>OX101736.1:25140850-25588350 GCA_944452665.1 Stenoptilia bipunctidactyla
GGGGTTGATTCATCAACAACTCAGCACTTTTTTACAAGACCATAAATTACTGAATCCCTTCCAATCTGGCTTCCGAACCGGGCATAGTACGACCACTGCATTGCTGAATATTACTGAGGATATTCGTATGGGCATGGAGCAGAAGAAACTTACTGTACTGACTTTGTTGGACTTCAGCAATGCTTTCAGTACAGTAGATTTCGACATCCTTTTGCAAATACTTCGTTCTTTTAACATATCTCCATCGAATATTGACTGGTTTCATTGTTACTTGCACGGGCGCCGGCAACGTATATCCACTGAGATGGCACTCTCTGATTGGTGTGATATTAAAGCCGGTGTGCCGCAAGGTGGCGTGTTGTCTCCTCTCCTGTTTGCTCTATTCATCAATACGATTACTCCAACATTTCTTCTTCTTACCATCTGTATGTGGACGATCTTCAAATTTATACACAAACCAGCCTTGAGAACCAGCGCCATTCTACAACATAACGCTGACTTAAAACAGATATCGGATTGGAGTTATAATCATGGCCTCACAGTCAACCCCCTTAAAACTCAATCTATCATAATTGGAAGTTACAAAATGATTCCACGAGTTGACTGGAGCTCAGTTCCTCAAGTAATTTTCAATGAAACCAAGATCTCATATAGCGAGACTGTTAAAAACTTAGGCATCATCTTTTTTGTCTTGGCAACCACAAATTACTGAGCTGAGCAGGAAGATGTTTGCCGCGGCGAATTCGCTCAAGCGTCTTCGTAATTTCCTTCCTATTGCCACTAAAATTATGCTTGCACAATCTCTCTTACTTCCTATTCTCGACTATGCTGATGCCAGCTATCTAGATTTAACTGAAGAACTTCTAAATAAACTTGAGCGGCTACAAAATCTCTGCATAAGGTTTGTATTTGGGTTACGCAAATACGATCACATATCTGAATTCCGCACTAATCTCAAGTGGCTTCCCATTCGCCTTCGCCGGAATACTCACATACTTTCACTAGTCTACCGTATTCTGTACGACAAAGCGATACCAGCGTATCTAAAAGACCGCTTTACCTATCGGTTTACCAATCACGACCGTATCTTGCGCTCTTCATCCAATTTATTCCTTGCGACGCCATTGAATACCTCCGCATTATTAAATAAGTCATTTTTTATTCGTGCGGTGTCACTTTGGAATGAGTTGCCGATTGAAATCCGTTTAGCTCGCAAACCACGGATTTTTAAACGAATGATTAAACGACACTACCAGGCGAAACACTGCTAATCTTAACTATTTATATATGTATTATAATATTTAATATATACGTATATATGGTATTTTCAACACACTTGCTCGTAAAGTGAGCCTTATTCTATTGAATTTAGAACTATAAACTGGGCTATAAGTCACGCGTGCCATAATATATTATACCCTAGTGCATAATATAATGAATCCTACAAAGTTGAATTGTACCTTTGTGCAAATTACATGCGAGTAAACAGAGCATATTTTATTGATCCGGGTTATACATTAAATATTTTCAGAAACAACAAAGAGGTTTTATACCACTTCAAATCCATATACATTTTTAAATGTTTGCGCCTTATATTAGTAAAACAAATATGTATATCAAACAAATTGTTCACAATTTACAATAATTTGTTATAAAACATTTAAATATTTGCATTTACCACTCCAAATTAAACATTTTCACGTAAAATAGGCTGTATATGCTATACAGACTTTGACACATTTGGCAGAAAAAAAAACCTACGCGCATGCGCGAGGTTCGGCGCCATTTTTCAATCACAATTCACAGCTTTGTTATTAAGTGTGTTTGTTATTTTATGACCACGTATGTCTGTCTTTTACTCACAAGTGTGTTGAAAAACGTCGTATGTAACTCGTGAGCGTTGCTAATTACAGTCTCGGCTCATTATTAAGCCCTCGCCTGCGGCTCGGGCTCAAATCACAGCCTCGACTGTAATTAGCAACTTCGCTCACTTGTTACATAATATACTATTATGTTCATTATGTATTTATGTAATTATTAGTATTTAGTTTATTTATTTATTTTTACAAGCCGTGCACCCATCCACCTCAATTTCCTTTAATTCCTAGGTTACCTGGCAGAAATCGCTCTTGAGCGATAAGGTCGCCTTTGTACAAATGTATTTTAATGTCATCATTTAATGTAATTTTTCCTCTGTAACCATGTTGGTGTACAATAAAGAGTTTATGTTTATGGGATGTGCGTCTCTGTATTGATATGAGGCGTGCAAATTTGGCAATCATGCGAGAAAATCACCCGTTACCAACGATGGAACAGCTACTACCAAAAGTCCAAAATGCTAAATTATTTTAGTAAATTAGATATAAAGGACGCATTCCATCATTTGGAGCTTCTACCCGAGTCAAGACACATTACAACATTCATATCTAGTAAAGGATTATATCGTTTTAAGAGATTAATGTTTGGAATCACTTGCGCGCCGGAAATGTTTCAAAAAACACTCGAAAGAGTGTTAATAGAATGTGAAGGGGTAATCAATTTCATCGACGACATTTTAGTATATGGAAAGAACAAGCAAGAACATGACAAACGGTTACAAAATGTACTAAAAACACTAAAAACTAATAACATCATGCTAAGAGATAATAAATGTATCTACGGTACTACCAAAATTCAATTTCTAGGGCATGAGTTATCAAATCAAGGAATTCGACCACTAGACAAATATTTATCTGCTATAAAAGATTTTAGGACGCCAACTAACATTTCGGAATTACAAAGCTTTTTAAGGCTTATTAACTACTAGCTGTGACCCGCGACTTCGTCCGCGTGGATACCGTTTATTAGAGTTGGATAAATACTATTATTATATCCTCCTTGAAGTTAAAACTTAACTTATTCTAAATTTCGTCAAAATCGACTCAGTAGTTTAGCTGTGAAAGCGTTACTGATAGCTAAACAGACAGAATTACTTCAAAAACTGTTACAACAAAGCAGTGATCCGCAGTTTCACCTAGGTTTTGTGAAAAAGTATAGGTAGGTAAATATATTACATAGATGATGCCCGCGACTTCGTCTGTATTGAATTAGTATTTCGAGTAGGTTATTTTCTTCTCCAAGGTCCTAACTATCTTTAATAACAAAAATAAAAATGGAGAATCTTCGCCCATATAATATGTATAACTCCTAACCACAAACATAGGTAGGTAACTATCTATTAGGTACATTACAAAGGCACATAGCGTTATAAACAAATCGGGTGCCAAAGTGCCTTAAATTTTAATATTGTCTTAAGTTTTCGCGATAACTATTATGTATGACTATTAAATAAAACACTTTTTAACCGGATTTATCGCGTATATTTACATTTTAAATTTTAACAGTCGCTCGTGACCACGGGGTCTGCAAAGACACCGAAACGTCGAGTTAAAATGTAAAATATAAATTATACGCCATTAATCCGGTTAAAAAGTGTTTTATTTAATGCCTTCAATTTTACTTAATTCATGCAATATCTTCATTAATTATACTTAGCTTATTGTTATTCTAGGTAAAGCTATGTAGTTTTTGCGTGAAAGAATAGCAAAAATCCATCCATCCAGCCATTATCAGTGTACATACAATACTACCTATAGTTATGTATGGCTGCTTTTCACTGCCAAACGGCTAAGCCAATATTAATGTAATTTGGTATAGTAGTTAACGCATACGTTACTTTTTATTCCGAAGAAATCTACGGTTTCTGACTTCCAAGAGGCAGAAACGATCATGAAATAAACAAAACCTTGATTTCCATTTTATCTCTGTATGTACAGAAGGCAGTACATCAAGCGTTACAAATCTGTCAAAATTTTTTACTTGAATTTGAACTCTACGCCCTCGATAATAAGTTAAAATTGGTTGGGGAAATTTGACAGGTAATGTAACGCTTGTTCCTTCTGTACCTACCTATATTAAATCGCGCAAAAGCTTGCGCTCGCCTCTCGCCTTTTTATACCTTACCGCCGCGAGCCGCGTCGAGCGCGGCAACCGTTACGCAAAAATAATACCTATATCATTCGGTATTCACGCGCGATGGCTTATTAGCGTATTTCATGTATAAGTTTGGTGTTTCTATACCGATTTCTATGATTCTTTTTTTATTGAATAGGTAATAATGTTATTTTTTTTTAATTAGGGATGAGTGACAGTATTATAAACGTAAGAGTAAACAAATATAATCAGAAAGCTCCGAACTGCTAAGCTATCGGGATTTACACGTGTGAGTCAATTGTGAGTCAACCATAAAATATAGACATATACTGTTGTGGGATATTTTTTATATAATTTTATGAAGAGTATTTCTGTCATACTTACATGATTTCTATGTAGCTTTAACCATTAAGGCTGCACACGCGACGGAAGCTTAAAAAATGAAGTAACTTCTCCCGTTTTTCCAACATTTCCCTTCACTGCTCTGCTCCTATTGATTGTAGCGTGATAATAAGTATACTATAACCTGCCCAGGAGTATGAAGAATAATTTTACCAAGTTTCGTTAAAATCCGTCGAGTAGTTTTTGTTTCTATAAGGAACATACAGACAGACAGACAGACAGACAGACAAAATTTTTACTGATTGCATTTTTGGCATCAGTATCAATCACTAATCACCCCCTGATAGTTATTTTGAAAAAATATTTCATGTACAGAATTGACCTCTCTACAGATTTATTATAAGTATAGAAGAAGATAGATATTGGGAAATGGATCCCTAATATGGCCACCCTCACAGAACCATTAAAGAAACTGCTTCGTCAAAAATCGGCCAGGAATGCTGATATTAGGGATTCTTGGGAGAAAAGTCAGCAAACAGCCTTTTGTACTCTAAAGGCTGCTTTGAGTGACATACCGAATTTGGGGTACTACAACGTGGACGATAAAACAATGGTGTTTGCAGATGCAAGTCCGGTCGGTCTCGGAGCTATCTTAGTACAAACAAATGAAAGCGGTCCACGCATTATTGGCTTTGGAAATAAAACCCTCAGTGACTGCGAACGTCGATACTGCCAAACTGAAAAGGAAGCTTTGGCTTTGGTATGGGCCGTGGAGCACTTCCACATGTTTCTGTACGGAAAGGAATTTGACCTAATTACCGACCATAAACCATTGGAGGTAATCTTCGGTCCGAAGTCCAAACCCTGTGCACGGATCGAGAGTTGGATACTGAGACTCCAATCTTATAAATATAATGTCATTTACCGTCCTGGAAAAAATAACATAGCTGATCCCCTGTCTAGATTATGTGCACTAAACCACGATAAGACCCTACACAAAGACTATGTACAGGACATTATTGACCATGCCAGACCAATAGCAGTATCACTCAAAGATATTGAAGAACATTCAAAGACTGACATGGACATACAAAAAGTAAAACAGGGCATATTTAACAATAAGTGGAATGATGAAGTAAAGGGTTACAAGCTATTTGAAAATGAGTTATGTTTCTATGGTGACATTTTACTAAGAGGAACCAGGATAGTTATTCCAATACAATTACGGAAACTTGTTTTAGATGCTGCTCATGAGGGCCATCCTGGTATGGTCGCGATGAAGTTGAGGCTTAGAGCAAAGGTCTGGTGGCCCAAATATGATAAGGACGTGGAAAATGTAGTACGATCCTGTAAAGGATGCACACTAGTATCAGCCCCAAATCCACCACACCCACTTAAGAGGAGAGAACTACCTATACTCAGTCCTGGGTTGATATCGCCATAGACCTTTTAGGACCGTTACCAAGCGGCGATTACCTTTTGGTGGTGATTGATTACTTTTCAAGGTACAAAGAAATTAAGGCATGTCGAGACATAAGCAGCAAGGAGATGATTCGCTTACTCAAAGAGATTTTCAGCCGTTTAGGACATCCGGTTTCCATAACTTCCGATAGTGGTAAACAATTCATCAGCTCAGATTTCAAGACTTACTGTCATGAAAATGATATAAAACTTTTTAATTCAATACCTTACTGGCCGCAACAGAACGGAGAGGTAGAGCGACAGAACAGGGACATCATTAAACGCCTCAAAATTTGCCAAGTAGAGAGAAAAAGCTGGAAAGAAGCATTGACAGAGTATTTGTCTATGTACAATAGTACCCCACACAGTGTGACTGGGAAAACACCAGCAGAACTATTCTTCCAAAGGAAATTTAGGGACAAGATTCCGATGATAGATATTGCAGAACAAAGTTTTGGGGATATGGATGTAAGAGATAAAGACAAAGAACAAAAAGAAAAAGGGAGAGAGTATACAGATAAGAGACGAAAAGCACGTGAAGTTGATATACAGGTGGGAGATAAAGTGTATGTGAAGACTGCCAACAAAACGAATAAACTAAGTCTTAACTTTGATACAGCTACGCATACCGTTAAATCTAAAAACGGGGGAGATGTGGAAGTACAGAACGATGAAACAGGACAACAGCTAAGACGCAACATAGTACATCTAAAGAAAGTGGAGGGAGAATGGAAGTCTATGAATAAAGAAATCGATGAACTGGATTTAGAAGTGGCAGTACAAGAAAGTGCAGACGAGGAAATTAAAGATGTTTAGGACAATCAAAAAGAAAACTAAAATTAAAAATAGAGTACAAAAAGTTGTTGTTGATTTTTAAATGTAATCAGAAGTCATGGTAAAAGTAAATAAAGAAAAAAATATATAATTTGAAAATTGTTTCATTAAACATAAAAAGCATAAAATAAGGAAGGGATGTAGTGTATGTGAGTGAAAGAGAAGGAAGTATTCTGTCGTCTCTAGCGCACGTGCGCCCGTGAAGCAGCTCAATTGGCTGTGAACGGGAGGAGTGAGTGGGCACGCGCGTCTTGGAGCCGATAATATTGAAGGACACACCTACATGTACCACAGCAGCTATCGACTTATCCGTTCAATTAATCTTAGATTTATCTTTCTTTTTGGCGCCATGCAGGAAGTTGTTCAATACGGCCTGATGATCTGCCGCACGCTCCAGGTGACTCCTGTAAAAGTTAACCATACCTAAAAATCGGCGTAGCTGCTCGATTGTTTCAGGTCTAGGAAACTCTTTGATAGCCTTCACTTTGCTCTTTGTGGGTTTGATACCTTTCGCGCTCACTTCGTATCCTAAAAACTCAATATTACTCTTACCAAGACAGCATTTTGCCAGGTTAATGGTTATACCGAACTCTTGACCCCTTGCAAACACCTGTTTGAGATGCTCCTTATGTACAGCATGACTCGTGCTAGCTATAATGACGTCATCAATGTAAGAAAATAGATTGGAATTCTCAATCATTCTATTATTCATCTGATTACCATTTTCATTTTTACCTTCGTTCCCGAGGGTGCAGGTTTCGATTCCCTGCAACACGCCATTGTTCATGAACCTCTGGAACGTTTGGGCCGCATTTCGCAAGCCGAATGTCATTCTAGGGAACTCAAAAAGGCCAAACGGTGTTATAATAGCAGTTTTTTCTACGTGTTCCGGTGCTATGCAAATATTATGAAAAGCTCTATTAATGTCTAACCGGGAAAAAACTAACTTACCTGCCAATCCGTATGTAAAGTCTTGGATCCTTGGAATCGGGTACCTGTCCGGCTTCGTGATCGCGTTGAGTGCACGATAGTCTCCACAGGGCCTGATTTGGCCGTCCTTCTTTGGCACTACGTGCAAAGGGCTGGCCCAAGGACTCTTTGATGGCCTGCAAATACCTAATTCCTGCATTAACCTAAACTCGTCCCTTGCAATTTTATACCTTTGCGGCGGTAATGGTCTTACTTTAGCAAAAACCGGGGGCCCCTTAGTTTCTATATAATGTAAAATACCGTGTTTACTGGGCTCCTTAAAACAAATAGGCTTAGTTATTTCCGAATATTGCTCTAAAAGTTCGCGATACGGATTATCACATTGGATGCTAGTTACTGTGGGCTCGTTACTCACTACAATTATACCTTGTTTATCTAACTGTGTGCGACCGTCTAACAACTTTCTATTATGTAAATCAACTATTAACTCATGTGCCTTTAAAAAATCTGCCCCAATTATGGGTTGTTTTACGTCAGCTATAATAAAATTCCATCTAAAACTACGGCGTAAACCAAGATTAATATCTAACGATTTTACACCATAAGTCTTTATTTCCACTAAACCAGGTACACTAAACCGGTTTTCTGCTCTCTGACGCACAATCGGTGATTACCCGCAGCACAATCGCTCACCGACGCTGACTGCACTGCCACTAGTTTTCCGAGTTCAACCGAGCTGATTGTCTATTTACCCAGCCACAAGGTTGCTCGCATTGCGTCGCTTTTTCTCTTAACCGGAAATGATGACGACACAGCCACACTCGGTTTTCTGGTTCTCGCTGCCGTGGCGCTGTTCTGCTCCTGGATCGTGGTCTCCATCGATCTCTGTCGTAACTTCTGCCTTGCCGTCGCCCGTAGCTCCTACCTCGCGACCGGATTTCTCCTATATCCCCTCGGAGCTCCTTTAACTCTAGGGACATGTCGCGCATGTATTTGACCATATCTGACTCCATATCGTAGCTGCTGGCGCGACGCTGGAGGAGGCTACCGCTGCTACCTGGCCGTTGCCTAAATTTTTCAGGATCTTGTCTGCCATGGGTGCCAACCTGTCCAGACTCACGCCTCCACTCACTATAATAATAATAATAAGCCTCTCACATCAACCACACGTCCTGATTGACCAACTAATCACGTGGGAGGCGGACACACGATTCCGAAATTACTGGCGTGGCTAACGTGGCTCTGGAAACCCAAATGATGATGGACAACCAGAAAGATACACGTATAGGGCAGCTACCCGGGGGCCGCCGCGCCGGGGTGCGTCTGGTGCTGGCGCTGGGCGCGGCAGCATGCGATCTGCCAGCGCACAGAGACTGAGGCGACCACCAGCCCAGTCCTCACCACCATCATCGCCTTCAGGGAGCTTGGCACCGGGGCAGGGACATCACAGCCCCCGCAATCGGTATCCGCCCCTGAAGGGCGGCGCATGAGATGGTCTAAAACATAAAACGCCAACCTCATGCGAGCGTATTACGGGGCAAGAGAGACGGAAACAGGTAGAACAGGGTATCGAGCACGCATGCACCGCGCTTTCATGCTGCTGGAGCCTCATTTAACCGTTGCCGAGCAAAACCTTGCGGATAGAGCTCGGTGGATAATGCGTTCTAACATCTTCGCTCCCACTGAGCTCGAACAACTGAGACGCGAAGCCTTCTCTGTGGTACCACCCCCAGCCACTGCGAGTGTCGCCTCTCCGGTGCAAATGCCTGCTTTAGAGCAGCGTGCAGACCGGAACAACCCAGTGGCAGGGGACGGTGCAACAGAGATGGCTTCCCAGGATCTAGAGCACATGTGAAGGCTACTAGAAGAGGCGATCGAGGAAGTACATAATACTCCCATTGAAGGAAGGCGGAAGCTTCCCAAACTACCATGCAGTGTTCGCAATAGGCAAGTCGTTGAGGCCGTTAATCAGATGTTGCCCCAACATTTGGAGAGCAGCTCTGATCTTGTCGAGACGAACTCAATCCTTTTTGGAGCGGCTATGGCGGTATGTCGGTTAACTGGCGCCCTGGCTGCTCCAAGACCAACTGCTGGACGTGCTACTCCCTGGAGTAACGCTGTACCAGCTTGGAAGAGGAGGATTGAGCGTCGTATCGAACAAGCCAGGATCCTCATCGGTAAGCTAACTTGCTTCAGCTCGGGCAACACCAGGCCAAGGATTGTGCGTTTTGTCAGGAGGGAGTTTTCCGGAATGGACACTAGATTGACCAGACCGGACTTCACCCGAAAACTGACAGAGCGCATCGACGAGCTGAAGCAAAAGATCGCTGCATGGGCGAAGCGTATTCGGAGGTACTCCCAAAGGGTTGAGAGATACAACCAAAATCGTCTCTTCTCGAGTGACCAGAGGAAGTTCTATAAATCCCTGGAGAGTTCCGAACCCTGTTCGACTGGCCGCATACCGGATAAAGCCGACGCTAATAACTTCTGGCGCGGCTTGTGGGAGCGCCCAGTTGAGCACGGAGAGGGTCCCTGGATTGATAGGGTTGAGGAAGCGTGTGCGGAGGTGATCCCTATGAGTCAAGTCCTCATATCAGAGGAGGACGTTAGTGCTGCAGTCCGCCGGAGCCCGAACTGGAAAAGTCCGGGCCCTGACGGATTGCAGAACTATTGGCTCAAGGGATTTTCTCTATGCCATGCAACTTTGGCCCGTCAATTCCAGGAAGCCTTGGACACCGGAGCTCTCCCCAACTTCCTCACTACTGGGGTCACTCATTTAGTTCCTAAGTCCAACGATACCGCGGATCCATCGAAATACCGGCCCATAACGTGTCTATCTACCACCTACAAGACATTTACCTCCGTTCTGAGCACCAAGATTCGCTAGCATTTAGATGCTAATCGCGTTATATCTGATGCTCAGAACGGATGTAGGGTCGGTAGCCGCAGATCAAAGGTACTCCTTCTCGTGGACGCTGTCGTTGGCAAACTGGTCAAACGCAACCGTCGCAATTTCTCCGCAGCCTGGATTGACTACAGAAAAGCATTTGACTCTGTGCCTCATACATGGCTCTTGAGAGTGCTTGAACTGTACAAAATCGACGGTACAGTTCGAGTATTTCTCGAGCGATGTATGAGACAATGGAGTACAATGCTCAGTCTCCAAGGCAAGCGAATGACGGCTGCGGAAGACCGAATCCAGATTGGCAGGGGAATATTCCAGGGTGATTGTCTGAGCCCACTTTGGTTTGGCCTGGCTTTGAATCCTCTAAGCACATTGCTGGAGGGATCAGAGACGGGCTTTCAGTTTCGTAGAGGGGGCATGCGGTTATCCCATCTTTTCTACATGGATGACCTCAAGCTGTTATAAATAAATAAATTAATAACTGAAACATACCGATATCTGGGTATGTCACAGAACATCGGTGTCGAGGAAGCGAGCGTAAAACATTCTGTACGCGAAGTCTTTTTTGAGCGCCTGACAAAGGTACTAACTAGTTCTTTGTCGGGTCTCAACAAAGTCCGAGCGTTTAACGGATGGGTTATGTCCGTTCTTTCGTACACCTTTGGCGTACTCAGATGGACTCAGACCGAACTAGACGCCCTGGATCGGAAGGTCCGCACTACTATGACCCTCCATAGAATGCATCACCCTCGGTCGTCAATAATGAGGCTGTATATCTCCCGGAAGTGTGGAGGAAGAGGCCTACTTAGCGCCAAAACCTTGCACAACCGGGAGATATATAGCCTCCGAGTCTATTTTATGGCGAAGGCGGACGTGGGTATGCATAGAGAGGTTGTAGCATGTGACAAAGGACTCACCCCTCTTAATCTGGGCCTCGAGACATGGCAGACACCAGCGATACTAAGCACTTCTGATCGTGAGACCGTATGGAAAGAGAAAGAGCTGCACGGAAGGTTTTACAAGGCTCTACACGAGCCACACGTGGACCGTAAACCCTCCGTGCATTGGCTGCGCTTCGGGGACCTCTTTGGGGAAACCGAAGGGTTTGTCTTTGCGATACAGGATCAGGTTATCAAGACGAACAACTACCGGAAGTACATTATGAGGGACGGCACAGTGGACGTTTGTCGGGCGTGCCGCCAACCTGGCGAGTCAATCAGACATGTAGTGTCGGGTTGTTCGGTTCTTGCTAACACTGAGTATCTGCATAGACACAACCAAGCAGCCAAGATTCTCCACCAAGAGCTCGCTCTGAAATACGGTCTCATCAGTCAGAAACTGCCTTATTACCAGTACACGCCGGAGCCAGTTCTCGAAAACGGCAGCGCCAAGCTCTACTGGGATCGGCCCATTATCACGGACAGGACTATTCTAGCGAATAAACTTGATATCGCGTTAATGGACCGATCGTCGTCCAAGGTGTTTTTGGTGGACATAACTATACCGCATGACGAGAACCTCGTGAAGGCCGAGACCGAAAAGCAACGAAAGTACTTGGACCTTGCACACGAGGTGACCGAAATGTGGGAAGTTATGTCCACCGAAATCATCCCGGTTGTAATATCCGCAAACGGTTTGACCCCAGCCACTTTGGTCAGAAACCTTGAAAGGCTGGGATTCGGCGGCGGTTCGCTTTCAGCACGCATGCAAAAAGCGGTTTTGCTCGAGACTGCCCGAATCGTTCGCCGGTTTCTGTCTCTCTTGCCCTGATCCCCGACCGACTGGTCCGATTGTCGGGTCTTTCCCGCCGAAAGGCGTGTAGCTGTAAGAATACGTAATAATAATAAATTGTTTGTTTCGGATAACAGGAATACAGATCAGTAAAAACAAGTAGGTACTTAAATTCTAGTTATTTATCTTAAATATAGATTAAACAGACTTTACTGAGTGCACTACTCCCTAATAAAGGGCAAAGCCCTGTGAACTTAGGATGAGTAGTTTGCTCGACCCATAGAAATTGTTTCATTATCAATTAAATAGTAGCGTTTTTATTTTAGCTTTAAACAATTTATTAAAAGAAAGAAAACATATCATATAAAATATAAACAGTTTATAAGAGAGTAGGCGCGAAGAAGTTTGTATGTGTATGTGTGGATTGAATAAGTGTATGTGTACTTGGGTGTGTATTCGTGTATGTGAATGAGAGAGTATGTGTTGGTAGGAGTGTTGTGTCTTTGTCTTTGGAGTACATTAATATAAACGTAGTTCATGTAAACAGTTTAAAGATCAAGAAGTTAGTTTTATTTATATTCCTATGAGATTGGAGTCATTAAGGACTCAGTTTGATCATAGCCTTGAGACAAAAGCCAGCGTAAAATCCTATTTTTGCACTCGAATTTATTTAAGCTATAAAGATTTAGGGATTTGTTTAGTAAGTTATAGAGATATGGTCCGAGGAAAGGATAGAATTTGTTGCTGAACTTAGTTTTGTATTTTTCTTTAAGACATACAATGTCAGCCCTACGTTTTCGAAGTACGGTTGCATCATACGGTATATTTTTATGTTGGTGTAAGATAACAGACTGAATAAACAATTGCCGTACTGTAAGAACTTCGCAATTTTCGTATAGCAACTGGGTCGCAAATCGGTAAGGTCTGAAGGTGCACACTTTGAGGAGAATTCTTTGCGATCTTTCGAGTTCCAATAGGAAAGTTTTATGAGTACCACCCCAGGACGTTACGCAGTAGGTTAAGAGGGACTGACATAGTGCTAAATATATACGTTTGAGCATATACGGGTCCATTACTTGTCGGAGAATTTTAAAGGTATATATTAGTTTTCTGATTCTAGAACTAAGTTGCATGATATGTTGTCGAAAATTTAGATTTTGATCCACTATTATCCCCAGATATTTAATAGTGGATGCACGTTCAAGTGCTGTACAGGAGCACAACTCTTTGTTCGTGCATTTAGGCAGATGAGCAATTATAGTATAGCTTTGGGGGGGTTGGTTAGAGTTTTGCATCGAAAAGGATAGGTATTTGATTTTACTGATATTCAACGTTAAAAGATTATGTTGTAGCCAGGTTATTACATTATTAAATCCACATTGAGCTGACGAGAAGACATCAGACCAAGTGTTTTCAGCAAACAGCAAAACTGTATCGTCAGCTTATGATAGAATTTCACCACTCATGTTAAGGGAGCATAGGCCATTTATGTAAACTAGGAACAACGTGGGACTAAGTATACTTCCCTGCGGCACCCCATAGTTTAGTGGTAATTCATTGCTAATATAAGCTCCTATTTTCACTGATTGTTGCCTGTTAGACAAATAATCCGTGAAAAGATTAAGTGGTGATCCCCTTATGCCAACTTTTTATTTATTTATTTATTTATTTATTACAAAAATCATAGCACCACCTTTACAGATACTTCCAATGCGATGGTGCTGTCAACATTTACATATTTATTTATACAATTTTAGTCCTAGTCAAAAACACATTCCGTTTAATACAAAATCAAATTATTTTCAAATAAAAATCAAATCCAAAAATAAAACAATAATGAAATGTCAAATAAACCTAAAATTATACCTACCTACGTCAAATAAATTTTCAATTACATGTCACATATTATTTCCAAAAAACTAAAAATCATAATTTAACTCTAATCTAACCCATTGAAATAAAAAACTTTCCCTTAAAATGTCAACATACTTATAATAAAATCATCCCGGATAACACAAAGTATACATAACGCTTTTTGTGAATTCATTCAAAGAGCATGTAAATAAATCTACCTGATTTGCGACTACATTTAATGTTTGCAATGCGCGGGCTAGGGGTGCTCTTTGCATCAAGTTCGTTCTACCTCGCGGTACAACTAACAAGGGCGGCCGGCGCCTGCGATGGACGTAATTATCAGGCACACAGAAACTTACGTTCTGTAATAGGTCTGGATGGTGTACCTTACCTCGTATCACTTTCAGCAAATATGATGCGAACGCTAATTCCCTCCTGGTCTCCAGCTTATTGTACCCAACCATGCCCAGCATAAACATTGTTGGGTACATTAAAGGGTACGATGGATATACCCCGTAGAGCCTTTTGTATAGGTACCTAGTGAATTTGTTCTGGATGCGCTCCAACATGATACTATATTTAGCTTCATGTGGAGCCCATACTACGGAGTTAAATTCTAGGTGGCTTCTTACCAGTGCATTATATAGTGTTCTGATTACACTCAGGTTTGTAAATTCCGTTGCTTGCCGAAGCACAAACCCCAGACATCGGAAGGCTTTCTTGCAAATTTCTGTGATGTGCTCTCGAAACCACAAGTCATCCTTTAGCCGAACTCCTAGGTCACGAATTGTGTTCACCCGTTCCATCTGTACTCCCTGCACTATGTATCCATGACGCTTGAGATCCATTTTGCGACTGAACGTGATCGTTTTACATTTGCCGACGTTAAACTCCAGCTTATTATCGTGACTCCACGCCACCACCCTGTCGATGTCTTGTTGGAGGCGAATACAGTCATCAACAGTTTCTATCTTTAGCAAGAGCTTCAGGTCGTCGGCAAAAAGGAGGCACTTGACGTGATTTATGACGCGTGGTAGGTCATTAATCATGACCACAAACTGCAGCGGTCCCAGGTCCCAGACTACCTTGGCTGACCCCTGACCAGGTGTAGTAGCACTCCGACTTGTGACCAGCGTATTCCACATACTGCTGACGATCTCTCATATAGTCTGCAAAAACTCTCAACAGCTGTGGAGTGCAGCTCATTTTAGCTAGCTTTGTCAACAGGATGTCGTTGTCTACTAAATCGAATGCCTTCTTGTAATCAAAATAGGCTCCATCCACCTGGAGACCAGCATCGACATGTGGTACCACGTACGACATAAAATCCAGTAAATTGCTCGAGGTACTCCTCCCCGGTCGAAAACCATGCTGGCAATCGGTAAGCTGTGCTGCCATCTGTGCGTACATGGTCTGGTGTATGGCGGTTTCAAATACCTTCGCCGGAGATGCTCCAATCTATTTAGTAAGATGGGAATGAAGACAGTGTCAAAGGCTTTGGCCAAGTCCAAAAAACGGCTATTACTTTTTTATGATTGTCAAGATTTTTCGCAACATAAGAAGTAAAGCTAAGAACAACATCATCAGTTGATTTGCCTCTGCGGAATCCAAATTGATTTTCAGAAAGGAAATGATATTTTTCTAGATAAACGAGTCTTTTATTAATTATTTTCTCTAAAATTTTGGACAGAATAGGCAGTAAAGAAATTGGCCTAGAGTTATTGACACTGTCCTTATGAATCGGAATTTATGAATCGGAATTTATGAATCGGAAGCCCTATGAATTGGAACGACGATTGTTCTTTTCAGGTTTTGAGGATCACCCAGTTCTAGACACAAATTAAAAATTTGCACCAAAACCGGGGAAAGAACAAATTTTAATTGCTAAAGTAGTTGAGTTGTAATATTGTCCCAACCAGCAGAGCAATCATTTTTTAAACAAGAAATTATCTCATTTACCTCAGTGCAATCTGTAGGGCCTGTAGGGGTCAAAGAGAAGGAATTTCATTTTGCAATATTCTTTTCCAAACTATAGTGATTTGCTGAACCTAAATTAGACTGAGAAATGTTTTCTGCTAAACAGCTACCTATATTTGCGAAATAGTGATTAGCGTCATGTACAGATTTCTGCTCCAAACCATCTTTAAGCCCCGATTTCACCGATTTCATTCCGAATCTCAGATTTGACTAAAGAAAAACTTAAGGCGGAACTCGTTTTAACGCGTAAACCGAGATCAACTCGAATAGATCGCGTTTTATTACACGGTGAAATTGGGGCTAAGTATTTGTTGTGCTGAACTGACTGCTTGTTTATTAAACGTTATAGATTTAATAGCCCTCCAAAGCAATTTAGAGTCATTGCCGGCTTTTTCTATTTTTTTCCTGTCATACTGCCGTTTTAATTGTTTGACGCGGTTAAAATATTTTTTTTTATAGCGTATGTATGTATTTTTTAGTACAATATTTGTAGGATACTGTCTACATTTAGCATACAAATTATCTTTGTTTTTTTGACACCTAAGATCACTCATCCAAGGTTTTTTAATTATTTTTCTGGAGTTAGCTTTTACTGCTGTGGAATTCAATGTAATAACTTGGAGTCAACTGCGTAGTTTGGATCCCGACTTGTCAGTAGAGACGCAAAGTCATAAGATTCAAGGTGTTTTTTTATTCCTACTTAATCAATTTTGTACCTACTTTACTTTAGGAGTAGTGCTGGTCAAATTATTATCAACCCATTCGAACAATACAGGTTTATGATCCGTGATATCAGTTTGTATCACTATCGTGGATGAATGATAAGGAGATTTCAAGAAAACGTGGTCTAAGCAGCTGTTACTTTCATCGCGAGTTGCATAATAATGACAAGATAGAAGCCCGTGGTAAGCCAGAAGATACAAATATTTATTGCAATTAGGGTCGCAGTTTTCACAGCTTTGTAAGATGTTGATATTTACGTCACCCATCAGAACAATATTTTTACAGGTAGAGTAAAGTACTAGGATGTTATTTAAAAATTCTAAGAAAAGGTCAATGCTTTCTTGCTTTGTAAGTGATTTTTATCGAAAGCATGAGGCCTATAAATTGAAATTATTACCAAATTGTCAGACTTTAGTACTAGACAATTACAACCTTTGTAAGAGTGGTCTTCAGAGATAAATTTCAGATTATTTTTTATATAGATAACTACACCATCGTTTTGATAATAATTATTCTCATTAGTGACAGAATAGTATCCATTAAGGGATGGAATGAGTGGGCAGCTCGACAGCCAGCACTCTGTCAAAATTAATATATCACAATCAAAGTTTAATCTACATAGTAACGCTACAAAATCATCGAACCGAGAACAATGACCCAGGCTCCTGATATTTTGCGTAATAACTTTTAAACTTGAAGGCGAAATTAACAGCCTATGGCAGCTTTCGACGTTAGATTGGGATGCCTTTGATATCGTTACAGCGTCGATATCATTTATAGTGTCTAGGTCAGTGAATTTTATGTTTTAAAAGTAATTGCTAACTGATTGTCTTCTAACATGATAATTATAATATACTTGTAACTCCAGTAGACAACACCAAGACAGTTTTGGATAATGGGCGATTATTATCTTCATGAGCCGAGAGACGCACACTTCTCGACGGAGGCCTCCCCCAGGATTCGTCATGTCGTCCGGACCCGCCCCGCCCTCATCCAGCGTTTGACGTTCGTAAAGTGTATAAAATACCTACTACGAATAAAAAAGATTTCATTTTCATTTTCAGTGACTAGTAATAGAAATAAAAGTAAGTTTGTTGAAAAGAATGTGTGTAAGAAATTGTGTGTGTAGTGTAGATTTGAGCGATGTAAAGTATTATATGTGTTGTATATCCTTCGGCCTTCGTTAAATACAGTTAAATAATAAATTTTAATATAATCAAACTTAAAAATAAAAATATTTTCAAAGAAAATAGAACTATCCGTCACTGTGAGTACCGCTCTAACGCTTTATTTACGTCACCCATCAGAACAATATTTTTACAGGTAGAGTAAAGTACTAGGATGTTATTTAAAAATTCTAAGAAAAGGTCAATGCTTTCTTGCTTTGTAAGTGATTTTTATCGAAAGCATGAGGCCTATAAATTGAAATTATTACCAAATTGTCAGACTTTAGTACTAGACAATTACAACCATTGTAAGAGTGGTCTTCAGAGATAAATTTCAGATTATTTTTTATATAGATAACTACACCATCGTTTTGATAATAATTATTCTCATTAGTGACAGAATAGTATCCATTAAGGGATGGAATGAGTGGGCAGCTCGACAGCCAGCACTCTGTCAAAATTAATATATCACAATCAAAGTTTAATCTACATAGTAACGCTACAAAATCATCGAACCGAGAACAATGACCCAGGCTCCTGATATTTTGCGTAATAACTTTTAAACTTGAAGGCGAAATTAACAGCCTATGGCAGCTTTCGACGTTAGATTGGGATGCCTTTGATATCGTTACAGCGTCGATATCATTTATAGTGTCTAGGTCAGTGAATTTTATGTTTTGAAAGTAATTGCTAACTAATTGTCTTCTAACATGATAATTATAATATACTTGTAACTCCAGTAGACAAGACCAAGACATTTTTGTATAATGGGCGATTATTATCTTCATGAGCCGAGAGACGCACACTTCTCGACGGAGGCCTCCCCCAGGATTCGTCATGTCGTCCGGACCCGCCCCGCCCTCATCCAGCGTTTGACGTTCGTAAAGTGTATAAAATACCTACTACGAATAAAAAAGATTTCATTTTCATTTTCAGTGACTAGTAATAGAAATAAAAGTAAGTTTGTTGAAAAGAATGTGTGTAAGTAATTGTGTGTGTAGTGTAGATTTGAGCGATGTAAAGTATTATATGTGTTGTATATCCTTCGGCCTTCGTTTAATACAGTTAAATAATAAATTTTAATATAATCAAACTTAAAAATAAAAATATTTTCAAAGAAAATAGAACTATCCGTCACTGTGAGTACCGCTCTAACGCTTGGTGGCAGGCGGCTTAGCCAAAGCTTTCTTAAGGGCTCGTCTGTTATCCAGCAGTTCTTTGCTAGATCTGTCATATTTCTTAGCAATTGTGACGGCTTTTGGGTACCCAGGTCCATGTCGTTCACTAGCCGTTGAAATTGGGCCTCTGCACTTTCTTCAAAAACTGTTAATAGACGCTGTTTTAATTTTTCATATTTATCGGTTTCCGGCGGAGATTGCACTATGTCGCTAACTTGCCGTAACGCATCCTTATTTAATTTTGCCAATACCAGGTCGTATTTCACATTGTCACCTTGTTTTTGTGACGCCATTATCGATTCAAATCGACAAAACCACATTCTGGGCATATCTTGCCAAAAATCCGGTGTTCGCATTTACACCGTCACCATGGACACGTCTGCCATGTCTTCTGCCTTTGGGCTTTTAGCCCCACTAATATTGAGAGTCGGCAGCATCTTAAAAACTTATTCACTGACTACTTGATAAATATTTGCACTCGCCAGGTTCCCGTGCCACGTGAGTCGCCTACGTGTCTATTTAACCAATCACGTCGGGGTCACCACTTTTGGGAAGGGTGACGTTGGTTAAATAAAACGTATTTTAGTTTCTCTGAGTCTAAAATTTATAGTTCGTAAATCACAATCATTTAACACACATAAAGTAGATACAATCAGTCCTTATCATTAAATAGTGTTAAGGGAACCTAGTTAGGCGGTGCTCCGCAGACGACTGGCGGTGGAGGCGATACCGCTCGATACAATCGTTTAGGGTTTGCTGATTTTGCTTACAACGTATGACCGCTACAGTCACTTGATTTATTTCCTAACTCTTTAACCATTCGTCTAGTCACAACTTCTTGATTTATACTTTTTAGCTCATCCGAAGTTATAATGATCCGAGACAATGCATCTGCAGCTACATTACTCGAACCTTTTATATATTGTACTACATAGTCATATTCATCAAACAATAACCGAAATTTAAATAATCTACAAGACGGATTGTTAATACTGAACAAATAAATTAAGGGCTTATGATCAGTTTTAATGGTGAATTTTCTAAATAAATATGGTCGAAAATATTTGGTAATGGCTATAGCCAAAAGTTCCTTTTCTATTGTGGGATAGTTAAGCTCAGATTTATTAAGTGGGCGACTTGTATATGCTATTGGTAAATCATTTTTATTGCATAATACTGAACCTAAAGCCAAACCAGATGCATCTGTATGTAAAATAAATTCATTTTCCTCATCAAAATTTGGATACTGTAAAATGGGTGGATTGATAAGCAATTGCTTGAGTTTATTAAATGAATATTCACATAGACTGGTCCATTCAAATTAAGA
This sequence comes from Stenoptilia bipunctidactyla, assembly GCA_944452665.1. NCBI lineage: Eukaryota > Metazoa > Arthropoda > Insecta > Lepidoptera > Pterophoridae > Stenoptilia > Stenoptilia bipunctidactyla. Next base: position 25,161,251 of record OX101736.1, read on the forward strand.
TCCTTTTCTACAAAGTTTATTTAATGGTATTGTTATTTTAGCAAAATTAGGAACGAATTTGCGGTAGTAATTTGCAAAAGCCACAAATCGTCTTACTTCATCAGCATTTTTTGGGGTTGGGTAACATTGAAGTACACGAGTTTTTTCTGGATCAGGTAAAACACCTTCACCTTCACGGTAAGAAATTTACATTTTTCAGGATAAATTTTTAAGTTTACTTTTCTAAGTCGTTCGAAAATGTCAATTAAATCTTGATTATGTAATTCGAGACTTCTACCGAAACATATTAAATCGTCAAGGTAAACTAAACATTTATCGTGATGTAAACCAGACATTGCAACCGTCATTAATCGGCTGAAGGCACTGGGACTAATTTTTAGACCCATAGGAAGTCTTTTCATCTGATACTGTTTGTTAGTAGTAAATGCCGTATATTTTCTGCTTTCAGGACATAATTCTAGCTGATAGTAACTTTGACTAAGGTCTAAATGAGAAAAATAAATTGCGCCAGATAAAGAATCGAGTATTTCAGTAATATTCGGTAACGGGAATTTATCATCTTTGAGCCTGTCATTGAGTTTTCTGTAGTCAATAACAACCCTCCACCTTATGTTTCCGCTACTATCACTCTTCTTGGGCACTAGCAAAACTGGACTAGACCACTCACTTGAACTTTCCTCTATAATATCGTTATCTAACATCTCGGTAATTTGTTTTTCAATTTCGTTCTTTTGACTTTTAGGAAGTCTGTAAGGCTTTGTATATACGAGTGGAAAATTTTCTTTAAGCTGTATTGATTGCTTATATAAATTAGTAGACCTAATTTATCGCCGGGTAACAAAAATACATCCGAATATTTTGCACAAATGGTTTCTATCGAGCGTTGTTCTTCTTCATTGAGATGCTTTAAATTTAAAAATGAAAATAAGTTTTTAACTCGATTTGAATTTATATGATTGCCCTCAAAAGAACATAAGAAAAAAATTTCAAAATTTACTATATCTGGAGTGAAGTAACTTAGTTTTACTTCCTCTGCTCTGGTATTAAGAATTTTAATCGGTATTTTTCCACAAGTGGGCTTTACTAAAACAGATGCCAAAAATACGCCTTCACTCAACTGTTTAGGCATAACTACACATTCGTTCTTTAAGGTAGTTTTAATATAGGACGTAAGTTCACATCTCGGAGGTAAAGTCATAAAAGTATTGTAGCCTAGTTGACCCATTTGTAATGGAATATCCTGGTTTATAGTTAAAATATTTTTTTCAAAATTTAAGATACATTTAAATTTACTCAAAAAATCCTGACCTAATATACCATCTGTTCTACAAGAAAAAGAATTTAGTACATAAAATTTGTGTTCAAACGAATAGTTATTATATTCTAACTTTAAATTAACAAATCCATCGCAATAAGTTTGTCCACCTATTCCGTTTATTTTAATCCGCTCTATATGGAATGGAATATTCCAGTTGTTCAAAATATCTTGGTGCCTAATTACGGACAACGACGCGCCGGTATCAACTAGCCAACTCCGTGATTCATTGTGAACATTAAAATTAACAGATTTTATATTTTCGCAATAAAAATGTTCATGCTCGAAAAAACAAATTATCACTATTTTCAACACTTTGTGAACTAGTGTTTTCACTATTATTATTACCGCTAGCCTCGGCAAAATTTATCTGATTTTGTCGCAATTGACCACGAAACCCTGTGTGGCCACGAAAACTTCTATGTCCTCGAAAATTATTACGACCACGAGAATTAAAGTAACGAGTATTATTTGTAAAACGATAACCGCTAGGTACTTGATCCATGACCATAATTATTTTCGTTTTGCCGCGCTGGGGGACCCCTAAAAAACCTCTAGAACCTCCTTGTGTATAATAACTTAATACTATCAATATTTTTATAAAAATCGTGAATTATTAGCGAATCTTTTAACTCCTTATCTCTAATTTGCTTTTCTATTAACCTTGCAGTGGTCGCGCATCTAAATGAGACAGGAGTCTCAAAAGGAAACTACAAAAGTTATTAAACAAACATTTAGCCTCAGCAAATTTCTTATCTGTTACACCAGCCGTTCTTCTACTCGGTCCTAACTTAGTGAGGTAATCTTTTAGTTTTTGTAGTTCAAAAACTATTTGTTTTATTTCATTTGCCATAAAATTATTCTATAAAATACTTACTAAATAAATTAGTAAGTTCCTAAATTCAGAGAAATTAATTTTTATTAGGTATATATTGGGATTACACAATAATAAAATAAAATCTTAAGTTATTACTACTATCTAACACCTATATAACAGAACTTGACACTTAAAACTTAGCCTTGATTTAGACTTTGTTTTTTCATTTTGCACTTTACACTGGTACTGATTGCGAGCCAGCAGCAGGACCTCCTTCACGAACTTGTCGACGCAACAAGCTTATTGACCTTCGCAGCTCATGCGTTTCGATTCCTCGCTGGATCCATTTTCCGTGACATTTCACATAATATCGTATGAACCAAATTATACCACCACAGATTATTACCACGAGGATTGTGATAAGTACATAAGTGGTTATGCCGGTGTGGTGCAGCAATTCAGTCGAAGCAGTATTCCCAGCTTCGGTTTGGGCGATAATCACCTCCTCCGTTTTAGATAGATTTTTTCCCATATTTATAGGTGATAGTTATTTTGCGATACAAAATTAGAAACACGTACTGTTCAATTGTCGAAGTGATTAAAAACTTCATTATTAAAACTGTCTTAAACTTTGCACAAATCACAAATGTTTATATAAAACTTTCCTTATTTGGCACATCACCGGAGACGCACGTCGTCTGGCAGGGTCGCCATATGAGGTTAGGCGTCAGCCAGCGAAATGATACGAGTGTATTACATGAAAACTGTTTATTGAATACTCTTAAAATGCAATAGTTATAATAGTTATAGTAACTTAGGTCTACTACGTAATCTAGGATACATCATACACTACAGAAAAACAACAATTTCGATTTCTCGTTCCTATTATTTCAAAACAGCTTAAATATATACATATTTTGCGTCTTACGTTATAACCTCACCTTACGCCAACTAATTAAACCAAAGGCCCTGAATGAGTTAGAGCATTTCGCATAAAAATAAAGTCGTGCAGTATTTTTTTGATATCATTAAGTGTTCACGCACATGTTAGGACAGATGCTATACATCAGTTGTTTTTTGCTTAGGTGTCGGAGAAGAGGAATATGGTGGTATTATAAAACGATTAAATTGTCACATCGTTTCCCAATCCCTCTATGTCAGAGTTCCTGGGTTCAAGTGCTGAACGAGTAGATATAATTGTGTTGAATACAGATACAAGCCGTCAAGTCCTGGAGGTTTAAATATCCTGTTTACAACGCTTCTAAGTCTCGTAGTTTATAGCAATATTTTATTCAAAACAGGATTATACATCTTTGATCTAGATCTGTTACTAAAAGTGTTGGTTTACAACATTTTTAATTTTTAAAATGATTCGAGACACTTCTGTTTCACATTGTCAATGTGATAAGTAATGCTGGGCACAGCAGACGCTTCCCATAACAAGGTATTGTTAGGTTGTAAGAGTACTTTTTAGTTTAAATAAAACACCGTTAACCACTTTATTTACTGTTTTTATTTCAATAAAACTACCTACAGTTTTTACAATCAATATTTGGTATGAATCGATTCTCAACTAACGCAATCTATATAGCCAATCAATGTAGCCTCAATTTCTTATTGCAATAACGCCTAAATAACATTAAAATTAATCATGTTATTTTTGGAACTTTTTTTATGTACTTTTACAGACAGTTTGATCTAATTGACGTGGTAATTTATATCTAGCGACTATGATTATACATGTTACTCAAAAGATTCACACGTGCTTACTTTGTTAAGCGCACACGCCACTGTCTCTTTCTGCCTCTAATATATAAAAGGGTCCCAGCATTGCGGCAACCCTCGGCAGGGATAACAGCAGCGTGCGTTTAGCCTACAACTACCTACGATTACAATTACATGTCATGATTTCTCAGCACTATGTGCTACAGGTATGCAATGTCAGGGCTGACCTGACTGGATGATACATGGTGAGTATTACTGAAGTGTTGGATCAGGGGCTGGGTGTGTGGGGTGGGGGGTGTCTAGACTGCGACGGCGAACCCGATGGTCTTGTCGCGCAGGTTGAACTCGGTGTAGAACTTGCCGATGAAGACGTCGCCGAGGATCCACAGCGGGCCGGCGGGCGGCGGCACGTCCAGCCCCATGAAGCCCGACAGGCACACTGTCTTGCCGAACTGCGACACCTACACACACACACAACTATGTCGTTATATAGCCACGAACAAACACGCAATTAAGCACCGGATACAATGTTTAAAACAGGGCTTCAAACCAAGGTGACTTTGCTAGTTTACAGTGTAGACGGCTGTTTGCAACCAAATTTCGCTTGACAAGTTGGGGGCGTGGTGCAGCGCGACTTTGGTTGGCGCCCGTGGTTGGAAACGTGCTTGAAACGCCATTTACAACAGTATGGATGAAACTCGGCGTTGGTTGTAAACAAAAGTCAGCTTGGTTTGAAGTCTTGTTTTAAACAGTCTAGCCGAGTTTTTAGGTAGATTTGTAGCTTAGATTAATAGGCGACTTATTATACGAGTAGAATAAAAAAAACTTTATTCAAACTAGTTTAGCGACCCAAAACTTAAATTATTTTCAGACTCTAGATCAGTATAGAACTAGTACTTTTAAGCTTCTCGTGGATGGTCTCCATGATCACCTCGTCACTTACCACCAGTGCATGGAAAATAAACGTCTCATTCTTAGTTTATGCATAATTATAAACGTAATGTTTAGATATGGTTTTCAAGCAATGTTCCAAGAGCTTACTTTTCACTGCTTCATTGGTCATGTATTATTGCGTATGTATAGTAATAATATTGAATAATTTTTAAAGTGAAAACTTTTGTGAAATAGTCCCTTTAAGGGGTGAATAATAATTCGTAAATATAAATATCCTTCTTTACTGTTTAACTTTATTCTAAACTAGCTGCTGCCCGCGACGTCGTCTGCGTGAACGCTATGCAGCACCAAACGCACCTACGATTATAACACTGCTAGCGTGATAATATGTAGCCTATATGTTGACCCGACTTCTTAACTATCTTCATGCCAAATTTGAAGTAAATCCATGCAGTACTTTTTGAGTTTATCCCGGAAAGACAAACAGACAAACAGACAAACAGACAAAAATTCTAAAAACTATATTTTTTGTTTCTGTTTCGATTGTAGATCATACCCCAAGTATTCTTTTAAAAAAATATTCAATGTACAGTTTTGACTTTCCTACCATTTTATTATATGTAAAGATATGTGGAGATGACACAATATGCAAATAAACAGGGTATTTTTGTGAAGTTTTAGCATCGCTTCAGGGTTGACAGGTGGCACAAAGAGATGAAAATCAATGGTTTTTATATGATCGAACTCAGTGAAGAAAAAAGTTATGAGAAAGTCTGTTTAACTAAATATTTTTGTACTTAATGAAATTTATTGTTTAAAAATAAAACGAGACATATGATGTTCAAGCGAAGTAAAATCTGAGATTTCAACTTCAGTATGAAAAACGAACTAAAAAACCCTCCTTGCGCCACCTATGAAGCTTGGAACGATGCTCGAGCGCAGCAGTGCAGCGTGTGAGTGCAGCTGTGCGTGTGTTGTACGGACCTTGAGCACGTAGTCGTTGGGCTCGAGCACGAAGCGGCGGCCCTGGATGAGGAACTCCACGGGCGGCAGGCGCGGCAGCAGCTCGCACGTATGTTGTACCCACCTTGAGCACGTAGTCGTTGGGCTCGAGCACGAAGCGGCGGCCCTGGATGAGGAACTCCACGGGCGGCAGGCGCGGCAGCAGCTCGCACGTATGTTGTACCCACCTTGAGCACGTAGTCGTTGGGCTCGAGCACGAAGCGGCGGCCCTGGATGAGGAACTCCACGGGCGGCAGGCGCGGCAGCAGCTCGCACGTATGTTGTACCCACCTTGAGCACGTAGTCGTTGGGCTCGAGCACGAAGCGGCGGCCCTGGATGAGGAACTCCACGGGCGGCAGGCGCGGCAGCAGCTCGCACGTATGTTGTACCCACCTTGAGCACGTAGTCGTTGGGCTCGAGCACGAAGCGGCGGCCCTGGATGAGGAACTCCACGGGCGGCAGGCGCGGCAGCAGCTCGCACGTATGTTGTACCCACCTTGAGCACGTAGTCGTTGGGCTCGAGCACGAAGCGGCGGCCCTGGATGAGGAACTCCACGGGCGGCAGGCGCGGCAGCAGCTCGCACGTATGTTGTACCCACCTTGAGCACGTAGTCGTTGGGCTCGAGCACGAAGCGGCGGCCCTGGATGAGGAACTCCACGGGCGGCAGGCGCGGCAGCAGCTCGCACGTATGTTGTACCCACCTTGAGCACGTAGTCGTTGGGCTCGAGCACGAAGCGGCGGCCCTGGATGAGGAACTCCACGGGCGGCAGGCGCGGCAGCAGCTCGCACGTATGTTGTACCCACCTTGAGCACGTAGTCGTTGGGCTCGAGCACGAAGCGGCGGCCCTGGATGAGGAACTCCACGGGCGGCAGGCGCGGCAGCAGCTCGCACGTATGTTGTACCCACCTTGAGCACGTAGTCGTTGGGCTCGAGCACGAAGCGGCGGCCCTGGATGAGGAACTCCACGGGCGGCAGGCGCGGCAGCAGCTCGCACGTATGTTGTACCCACCTTGAGCACGTAGTCGTTGGGCTCGAGCACGAAGCGGCGGCCCTGGATGAGGAACTCCACGGGCGGCAGGCGCGGCAGCAGCTCGCACGTATGTTGTACCCACCTTGAGCACGTAGTCGTTGGGCTCGAGCACGAAGCGGCGGCCCTGGATGAGGAACTCCACGGGCGGCAGGCGCGGCAGCAGCTCGCACGTATGTTGTACCCACCTTGAGCACGTAGTCGTTGGGCTCGAGCACGAAGCGGCGGCCCTGGATGAGGAACTCCACGGGCGGCAGGCGCGGCAGCAGCTCGCACGTATGTTGTACCCACCTTGAGCACGTAGTCGTTGGGCTCGAGCACGAAGCGGCGGCCCTGGATGAGGAACTCCACGGGCGGCAGGCGCGGCAGCAGCTCGCACGTATGTTGTACCCACCTTGAGCACGTAGTCGTTGGGCTCGAGCACGAAGCGGCGGCCCTGGATGAGGAACTCCACGGGCGGCAGGCGCGGCAGCAGCTCGCACGTATGTTGTACCCACCTTGAGCACGTAGTCGTTGGGCTCGAGCACGAAGCGGCGGCCCTGGATGAGGAACTCCACGGGCGGCAGGCGCGGCAGCAGCTCGCACGTATGTTGTACCCACCTTGAGCACGTAGTCGTTGGGCTCGAGCACGAAGCGGCGGCCCTGGATGAGGAACTCCACGGGCGGCAGGCGCGGCAGCAGCTCGCACGTATGTTGTACCCACCTTGAGCACGTAGTCGTTGGGCTCGAGCACGAAGCGGCGGCCCTGGATGAGGAACTCCACGGGCGGCAGGCGCGGCAGCAGCTCGCACGTATGTTGTACCCACCTTGAGCACGTAGTCGTTGGGCTCGAGCACGAAGCGGCGGCCCTGGATGAGGAACTCCACGGGCGGCAGGCGCGGCAGCAGCTCGCACGTATGTTGTACCCACCTTGAGCACGTAGTCGTTGGGCTCGAGCACGAAGCGGCGGCCCTGGATGAGGAACTCCACGGGCGGCAGGCGCGGCAGCAGCTCGCACGTATGTTGTACCCACCTTGAGCACGTAGTCGTTGGGCTCGAGCACGAAGCGGCGGCCCTGGATGAGGAACTCCACGGGCGGCAGGCGCGGCAGCAGCTCGCACGTATGTTGTACCCACCTTGAGCACGTAGTCGTTGGGCTCGAGCACGAAGCGGCGGCCCTGGATGAGGAACTCCACGGGCGGCAGGCGCGGCAGCAGCTCGCACGTATGTTGTACCCACCTTGAGCACGTAGTCGTTGGGCTCGAGCACGAAGCGGCGGCCCTGGATGAGGAACTCCACGGGCGGCAGGCGCGGCAGCAGCTCGCACGTATGTTGTACCCACCTTGAGCACGTAGTCGTTGGGCTCGAGCACGAAGCGGCGGCCCTGGATGAGGAACTCCACGGGCGGCAGGCGCGGCAGCAGCTCGCACGTATGTTGTACCCACCTTGAGCACGTAGTCGTTGGGCTCGAGCACGAAGCGGCGGCCCTGGATGAGGAACTCCACGGGCGGCAGGCGCGGCAGCAGCTCGCACGTATGTTGTACCCACCTTGAGCACGTAGTCGTTGGGCTCGAGCACGAAGCGGCGGCCCTGGATGAGGAACTCCACGGGCGGCAGGCGCGGCAGCAGCTCGCACGCCAGCACGTACTGCCCCGCCGCCAGCGCCGTGGCCCCCAGCGCCGCGTTCAGCGCCGCCACCTGCCGCGCCGGGCCCGCCACCAGCGACGTGCCCGTGTCGGCGATGGCCTCGCAGCCCTGCGCACACGCATTAATACACTCTCTTACGAACATGTAATGGAAATTCTCAAAATTAACAGTGTTTTATTCATGCGGGCATTCAATCCACATGCACACACACAAACATTGCCAAGACGTTGACAAAGACCAAAGACCACGTTTACAACGAATAAATTCAACCAGTAATAAAAATACCAAAAATTAACAACAGTTATTAAAAATGCTATCATTTCAAGTTCTGGAAGCTGACTAAAGTACAACCAGTACCGAAGAAGGGTGCCGTGCTGATCAACCATCGACCAATTTCAATCACTTCCATGATTATCAATATCATGGAACGTGTATTAAACAATCGACTCCTGGCATACCTCGAGACCAACGAGCTCCTAAGCTTGGAAGGTCACGGAGAAGCAACAGCTGTATCCTTAGACATTTCCAAGACAAGGGCCTGGCATGATGGTCTCTTCAACGAGCTTCCAGCATATGGCATACCGATCGGGCTCTGCGACTGGATATCTGATTTTCTGAGGGAACGGTCAATGGATTGCCAAGGTGTAGATCCATATGCCTGCGTCTGTTTTTCCTGACCTCTACAGTCCTGGTATTTTTAAGCGTCGAGTGAGTAGGTTTCTCTTAGATGGACGTGTTCCACCAGTCTTCGTCCGTTCTTCCCATCAGGTGGTATGAAAGACAAATGTCCTATCATTATCATATAAAAAAAAGAACAAATGTTCTAACAGTTCCCTGTTGATTATTTGACCACTGAATAAACTTCAATCATTACAGCTCAGTTATACAATGTGTCTGTGCATCGGTGTCGGAGACTTTAGGGGGGTGAAATATGGGGATTTTTATCGACAAATCACTATCCCAATTTTCTCTTGGCGCCTCCATACTAAAATGGCAGCCATTTTGTTTTTTTACTTCGCAGCTCAGGAGCCTGCACTGTTTTAATCCTTGCTATCGATGTAGACGTCCTAGGAAGGGGGGGGGACCTAGAATATAAATAAATAAATAAACCCCAGACACGGAACTTCTTTTTTTTTCTTGTTTCGTACGGGAATCGAACCCGCAACCACTTGCGTCTGAGGCAGACAGGTTTACCCCATCACCACATCTACAGTAATTCAACTTCATACAAACGGACGAACCGCGAGCTATACCTACGCGGCTCGATCTCGGCATGCGGCCAGTCGCGAGTGTTCGCATACCGAAACAATTGTTGATTGAGCTTACGTTAATATGCGGATAGTCTATACTTTAAAATTTAATAATACATCTTTTCGTGCATCTCAGACGAAGCGCAAGTATTTTTCGATCGCTAATTTTAAGACCGATTTTTTATTCAAACGTAAACATGGTTTTTTGACCCAAAAAGGTATTTTTTTGAACACTTTCTATTCAATTTACTAAGTATTTCATTTGTTTGTTAAAAATAGCATATTTGCAGTCATAAAACTGAATGGAAGTGAACCCTGCGTAGGCAAATGTAAGTGACGGATCGCTGACCTGCTGGCAGAAGCTCTGTCCGCGCACGCGCACGCCGGCCATGCGGAACTGCCAGTAGGCGGCGCGCGACAGCGGCACGCGCGTCATGTTGCCGCGGTAGTGCGCGGGGTCCGAGCCGCCCAGGATCAGCTCGCCGCCCTGCGCCGCGCTCGCGTCCCTGTGCGCAAACACATGCCAACAATCCCCACACAATACCACCAACTACATGGCCTCAAAGTAAGCAAGGCTTGTGATATGAGATACCATGTAGTGAACTAGGGGGGATCCTAGAATACAAATACACATATAGATAAACACCCAGACACGGAACATTTTTTTTTTCTTGTTCCGTGCGGGAATCAAACCCGCAACCACTGGCGTCTGAGGCAGATAAGTTTACCCCATCACCATAGTAGTCGTTCGAATAATTTGAAGACTGGGAATAATTCAATTCAAACTTCAATTCAAAATTCAAGCCAATTCAAAGTGTGTCTCTATGGTAAAGTACAATGGGTAAAGAGAGCGTTTAAAAATACAAATAGCATGATCCGAGCATTTTATCTTATTCCAAGTCTTCAAATTATTCGAACGACCACTATGGTGATGGGGTAATACAAGCCACTGTGCGACGTCCCCCTATAAGATTCCGATCTAATTAGCAATAACCCTGTAAACGCCCAATTCAGAACATTAATTTTCTTGTTCCGTGCAAGAATCGAATCCGCGGCGTCACGATTCGCGTAGACCACAGCACCACAGAGACCGTCTAATTGAGCAATTAAAAGAGTTTTAATATTAAAAAGAAAAAGATTTATGTAAATTATTATTTAAAAAAGTATCAAAACTAACTATTTCCCAATAATAATAATCTCAATTAATAAGAAACTAAACGTGAGGAGTCGCCATACAAATAGCTGCGCAAGCAACCCCAACGTTGCGCAGCTATTTGACTGACTTTTTACTGATTCAACGCAAAAGAAGTTTTACTGGTGGTTTATTTTAAAGATAAATACATAAAGCTTTGCATAACAAAAGAGCACCTTGTGATTAAAATACCGCAAATGGTTGCTTCGATACAGGCTATGGCCTAGTGAAGCAACCACTAGATATTAAGTATTTCTTGTAAATTGTGTTCCTGGTTAATAAATATTTTTTCATTTTCATTTTTCATAAACAGTTACATAAACATATAAAGTATACATTTAAAATAAAATAAATACTTGATATCAAAAGCATATTACAATAGTATATTATGTAACAAGTGAGCGAAGTTGCTAATTACAGTCGAGGCTGTGATTTGAGCCCGAGCCGCAGGCGAGGGCTTAATAATGAGCCGAGACTGTAATTAGCAACGCTCCCGGGAAGAGAAGCAGCTGGCACATTCTATGTTTTTCTTTCGCTCCCAGTCCAGCATGGTATATACCTTACCAAATTATAGATACCTAGGTAAATACCAAACGAATAAAACCTATTCCGCCAAGAAAATGTTTGAATTGAAAAACATTGTTTTTATTTCAATGTTTAAATATCAAATAGGTTATAAAGACTGAAATCCATAGTGTTTGAGCCGTCGGCCGATGATTCAGCATTTAATACAGTCATAATTATTATTAATAGATTGACAGGATAGTAATTAATCATGTTTAAAAGGTTACTGAACTAACTTTTTTGTTTTTGGTAGTTTAATTAAATAATAAAGTCAAAGGAGATTTTACGTATAATACTAGAGTTACATATCCAAAATCTTGATTAAAAATAGCAATAATACACATTAATTTAAGAATCCGAGTCCGTGGGGTTGCTGTGGTCTTGTGAGTTAGCAACAAAATAAAAGGAAAACCGAAAGTCTATAATTTGGTAAGGTATATACCATGCTGGACTGGGAGCGAAAGAAAAACATAGAATGTGCCAGCTGCTTCTCTTCCCGGGCAAACTAATAATATTAATAATATTTAATAATTTATTTATTTCTCACAAAGAAATACAGAAATTTATAAATTAAACAAAAAATTACTACATATAATTTTGTGAGGAACTGGTGTCTAAGATAGGCATAAGCCTGAAATACAGATCACCAGGTCTGTAAAAGACAGTTAAGGTACAGAGGTTTATTTGGGTTTTTTGCGGGCGATAGGCTGACCCCCTGTTACTGCTGTCTCTTATTATATACTCATTATAATATCTCATTATAAAACTCTCATTATAAAACCTCCACATTTGTCAAACGTGACATCAGATTTATAATCTCTGGTGTTCTGCTTACCCCATAAGGGATACAGACGTGAAGTTATGAAAATGTTATTATTGTGATTTGTTTTGATTATTTTTTAATTTTAATATCTTTAGTACCTTCAATAAGCATAATTAAAGTAATTTATCGATAAGTTATACAGGGTGTAACTTAAGGGGTAGATCAAAGGTTTCCCAGAGCTATAGGACCTCAATACTACCAAAATCACCCTCATGTATGTTCAGCAATATTTAATGGTTCTGGAGATATTTGCTATTTATGGAGATATATGTAGATTTTATGATTTATTTGAAAGAATCAGATTCTCAGAGAAAATTTGAAAAAGCAGCCTAACTACTTGGTTTACAGTCATGATTTTTGGTGTGAGCTTAGCTTAATAGCCTTCAATATCATCTAATCGCTGTAAATCATGGCCTTCTACAGATGGAAATAATTTCGAAACAGATCGATTTTTTCAGAAAATCTAGGTGTTCTACCTATACCTTTTTTTTTTATATGTGACTAAACCCGCGTTTGACCTCAATCTCACCTGATGGTAAGTGACGATGAGGTCGAAGATGAAAGCACACGGGTCTAGGAAGAAACTGGCTCTATATACCTATGAACGGTTTTGAAAGTGGACTGTATACGATAAGTTAATGAAGTAGGAAGTGAAATGAAATGGATGTGAATGATAGTGCAAAAAAAATAACTGCGAATGAACTCACCTTGTACAGTCGAAACCTCACAAGTCCAGGAACCACGGTATCCTTGGATGGAAATCAGTTTATCTAGACTTACCTCAGTCGCTCCGCGAATACCTGGTATTGGATAATGAGCGGTGATGATGACTCGATGAAGTCCAAACACAGATTTCCTCTTACACGTCACAGACACAATCACAACAAAATAAATAAATAAACAAATTAAAATACACTAAAATAACGACAAACGAAAATTAATTTAACGAGAACGAAAATGCGACAGATTTACTTAAATTCGAAAGAACAAGTGAGCGCGAACTATAAAGTGCTGCCAAATTATAAAAATAAAAACTACACTATTTAATATTAAGTGTTACTGATGCGAAAATAACAAATACGAAATATTCAAACCTAAACAACCTATATAAACTTTATAAACTCGTAGAAAAAAAAAGTTACATAACTTTTTGTCTAGAACCTATCTTAAAAACTACTTATGTTAATGTTAATTAATATCTGAATACTTATTTCATTTGCACAAAGACCACAAAGAAAAATGTGCTCCAGTAAAAGAAGTAACTATTTCCATTTACGCAGCGCTATCTTATTTCGCTACTTGAAAAGCTTTTTGATCAGATAACTAACATTATTTGTTCTTATTATTCATGAACTTAAAGTCGTTTTATGCATAAAGAAGTGCAATAATTTAAATATTGTTAATCACGTGTTGGTATTGTTCCAGGAACTGACGTAATCTTAACTTTTGCATTACTCTTTAGTCATTTATCGTCTGCCCTTGTGTGTACGTACACTCCGTGTTCTCTTTGTCTCCATCAATAGCTATCAGAAACGCGCTGGAGCCCGTTCTCGAAAACTACAGCGCCAAGCCCTACCGGCATCGGCTCCTTATCAAGAGTCACAGACAGGACTACTCTAGGGAATAAATACAGGGTGTTTGTTGGCTGCGAGTAAAGATTAAAGGAGGTGATAAACGAGGTGTTTTTGAAAATTTCTAGCCAAATATGTCTTTGACGAAACTTGCTATTTTTTTTTTGTTTTTTTTTGGAATTTTTTAAAATTGGAATTTAGACACGACATAATAGTGCCCGAATACGCGTTAGTTTGTTAACATTGTCTTATGTTTCCGATAGTTTAATGTATGAAGGACCAAACAAAACTACTTTTATGTCTATTTTTGGCCTCTAAAAGCAAATGGAGGAATACAAAACTTTGAAAAAAAAAACGTATTGTGATACGAGCATAATTTTGATGTGCCATAAAAATAAAATAAAAAAGAAATCTTTGAATTGTTCAAACTTTTTTAAAAACATGCCTATTTATTATTGTTCTTGTTGTTATTGTCATTCACATAGCTTGCTAAATCTCTGAGTTAAGGGCTAAAAACCAAAGTAAGGGAGCACTTTTAATAAAACTACATGAACTTTAATTTCAAAACTTTAGTAACAAAATCAAAGCAAAAACTTAAATCACATGTTCAAAATGTAAACAACGATTTCTTATACATAAATTGGCCCTTTTCCGTACTTCTGTGGTAGTTATTTTTAGTTGCATCTCCTTCCTCGTGATGAAATAGCTTCACGAATCCATGTAATTAACTCCTCTTTTGTTGCTATTTCTGAGGTGTACACAAGTCCTTTGGCCCGTCCCCAAACAAAAAAGTTCAAAGGAGTTAAGTCGGGGTTCGAGCGGGCCAAGGAATGGGTCCATTTCTACCGATCCAGCACTCCGGAAAACCGTTGTCAAGGTATTCTCTCACAGCCAAACTCCAATGTGCCGGGCAGCCGTCTTGCTGAAAGATGATTTCTCTTTCCGCTTCTAATAGTACTCCGACTTCCTCTAGGAGAATGGGAAGATCGTTTAGTAAAAACTCGGGATAATTGGGTCCGTTCAAATTATCGGGCAGAGAAGTGGCCCGATCAAAGTTCTGCCAATTACTCCAGCCCACACGTTAACTGAAAACTTCTTTTGAAAGGAGGATTTCCGTTCTTGCCAACCCATCCATGAAGGTTATGAAAGTTTGTTATCCCCTCTCTTGAAAACGTTGAATCATCTGTACAAATGATAGATTTTAAAAATGACGCGTCGTCAATGTCGCTGTTTAATAAGAATCTGCAGAACTGTATTCGTCGCACGGGAGCTCCTTCTTCCAAACCCTGCACGCCCAACCCTCGAAAGGAATATATTGTCTCTACGCATCGTATTCCAACTTTGACTTTGACGATTTGTTTGAGCTACTGCTCGGATGTTTGTCGTAGGCTTCAAATGCGTGAATAATTTCATCCTCGATATCCGCATCGTATCTTTCAGGATTCGAAAAGACGACGAAAATGCTCCTGATACATTAGCCGTGCCAATGCTCCATTACTGTCTGCCCTTCCGTACATGAAGATAATGTTAGCATGATCTTCGTTGCTAAAACCGTCGATGTTCATAATGAATTACAAAATTTAATATTTGCGTCAACCGTATGTTCAATTTTCATAGAAGAACAATTTAGTTAACACGCAACAAACTTAAAACTAAGCCAACCAAATTTCAACCAACATTCCAAATTTAAAAATCCTTTTTCTTAAAGCAACGTGTTCCAAATTTAAAAGTACCATAGTAATTTTTTTTTATAACTCACTATCGTGAAAACTATACAATAATTCCAAATTTGAAAATTATTATTCTTAAAATAAAGTGTAAAGTTTTTAACTATGGTCTCAGTCTAGATTTTTTTAAATCCTCTTCTGACTTTGGTGTATTGTGGAAAATGGTACTTGATTTATTCATTTTTAGTTAATTTATAAAAAAGAGAATTGACATGGTATAAAAAAGTACAATTTCAAGACTAGTACGGGGATTTGGAATTCTTAGGAAGTGCTCCCTTACTTTGGTTTTTAGCCTTTAACTCAGAGATTTGGCAAGCGATGTAAATGACTAATACCTCTTAAGAAAGAACAATAAATAAGCATGTTTTTAAAATTGTCCTTCCACTCTGACCAACTGTAACGGATCAACTATATTTCTTTGTTATCGGTACAACTTTTTAGTTGGTAATATTTTATTAGTTTAAATTTGTTCCCATCTACACTACTTAGACTACTTAGTATCAAACCTACATAAACATCGACTCAATGACCTGTTGAGTTATGGACAGAAACGAAGTATGCTTGATGCCTTTCAGCAGGCGTAGCACGGCTTGTCAAGACAAGACTTCTGTCACAGTTTATATCACAATTTGAGGGACATAATTGCTTAGTCTTATACAGCAGCACGGGGCAAGTTTAATTTATCTAGAATGCGTGACAAACACATCTTGACAAATGTTTAAGACTTCTTTCAAGATCTATCTCTTATTTAATAGCATGGCGGCATCGTTTTGTTTATTTTTGTCACAATTTGACACATCGCCAAACATTTTTTATCACTGCGGTTCGGAGGTTGTGAGATTATTTTTTCATAATAATAATTATGAAGTCGTCGTGGCGCCATGGTTAATGTGTGTATCATACGATATCACATGTTAAGCAACGTTCGGCGCGGTCGGTACTTGGATGGGTGACCGCCGACCATTCATTTCTCTCGACAACTTCCGTGCTTCGGAGGGCACGTTAAGCAGTCGGTCCCGGGTGCTGTATACTTGTATACAGTAGTCGTTAGGGTTTGTCAGAAGCCATTTCGGCGCCCTGAAAATTCTGGCATCCACCACCCAGCACTGGGCCAGCTTGGTGGATTATGGCCTATAACCTCCTCGTCACCCAGGGGAGAGACTCATGCCCTGCAATGGGCTCATTACAAAGAGTTGTGATGATGATGAATAATAATTATGTCTATCAATTCAGATTCTTTTAAGACTTCAAGCGTAAAGGTACTTACTGTTTTTTGGCACTTGACATGGTCCCAAAACTTAAAAAATAATATTAAAACTAAAAATTCACCAACTAAAAAAATACATTTGAAGGTTTAAAGTTGTTAAACTCGTTCTTTGTATAAACGTCAAGACAAAGATATGTCGCGGCAAGCATTTTTGTCACGTCGTGTGCCCGTGCTGTCATATAAGACAAATTACCGGACTGTGACAAGATTATGTCTTGTCGTGTGACTTATCTCTTATGAAAGCCGTGCTACGCCTGCAGGGCGTAATAACCAAGGTGCTAAAATGGCCAATATTCAACTGTCGAAATATTCATAACTCCAGCAACTAGATTCCATGGGTGGGATCGAAAGAATTTTATTTTCCTCTTGGATTCGTTATATTTTCGATATTGAAATTCACTATCAGCACCTCTATAGAACATGAGTTTACTTCAATTCTATTCGTTTTGAAAGGATTCTGAGATATTGTTTCAATTTCTAACAACTTTATGCCTCCTGTATTGTAATGTACTGTATGTTGGTTATAAAAATTAAATTAAATTGTCGTATCTAAATTAGTCTGAATTGCTTTTAAGTAGGTACACCTACCTATTTATGGAGAGCCAGCACTTTTTAAAACGACGTGCTCTACCCCTTTTTTTAGGTTTTTTTTTAGTATTATTTTATTTATATTAATGTATTCAATAACAAATTTGTGTGGATGGGGACAATTTTGCGTTAACGTCGGTTCAGTTGGTCCCTTTGGAATAATATTTTTCAAAATAAAATAAATGATCAACTAGTAGATTAGATTGGAACAAAACCCTTCATTGGGTTCCATTCTGCACTACCAGTTTGTCAGTTCGGTTGGTCGGAATGGAAGGACAGTTTTAAAAATGTTTGAACAATTCAAAGATTTTTTTAATAATTTTTTTATAGCACATCAAAATTTTGCTCCTATCAAAATACGTTTTTTTTTTAAGTTTTGTATGCCTCCATTTGGTTTTGGAAGCCATGAATACCCATAAAAGTAGTTTTATTTAGTCCGAAATACATTGAACTATCGGAAAGAAAAGATAATGTTTACAAACTAACGCGTATTCGGGCACTATTAACTCGTATCTACCAAATTTCTGCCCTGCTTGGTGGAAGGAGCTCTCCAGAGTCCGCCAGGCTAGCTATCACTCTTCATATAAAATCTACTACCAATGACGCCAAATAACGGAAATCAATGATATTCAGATTTATATATATAGCAAATAATTGAGCGGGAGTCACCAAGCTGCTTGGATTGCTATTGCACTCACTTTTTCAATATTCATACAAATTTTGGTTCGGGAAGTCAAAAGCTTACCTCGACCATGTTTTCGGAACCATTTAAAATTTTATCATTATACTTCAGAATAAACGACAAATAAAATCAATATATTCATTTATTAACTAAAACCAAATAGTCGGACCTCGCAACAATAAGCAATAAGTATAAACATTATTTGTTTGACATTGCCTATATATTTTTCTCTTCATAATGTAAAATAATAGTATTTTTCAACACACTTGCTCGTAAAGTGAGCGTTATTCTATTGAATTTAGAACTATAAACTGGGCTATAAGTCACGCGTGCATAATATATTATACCCTAGTGCATAATATAATGAATCCTACTAAGTTGAATTGTACCTTTGGGGACTGGAAACTGCTCGCGTCCGCAAGGTTTAGCCCTCGATGCCTTGTACGTGGTCCCTGGGTGGTGCTAAACGAGCAGTAAAATCTGGTGGTAGGCTTCGGCCGTGGCTTGTCACCACCCACTAGACAAAACCATGCCGCCAAGTAACCTAGTTGCGTTCCGGCATGATGTCTAGTGTAGCCATTGAGGAGGATAGGTCTGAGTAATCGTGCTGCATCGGAGAACTGTTTACAACTCGTAGGATAATGACTCACCGGGTAACTCGTTTTGGAGGGTAGCGGGATCCGAAGCACGGTGCACCGCTGGCCGACCGCAGGTAGTAGGGGGCCCAAGTAGCATGCCAGCCACATGCAAAAGGCTGCCCCGCCACCTCGCGAAAAATCCCGGGAGGCTCCATCGTGCCGGTTGGCGACCGGTTTGAGAGGACCCGATGGCGAACTCGGGGGGGTTCGGGCGTCCCCGCAGTCTCCAAGCGAGTTTCCCAATGGTGCGCCACCCCTATCGAGTTGCTTGGTTCCATTTGCAGCGCTTCACTCAACTTCTGTTCTCCTCCCTATTCACTCCACTCCAAAACTAATGAAAGGTCCAAAGAAGAGTAAGGTAACACAGCGGTTGCACTTCCTCTCGTTTAAAGTGCACTTCTGTAACATCCGAGGAGTGCACTCCAATCTCAATGATGTCCACCACCACCTCGAGACGGAGAGACCCCACCTACTCTTCCTAACGGAGACGCAGATCTGTGATCCGTCAGACTCGGCATACCTTTGTTACCCAGGTTACATCCTGGAGTCCAAATTCCACCCGCACGCCGGGGTGTGCATGTATGCCAGTGACAAGATCTGTTGTCAGCGTCTCCGTTACTTAGAAGTGCCGGACCTTTCAGTTATGTGGGTTCACATAGATACCGGCCTAGACCAAATGGTATACGCTGGTATTTATCGGTCACACAGCGGAGATCGGGAGACAACGAGGCTTATGGACTATCTCAGCAGTACAGTGGACAAGGTTCAGCAACGTTTTCCCACAGCGCAGTTGGTGTTCCTGGGGGATTTTAACGCACACCACGGACAGTGGTTATACCCGTTTCAGGACACTGACCATGCTGGTAGAGAGGCTTTTAAGTTTTCGCTCACTCATGGCCTCTCTCAGCTTGTTGACGAGCCTACGCGCATCCCAGACGTTGCTGGCCACACTGCTTACTGCCTGGACCTTCTGCTGACAACCGATCCGGACAGATATTCGGTGTCCGTCACTGCACCCTTAGGGACATCCGATCACTGTCTGGTGAAATCTGTATCGCAGTACTCGCCACCTGACACCCGACCAAGTGGTTCTAGGCGAGTATGGCGTTACAAGTCGGCAGATTGGGATGAAATGCGACATTTCTTCGCATCTTATCCGTGGCGGCAAGCTTGTTTTACATCAACCGATCCATCGTGCTGCGCTGATGCAGTCTCAAGTGTGATAGGTCAAGCAATGGAGTTCTTCATTCCCTACGCTGATCTATCCCTTGAAACCAAAGCTCGCCCATGGTTTAGTGCTGAATGCTTTTCCGCTGAAAAGCGTAAGCGAGAAGCGTACAAAGCCTGGGCAACCGCTCGCAGAAGCAAAGCCGTGGATTCGCATGAACACAAAAAGAGGTACAATGCTGCCGCCAAGTCCTGCAAAAAGGTGATCAAGAGAGCTCGTTTCGCCCACATAGGCTGTATCGGAGACAGAATAGCCTCGTACCCCTCGGGAAGTAAAGCTTTCTGGTCCCTCGCCAAGTCGGTCGAAACGAACTTTTGTCGCCCGTCGCTGCCGCCTCTGCGGAAACCTGACGGTTCTCTGGCCCACACCGCTAAGGAAAAGGCGGATTTATTTGCCAGTATCTTTGCGGAAAATTCTCGTCTAGATAGCCAAGGTAAAATCCCACCCCAATTACCTCAGTTCGGTCCTACAATGGGTACCGTTCATATTCGACAAAAGGAGGTTCTTAAGTGCTTGCTGCACCTAGACGAGAATAAGGCTAGCGGCCCAGACGGTATTCCTGCAGTGGTGTTGAAACGCTGCGCAGCTGAGTTGTCTCCCGTTTTGACGCGTCTCTATAGACTCTCTTTGGAATCTGGTAAAGTCCCCAAATCCTGGAAGCTGGCTAACGTACAACCAGTACCGAAGAAGGGAAGCCGTGCTGATCCTGTCAACTATCGACCAATTTCAATCACCTCCATACTTTGTAAAGTCATGGAACGTGTATTGAACAATCGACTCCTGGCATACCTTGAGACCAACGAGCTCCTAAGCGATAGCCAATATGGTTTCCGCAGTGGACGCTCGACCGGCGATCTTCTCGTGTATGCCACACACTTATGGAGTGAGGCCTTGGAGGGTCATGGTGAAGCAATAGCTGTATCCTTAGACATCTCCAAGGCCTTTGACAGGGTCTGGCATGATGGTCTCTTAAGCAAGCTTCCAGCATATGGCATACCGACCGGGCTCTGCGACTGGATATCTGATTTTCTGAGGGAACGGTCGATTCGAGTAGTCTTAGACGGCTATTCCTCTGACCTAATGGCGATTAATGCCGGGGTACCTCAGGGATCTGTTCTCTCTGCAACTTTATTCTTGCTGCACATTAATGACCTCCTAACACCAGGCATTATTGGATATGCTGATGACAGCACTGTTGTTGAGAGATATATATCCAATGCGCGAACGAGCGCCCATGAAATCCAGGTTTTGAGAGAGTCTATGATTGAGCGCGTTGATTCGACCTTGCGGAATGTGTCCGATTGGGGCGAATCTAACCTGGTCAAATTCAACGCCTCCAAAACACAAGCGTGTCTATTCTCCGCAAAAAAGAGCACCTTTACTCTTACGCCCACTTTCCAGAATGTATCTGTTCCCATCACCGATCAACTAGGGCTTTTGGGCGTCACTATAACGTCCAAATTAAACTTCGGACAACAAATTGAGTCTATGGCAAAAACGGCTTCCAAAAAATTGGGTATCATCTCGAAGGTCCGGCGGTACTTCAGCCCTGAACGGCTCCTCAACTTATACATAGCCCAAGTGAGGTCTTGCATGGAGTACTGTAGTCACCTTTGGGATGGTTCTGCCAAATACCAGCTCGAAGCGCTAGACTCTGTTGACCGAAGAGCCCGAAAACTCATAAATAACAACAACCTTACAAATAAAAAATTGCAGACGCTGGAGCATCGTCGTAAGGTTGCTTGTTTGACAGTATTTTATCGGCTACATTTTGGTGAGTGTGCGAGTGCTCTTTTTGACCAAATTGAACCCACCCCTTTTTACCACCGGACTACCAGACGCAGACAGAACTTCCATCCGTATATAGTGGATATACCAAGAAGTCGAACAAAACGCTTCGATAGTTCCTTTTTGGTACGGATTGCCAAGGTGTGGAACAATCTGCCTGCGTCTGTTTTTCCTGACCACTACAGTCCTGGAACTTTTAAGTGTCGAGTGAATAGGTTTCTCGTGGATGGACGTGTAACACCATAGTCTTCATGCGCACTTTCCATCAGGTGGCATGGAAGACAAACGTCCTATCCTTACAATATAAAAAAAAAAAAAAAAAAAAAAAAAATAACATGCGAGAAAACAGAGCATATTTTATTGGTCCGGGTTATACACTAAATATTTTCAGAAACAACAAAGAGGTTTTATACCACTTCAAATCCATATACATTTTTAAATGTTTGCGCCTTATATTACTAAAATAAATTTGTATATTAAACAAATTATTCACAATTTACAATCATTTGTCATAAAATATTAAAATATTAGCATTTACCACTACAAATTAAACATTTTCACTTAAAATAGGTTGTATATGCTATTGCTATATGCTATTGACACATTTGACGGAAAAAAAAACCTACGCGCATGCGCGAGGTTTGGCGCCATTCATCACAATTCACAGCTTGTGTTTGTTATTTTATGACCACGTATGTCTGTCTTTTACTCACAAGTGTGTTGAAAAACGTCGTATGTAACTCGTGAGCGTTGCTAATTACAGTCTCGGCTCATTATTAAGCCCTCGCCTGCGGCTCGGGCTCAAATCACAGCCTCGACTGTAATTAACAACTTCATTCACTTGTTACATAATATACTAATTTTACATTATGAAGAGAAGAGCTTAATAATGAGCCGAGACTGTAATTAGCAACGCTCACGAGTTACATATGACGTTTTTCAACACACTTGTGAGTAAAAGACAGACATACGTGGTCATAAAATAACAAACACACTTGATAACAAAGCTGTGAATTGTGATTGAAAAATGGCGCCGAACCTCGCGCATGCGCGTAGGTTTTTTTTCCGTCAATTGTGTCAATGTCTGTATAGCATATACAGCCTATTTTAAGTGAAAATTTTTAATTTGGAGTGGTAAATGCGGCTCGGGCTCAAATCACAGCCTCGACTGTAATTAGCAACGCTCACGAGTTACATACGACGTTTTTCAACACACTTGTGAGTAAAAGACAGACATACGTGGTCATAATAGTAGATTATGCATCAAGGGGATAAAGCAGTGTATTATGTCACGGGCATCATATTGAAGGAGGGAATTAAGATGTTAATTCCCGAACGAAGTGAGGGAATTATGGTAAGAATCCTGAATGAAGCGAGGGATTCAAGACTGCCCAAGACTAAGACACTGTTATCACCGAGGAGCATACTCTACTTTATACACCACCTTGTAAGATAATTAGGTAATGAAACGCAGGAATTAAATCAAGTACTAAGGTATTTAATAATTTAGAAATTAAAGATAATATTAGAAACAATTGACCAGTTATGTAAAGATAAAGTGATATTTCTATTTGGTATATTCATTGTTTACTGTTGTCTTCAACATTGAATAAACAGTCCATAGGGTGCTAGGTTTCTTTGTAGCAGACAACTGTTGAAAATATACTAAAAGCAATGACACCGAAATAATTTTCACGGCTTTATTAGTTTTCCAAGCAAAGCAATCTTCGTAAAATTTCATGTACAAATGCTTCGATTTACACGGCAAAATATTATCGACGATACTATTTGCTTCATTTCTAATATCTTCTGGTGTTAAATCGTCACTCGAGCTCGACATATTTTATTTATTCGAATATTATTGAAATAAAAACTCTGAAAAAAATTTCTTTTCAAAAACCGCGCAATTTTATTTCTTATTTGTCTTTTTCAAAAGGCAAAAGAAACCGTCGCATACAGGTTTTTTACGAGGGTTTTTAATTTTTTCTTGGTAGTCGTTCCAAATGCAAAGGTACACAAACTTATACAGCCAAATTTAAAGTCCATATATTTTTTAATTAGGCAAAGCAACTAGTCATACAGCCATGTCCATGTAGGTATTATTAAATTTCGCTCCAATTGACATTCCAAAATCAAATGACATTATAACCCTTAGGATTAAAGTTTTGTTTATTCCCTGTAAGATACCTTTTTTAATCTTAAGGGATTAATATCTTGTTTTAGGTGGAGTTTATCTCATACATAATGCGAATTTTAAACAAAGGTGGTGTATAATAGTATTTTATGCATCAAGGGGATAAAGCAGTGTATTATGTCACGGGCATCATATTGAATCCTGAGTGAAAAGAAGGATTCTAATAATGTTTTTAAGTTTTTTGCATTTAAAATGCTCAATTATTCTTAAATAAAATGAAAAATGTGATAAATAAAAATTACCCGACCAGGATTCGAACCTGGGACCTCTCGTTTGCCGGACGAGTGCTCTTCAAACTGAGCTATCGGGGCCTGGCGCTACGCCTCGAAATTACGTATCACATTTTTTTTGTTTTTACGTTATATTGCTAACGTAGCTCCATCTAATGGTATAAGCTTTGCAGCTAAGACCACCCGAGATCAATTTCTTTACAGAAATTGTGAATCCCAGTTAAAGTGAAGCATTGCAATTGTTTTAATAATGTTTTTAAGTTTTTTGCATTTAAAATGCTCAATTATTCTTAAATAAAATGAAAAATGTGATAAATAAAAATTACCCGACCAGGATTCGAACCTGGGACCTCTCGTTTGCCGGACGAGTGCTCTTCCAACTGAGCTATCGGGGCCTGGCGCTACGCCTCGAAATTACGTATCACATTTTTTTGTTTTTACGTTATATTGCTAACGTAGCTCCATCTAATGGTATAAGCTTTGCAGCTAAGACCACCCGAGATCAATTTCTTTACAGAAATTGTGAATCCCAGTTAAAGTGAAGCATTGCAATTGAGGAGGTTAGGAACAAAAGGTGTCATTTACACTATTCCTTTTTCTGAGTAAATTGTGAAAATTAATATTTACTCTGATCCAGGTAATTATTTTATATTTTTGTTAACCATTTATATATCAGTTAGTGGCTAGATTTTAACATATATAAGAGTGTTTATGTAGACGTTTAAATAAAGCCAATATTTAATAAAGTTCAAATCAAATGACACCTTTTGATCCTACACTAAGTAAATGTTACTATTTGATTCAATAGAGTTGTAAAATGTCACCTTTTGAAACGAAATAAAAGAAGTAGGTAAGAAAAAAAGTAACAGATTTATTTATTTATAATGTGTTCATTAAACATGCAATTCTCGACAATCATTTTTCATCAGTTTTCATCAGTTTTGGTTTATAACTTCTTGTAACAGCAGTACTTCTTTGCGGCTTGAAAGCTGTTATAAGTCGACATAGATAAACGTCTTGTTTTATTTTTCCTTTGTTGGTATAAAATCGTTCTCGATTCCTAATATCTCGCTCTTTCAATTTTAAACACTTGAACAGCGATGAAGGTTTATGCTTGCAAGGAACGATAAACTCAAGACATAAAGGGTCATTGTCTTTATATCTGAAAACAAAACAAAGAATAAAGTCAAAGTTTTACAAAATAAATAGACCGCAAAAACTGATTTTAGAATATGGACTCACTTGTTGTTTTGAACTTGTCGCTTATTTCGTTCCTTCCTTTGCTTTTTTCGCGACCCTTGATTAATACTCGCCACGTTTACTGCTTCTTCGTTCATTTTTCCAAAAATAAATCTACGACTTGAGAAAAAATACTGCGAAGTCACATGACACATATCAACAGAAAATAAATCCCAACGGCCAACCACAGATTAGAAACTTCAAGCACAAAAAGAAAAGTCTATGGATTCGATGTTGCCACAATATCCTCTCGATTAGAGTGACGATTTAAATCGAAGAATTCTAAATCCGTCCATTTTATCAGCAAATGTACCTAGTTTGATACGACTTTAGCAACGTCGGACGTTTTTACTGAGAAAATGTCACTTTTTGATATTAAAGTCTTGACCACTGCTGTGGTCGAATAAAAATGACACTTTTTGTTCCAGAAGCAGCTACTGAAGTTGATTTTTCTGTGAAATTAGTCACCTTTTGAAGTTGATAAATGCACTAGTAAGATAGAATTCAGGGTTTTGAGTCGGATGGAAAAAAAAAATCGATTTAAGCCGAATACGTAATTGTCACCTTTTGTTCCTAACCTCCTCAATTGTTTTAATAATGTTTTTAAGTTTTTTGCATTTAAAATGCTCAATTATTCTTAAATAAAATGAAAAATGTGATAAATAAAAATTACCCGACCAGGATTCGAACCTGGGACCTCTCGTTTGCCGGACGAGTGCTCTTCCAACTGAGCTATCGGGGCCTGGCGCTACGCCTCGAAATTACGTATCACATTTTTTTGTTTTTACGTTATATTGCTAACGTAGCTCCATCTAATGGTATAAGCTTTGCAGCTAAGACTGCATTTTTTATTTTATTTATCACATTTTTTATTTATCACATTTTTCATTTTATTTAAGAAGGATTCTGTAGATAATTCCCGAACGCAGTGAGGGAATTAAGATGTTAATTCCCGAACGAAGTGAGGGAATTATGGTAAGAATCCTGAATGAAGCGAGGGATTCAAGACTGCCCAAGACTAAGACACTGTTATCCCCGAGGAGCATACTCTACTTTATACACCACCTTGTAAGATAATTAGGTAATGAAACGCAGGAATTAAATCAAGTACTTAGGTATTTAATAATTTAGAAATTAAAGATAATATTAGAAACAGTTGACCAGTTATGTAAAGATAAAGTGATATTTCTATTTGGTATATTCATTGTTTACTGTTGTCTTCAACATTGAATAAACAGTCCATAGGCTGTTAGGTTTCTTTGTAGCAGACAACTGTTGAAAATATACTAAAAGCAATGACTCATTGAAATAATTTTCACGGCTTTTTTAGTTTTCCAAGCAAAGAAATCTTCGTAAAATTTCATGTACAAATGCTTCGATTTACACGGCAAAATATTATCGACGATACTATTTGCTTCATTTCTAATATCTTCTGGTGTTAAATCGTCACTCGAGCTCGACATATTTTATTTATTTGAATACTATTGAAATAAAAACTCTGAAAAAATTTTCTTTTCAAAAACCGCGCAATTTTATTTCTTATTTGTCTTTTTCAAAAGGCAAAAGAAACCGTCGCATACAGGTTTTTTACGAGGGTTTTTAATTTTTTCTTGGAAATCGTTCCAAATGCAAAGGTACACAAACTTATACAGCCAAATTTAAAGTCCATATATTTTTTAATTAGGCAAAGCAACTAGTAGTCATACAGCCATGTCCATGTAGGTATTATTAAATTTCGCTCCAATTGACATTCTAAAATCAAATGACATTATAACCCTTAGGATTAAAGTTTTGTTTATTCCCTGTAAGATACCTTTTTTAATCTTAAGGGATTAATATCTTGCTTTAGGTGGAGTTTATCTCATACATAATGCGAATTTTAAACAAAGGTGGTGTATAAAACCTCTTTATTGTTTCTGAAAATATGTAGTGTATAACCCGGACCAATAAAATATGCTCTGTTTTCTCGCATGTTATTTTCACAAAGGTACAATTCAACTTTGTAGGATTCATTTTATTATGCACTAGGGTATAATATATTATGCACGCGTGACTTATAGCCCAGTTTATAAATTCAATAGAATAACGCTCACTTAACGAGCAAGTGTGTTGAAATAGTATATTTCATTACGAGTGCGGAAAGCCTGTCATTGCAAAGAGTTCCGACAAATGTTTACCCGAGCCGAGGCGCAGCTGAAGGCGAGGGTTGACAGTCGGAACAAGTTGCAATGACGGTTCCGCACGTGTACTGAACGACTATTTTTAATACAGTTGCGAAAAAATTAAGCAATTTTATAAAATATACAAAATGGCGCCAGCCGTGAAAGATTATAAACAGAGTTTTTTTTTGTTTTGTTTACCCATTCTGGGTAGGCAAAGGGAACTATGCCCATACAGCCAAGTCTTTACTAGATTTTTTGCATTGACATGAAATGAAAATGAATTTAATGAGATAAAATGAAATGAATCCTAACCTCACTCATTGCATCAAATCATTTTACCTGATATTGAAACAAATTAGTAGCTTCTTTTCAGAAATATTTGCATGAATCGTAAAAACTTCTATGATTTTTTTTTTGTAAAAACTTCGTGGTTGATTTTTTCTTTTTAATGGACATTATTTTGACATTTGGGAAAGAGAACGCACGAGTGCGGAAAAGGTAAAGAAAAAGCACAAGTGTGTAATAGCCCACATCCTGAACGCTAAACGTCCCTGCAATACGCCACTTTTTGAGCAACTGTATTAAAAAATATTTTTTTCTACAAAAGGAAAGTTGAATTTCAAGCTTAGAATTCCTGTAAATGTACGAATGCAAACGTTTAAATATTAATTTATTTGTACACGGAGTATAGTGCCGTTTACTATGGGGCACCCGTAAGACCCGTGGACTTATAGTATATTATGTAACAAGTGAGCGAAGTTGCTAATTACAGTCGAGGCTGTGATTTGAGCCCGAGCCGCAGGCGAGGGCTTAATAATGAGCCGAGACTGTAATTAGCAACGCTCACGAGTTATATACGACGTTTTTCAACACACTTGTGAGTAAAAGACAGACATACGTGGTCATAAAATAACAAACACACTTGATAACAAAGCTGTGAATTGTGATTGAAAAATGGCGCCGAACTTCGCGCATGCGCGTAGGTTTCTAGGGTCTAACATATACAGCCTATTTTACATGAAAATATTTAATTTGGAGTGGTAAATCCAAATATTTTAATATTTTGTAACAAATTATTGTAAATTGTGAATAATTTGTTTGATATACAATTTTGTTTAACTAATATAAGGCGTAAACATTTAAAAATGTATATGGATTTGAAGTGGTATAAAACCTCTTTTTTGTTTCTGAAAAAATTTAATGTATAACCCGGATCAATAAAATATGCTCTGTTTACTCGCATTTAATTTGCACAAAGGTACAATTCAACTTTGTAGGATTCATTATATTATGCACTAGGGTATAATATATTATGCACGCGTGACTTATAGCCCAGTTTATAGTTCTAAATTCAATAGAATTAGGCTCATTTTACGAGCAAGTGTGTTGAAATAGTATATTATGTAACAAGTGAGCGAAGTTGCTAATTACAGTCGAGGCTGTGATTTGAGCCCGAGCCGCAGGCGAGGGCTTAATTATGAGCCTATGATATAAATATTCACGGATAGCTGCAAACCAGTCTTTAAGAAATTCAATATATTGCCTCTGGCCTGTATCTACATTAGGGATCTCTGCGTTTTTGTTAAGCAGCATCCACATTACTTTAAAAAACAACGTAGTCAGTGGTAGGAACTGTAGGAACACATTAAAGCTGTACCGTCCCAGATGTCATTTAGATATATTCGAAAAAAATGTTTATGTTAAAGCAATTGATGTATTCAATAAATTACCAAATAGATTTAAAGAGCTACCTTTGTTAATGTTTATAAAGAAAATAACTATTTGGCTTAAAGATAAATGTTTCTATTCGCTACAGGAATATATGAAATTTAAGGAAAATGATCTCATTTCATAAATTAATGCTGTAATGTACTAAAAAATTCAATAATTTGACATCATATTATGTATAATGACAATTTTAATTATATAATTTAGTTTTTAAATGAAAACATATTTAATTTAATTTATATTGATCTTTAAATGAACAATTTAAATTTTTCTTTCAATTTTAATTTTATTATAAATCTGACATGTTTACGCACTACTGTTGTGGTAGAATGTGACTGAACTATATTTTTCCTTTGTAACAACTTTATGTACCACATTTCTCGTATATAATATTTGATTTGATTTGACATGTCACTTTGACAATGACTTTTGTTTGTTTGCAAAAAAACTCTTTAATCGTGAAATGGCGAATAGTGTTAAATCTGTCACTTTAGCTCAAGACAGGATTTCTATCTTAACTTTACTTTTTGGTCAGTTATTGAAACTGGTCATAATAAGACATATATCAAAAAAAAGGATTAAATCTGTGCTTTATAGTGTCAGCCAGAGTTATTAGAGAGTTGTAATGATTAACTTTGTCCATTAGAGAAAAAAGTAAAAAACTATGTTAGATAATTTAAGGCTTAACAGAACGCAACAACGCAAGACCTTCACTAACTAAGTAAATAATAGTATATTATGGAACAAGTGAGCGAAGTTGCTAATTACAGTCGAGCTTAATAATGAGCCGAGACTGTAATTAGCAACGCTCACGAGTTACATACGACGTTTTTCAACACACTTGTGAGTAAAAGACAGACATACGTGGTAATAAAATAACAAACACACTTCATAACAAAGCTGTGAATTGTGATTGAAAAATGGCGCCGAACCTCGCGCATGCGCGTAGGTTTTTTTTTTCTGCCAAATGTGTCAATGTCTGTATAGCATATACAGCCTATTTTACGTGAAAATGTTTAATTTGGAGTGGTAAATGCAAATATTTTAATATTTTATAACAAATTATTGTAAATTGTGAACAATTTGTTTGATATACATATTTGTTTTACTAATATAAGGCGCAAACATTTCAAAAATGTATATGAATTTGAAGTGGTATAAAACCTCTTTGTTGTTTCTGAAAATATTTAATGTATAACCCGGATCAATAAAATATGCTCTGTTTACTCGCATGTAATTTGCACAAAGGTACAATTCAACTTTGTAGGATTCATTTTATTATGCACTAGGGTATAATATATTATGCACGCGTGACTTATAGCCCAGTTTATAGTTCTAAATTCAATAGAATAAAGCTCACTTTACGAGCAAGTGTGTTGAAAAAACTATTATGGTATTTTTACTCGTGTAGACAATGATAATTTTATAATGTTTTGAATAACAATTCAATCGTAAATTATAAAATTGAAATATTATAAATATTTTCTCAATTTTGCATACTTTGCAAGAAATCTACACCTCTTGAGTTACGTCACTAGTTTTTTCGGTGGGTCGGCTTTTTTGTCTTCTTTTAAAGACGTTGTCGTACAGAGTCCGCAAGTACTTTGGTGTTCAAAGGGTTATTGCTTAAAAAATCTCTCAAAATAAGAACTTAAAGAGTTTATAATCTGTGTTTTGGAGTACCAACTTTTAGTACCTAATTGATGTGTAGAGATGTGTGTGTGTTGTGTGTGGGTACCTGTTGAGGTAGAAGGAGAACACCGGCTCGACGAGCGCCTGCGCCACCATATTGTCAAACACAGGCGTCACGCCGTCCACTGAAATGCTGCGGGGAAAACCACATATTATGTAGACATCAATAAATTACGGGTTTAATGGCAAGGAATAAAAAGTCAGATTTTATTATTTATTGCTGTAGTTATACTTTTTTTGGTAAACGTTACGCATTCTAGCTAAACCTATATTCATATATTTTTATGCCACCCTATGCGAGATATAAAATTTTGATTGTCGACGAACCGAGCTTCGCAAGTGATGTATAAACTAACAATTAAATTACAAATTACATAAACTGCCTAACCTACTATGTAGTCCTAAAGTACATAAAATTGTGTTATGAAGACCGCACAGGAAAAGGGAACCTACTAGGTATCATGTTATACACCCGGACCCGAAGCAGTTCAGAACAGATCGCTTTCGAAACTTCCGACATTTTGATTATGCCGCAGGCGATAACTTTAAAATTAAAAGATTAAATTTAAAAGATGATTGCTGTGTTGTTGTTTGTAGTTTCTTGCCACTTCTTCTCAACAGATCGACTTTCGGAAGTGGTGGTAGATTCAGTTTGTAAATAATTTAACGTATTTTAAGTGTATGTACGGAAAAAAGTTTTTTTTTTTTATTTTGACTTTGAATGCACTCTATGTAGTTCTTCTTAATTAAGTATATCCATTATTCTATAAAAATATTTCTCAGTAAAAAATTAAATACGACTGGATGATATGAATAGTATAAATGTTTGAAATTATTCACAATGGACCGTACAAAATTAACAACAACATAAGTTGGTCGGTAGCCAGGTGCTGTTAAAACATCCCAACAATCCAAGGACGCGTGGTTTAAAGGCGGCTGATCGGGCGAGCTCCACTGTGCTAGTGTTAAGGTGAACCTGGCTCGCGACCGGAATCTTTGCCAGAACCTGGGTGCCGTCATATTCGACGTCGTTTTCACGTAGCTTTAAAGATCGTTACAAAATTACGTCTTTAATTGAATCTCGTACATTTTAACTCGACGGTTCGGTGGACAACACATATATCGTGTCACCCGTTACTCAAATAAAAACCTATTTCATTTAAAACAATTGCATTTGTGGTGTTGCCGAAGTTTCTGCGATTAAATCCGATTAAAGAATGGTTTTATTTAATGAAACTTGAACTTCACAAGCGATGCAGTGTATCCCCTGCCGGTGCCACGCAGCAGCCCGCAGCCATCTGTGTTGCGGTATAGGTGGAGCCTGGGGGTTGTTGCAGTACC
Organism: Stenoptilia bipunctidactyla; assembly: GCA_944452665.1. Lineage (NCBI taxonomy): Eukaryota > Metazoa > Arthropoda > Insecta > Lepidoptera > Pterophoridae > Stenoptilia > Stenoptilia bipunctidactyla. The sequence goes on from OX101736.1 coordinate 25,193,564, forward strand.
TATTGTCGTTGTTTTTCGCCACAGAACAGCACTTGCGCGTAGAGCTACGATGGTTGACACGACATAGGGCGTATGAGAGTGTGTGGGGGCGGGGCTCACCTGGCGAAGGCCATCCCCAGGATGCCGTCGAACTTGGCGGCCACGAAGGCCAGGCCGGGCTCCGACACCGCCTCCGCGAAAGTCTGCGCGCGCACGCCCAGGCCGCCGACCTGACCACACAAAAACCTTACAGTTCATACATTTTAATGAAAGAAATCAAAAATATTATATGCCCCTGTTATTTAATTCTTTCTAGCTGATGTTTGTAAGATACCACCGAAGGTTTTTCTAATAGAGTCACATGCAAAGTATCTTTTGATTGACTTTTCTTTGCACATTTGCCCCTCAAAATTGAATAATTTGTGGGGCAAAAATTAAATAAATTGAATAAAAAATTATTTATGTTTTAATCTCCGAAATTAACAAAGCCTTCATTAGCCTTCAAGTTAGATTTTTGGTAAACTTAATTAATATAACTTAACCTATTTACTTTCACCCCACACCTGCTACTATACTAGATATAAGAATTTTAATTTTCGGCGAAGGATGTTTCGACCCACTATAGGGATCCGACACTAAAAATTTGAGTTGTCTGGCAGAGATCGCTTTACAGCGATAAGGCCGCCCTTTGGACCACTCTTAAGTCTGTTTTTTTGTTGTGTTTTCCTTCTTTAATGTGGACAATAAGTGTAAATAAATAGAGAGTTCCGATATTTTTTATCAATTCTTTTCTAAACCTGTATTATCGTCTTCGCCCGAACGTCAGGTGCGACTGAATAGTGAGGTAATTGTCATAATAAATTATCCGAACTGACACATCAACTACCTGGCCCCAAATTACGCTAAAATATAAGATCGTGTAATGGAGCACTCAGCGAAGCTAGGGCTGTCCTGTACCCTGGCAAATAATTCAATGCAGCAAAATGACAGTTCCAGTGTGCCCACTTTAGGCAAGGAAAAAAATAGTGACGTGGTTTAAGTGAATGAATGTAATTATATCTTAATAATAATATCGTAATGTAAGGAAAAAAATATTTTGCGATGTTAGGTGGAGCCGAAATAATACACGACTGGTTAGGTTCAAAGTAGACTGTATATTGACTAATAAAACGGATACATATTGAGGAGGTGCGTCACACACTACACTGTTAGCAAGAGGCAACTATTCTTGAATATTCCTTTTTAACGACAAAACGAGTTTCAAAATTAATAACTTATCAAGTCGATTTAACTTCTACTATAACCTTATTAAAGCACAAGGTATGTTTGGTAATTTATTATTTTCATTTAAGTAACTTTGAAGATGAAGAACACACTTTAAATTCTATTATTTATAAATTTCTCTAAAATTTTATGCAAAACAAATGACAAAGTCTCGTTCATTTTTAATCATCTTCATTCAAGTACTTACACTACGAAGTTTTTAACTGGTATCATTATTTTTCTGTTTGACATTTCAAACTGTAACTTTACTGCATTGAATTATTTGCCGGAGTATAGTACATACCCAATCCCGAGGCAACTGGTTTGCTACATTGGCCCAGCAGGAGCCAGGACGTCCCGCGCCGCAGCCGAGCTGTGACCGGATATTTCGCAGGACTCGAGGCGCGAATGACTCGAGGCGCGAATGACTCGAGACAAATTGTCATGGAAATCGTATGGCTCTAGGTATCATTTTATCATTAGCAAGGGCTTACTGAATAAACGCGACAATACGACAAATTTGTCACTTTTTAACAAATAAGTGAGATTGACGCGTCAAGTGGTCCAGATGCGACAGGTGAACACTGATAAGTCAGGTTATAAAACTGTTTAATAAAAGCGAAATTTGTCCGGTTTTGCCTTTCGAGTCTCTGACGGCCGGTCTCAATAACTTACCAAAAAGTTAAAGTAAAAGTGAAGATAGAAATTCCTATACTGTTTTGAGCTCAAGTGACGGATCTGTGACAGATGTGACAAAATATTGTATAGGAATTTCGGCCGTCAGAGAATACTCTGACTTAATTGTCACGACAATTCGAAATATGTTTAGTAGATTATCCACCGTGACATATTTAACAGTGATCGTCTTTATTATACAAAATATTGTCAAATTGTCGGACTGTTATCTGTAGCCTGTCATTGTCGCGTTTATTAATTTGGCCCCTGATATTTCTCCCCCCTCATAGGTGCATTGCTGGCAAATGTTGTTATATGTAACTGCGTCCGCGTATCGCAGCGTTGGCTCGTATGGATGTGGGTATTGTTCTATGAAGGTGACGGCTTAATGTTGGCACTCACCGCGACGTCATCAGTGGAGAGGAAGCCGGACAGGCTGCCCGAGCCGTACTGGATGGAGAACTGCGTGCCGTTGACGCGGTACGTCGACGACTTGCTGCTGTCGTACTTGTTGTGGAGCACTGCCGGGAATACACGACCATTATATCCTTTGTTGGGTTTACTTCAAAAGTAATGCTCAATTATTTTTATAACTGTATGAGAGTAACTCTTTCCCTCCCTACTTCTCTTTGCGCTGTCAAGCTAAGCACAAAGAAGCGGACATTCCTTGTGGCACAAGCGTGTGCAACGTTGGATCATCATAAACGTACAATTATCATCAAACTCTACTACGGCTTTAGCGAGCTCGCAGAAAAGGTATTTGTGGCTTTCCGCATGGCAGCATAATTTACAAGCTACAACGCCTATCCTGCTACCATATCCAACCTTTATCCTCATATAGCAAGCAAATTTTATCTGTTATACTTGTATTGTTATTTATTCGAATCGAACCATCTTATTTCAAAAAAATAAAGTCTAATAATAGTGGATTTCTATATCGAATCTAAATTTTTATCTCAGATTATTTTATGCAAAAACAAATCTGGTTGTCATGACAACGCTCATAGGTACATTAAAGTGTTTAAAAACAAAGATTTTGGATTACGCTGCGCAGCTGAGTTGTCTCCTGTTTTGACACGTCTTTATCGACTTTCGTTGGAATCCGGTAAGGTTCCCAAGTCCTGGAAGCTTGCTAACGTACAGCCAGTACCAAAGAAGGGAAGCCGTGCCGATCCTGTCAACTATCGACCAATTTCAATCACCTCCATACTTTGCAAAGTCATGGAACGTGTATTGAACAATCGACTCCTGGCATACCTCGAGACCAACGAGCTCCTAAGCGATAGCCAATATGGTTTCCGCAACGGGCGCTCGACCGGCGATCTTCTCGTGTATGCCACTCACTTATGGAGCGAGGCCTTGGAGGGTCATGGTGAAGCAATAGCTGTATCCTTAGACATTTCCAAGGCCTTTGACAGGGTCTGGCATGATGGTCTCTTAAGTAAGCTTCCAGCTTATGGCATACCGATTGGGCTCTGCGACTGGATATCTGATTTTCTGAGGGAACGGTCAATTCGAGTAGTCTTAGATGGCTTCTCCTCCGACCAAATGGCAATTAATGCCGGGGTACCTCAGGGATCTGTTCTCTCTGCAACATTATTCTTGCTGCACATTAATGACCTTTTAACACCGGGCATTATTAGTTATGCTGATGACAGCACTGTTGTAGAGAGATACGTATCCAATGCGCGAGCGAGCCCCCGTGAAATCCAGAGTTTAAGAAAGTCAATGATTGAGCGCGTTGATTTGACCTTACGGAAAGTATCCGATTGGGGTGAGTCGAATTTGGTCAAATTCAACGCGTCCAAAACTCAGGCGTGTCTATTCTCCGCAAAAAAGAGCACCTTCACATTAACGCCCACTTTCTAAAATGTATCTTACCCCATCACTGACCATCTAGGGCTTTTAGGCGTAGCTATAACATCCAGTTTAAACTTCGGTCAACAAATTGTGTCCATGGCTCAAGTAGCTTCGAAAAAGTTGGGAATCATCTCGAAGGTACGGCGGTACTTCAGCCCTGCACAGCTTCTTAACTTATATACAGCTCAAGTGCGATCATGCATGGAGTACTGCAGTCATCTTTGGGATGGTTCAGCCAAATATCAACTAGAAGCGCTGGACTCCGTTGACCGAAGAGCCCGTAAATTAATTAACAACGTCGACCTTACGACCAAAAAACTACAGACCCTAGAGCATCGTCGTAAGGTTGCTTGTTTAACCGTGTACTACAGGATACATTTTGGTGAGTGCGCGAGTGCTCTGTTTGAGCAAATTGAACCCTCACCCTTTTACCATCGGACTACTAGACGCAGACAGAACTTCCATCCGTATGTGGTTGATATTCCGAAAAGTCGAACTAAGCGCTTTGACAGTTCCTTTTTGATACGGGTCGCCAAGGTTTGGAATGAACTGCCTGCGTCTATTTTCCCTGACCAGTATAGTCCTAGTACTTTTAAGCGTCGAGTGAATAGGTTTCTCGTGGATGGACGTGTTCCACCTTAGTCTTCATGTTCACTTAACATCAGGTGTCATGGAAGACAAACGTCCCATCCATATTTTATATAAAAAAAAAAAAAAAAAGATTCAATCATCATAGAAATCCAGAGTTAAAATCATGAGAGCAGCCATCCTCCTTCACTATTTAACACAACACTAGGGCAGCTCTATAAAGCCGGTGAGTTCGAGCGAAAATTCCGATTAAATGTTTTATGACTCAGTTTACACGTTTGTAATGGCTCGGCTATAATAACATCTCCCTACATTTGTCACCATTATGTGCATGATCAGATAAATTAGAATACCAGCCAGTCAACATTTATTGGGGATAAAAATAAAGTATTCGGTTATTTTGTTCACCTACTCCTAGGCAGTTTGTTACAACCATAATCTGTAGGTAAGTACCTATTTTACCGGCTATTTTAACAATGTAAGCGTAGTTGTCTTTTGGACAAATGGAAACAAACCAAAGCAACAACGGGATTGACTATGTTAATGCCTGGGTTCGAAAGCTACGAGTATTGCTCATCATTGCTCTTTCGAGGATGATGTTCCACACGTTGGATGCCACTCAGCATCAAGTGCCTCTAGTGTGCGGACTCAAATAACATAAGAGTAGGTAATCAAACAATGATTATACTGTAGATATAGCAAAGTACATTGCTTACATATCTCAGAAGATTCGAATTTGTTGCACTTCTCAAAGTGTTTACATGCTTGAAATAGTCATAGTGCATAATTTACTTACAGTGTAATTTATAAGACAAGTATATCTATATATCATATAAAATGGTAGGAAAGTCAAAACTGTACATTGAATATTTTTTTAAAAGAATACTTGGGGTATGATCTACAATCGAAACAGAAACAAAAAATATAGTTTTTAGAATTTTTGTCTGTTTGTCTTTCCGGGATAAACTCAAAAAGTACTGCATGGATTTAAGTACTTCAAATTTGGCATGAAGATAGTTAAGAAGTCGGGTCAACATATAGGCTACATATTATCACGCTAGCAGTGTTATAATCGTAGGTGCGTTTGGTGCTGCATAGCGTTCACGCAGACAACGTCGCGGGCAGCAGCTAGTACCTACATAAAAACATACAAAGTAACACAAATTGAAAAATATTTCCTTTGTATGTTTTTTAGATATAATTGAAAATAGCAACTTAAACTTATTTTTATCATGGATTAGATTGTAAATATCTGAAACAAAGTGTGTTTACGTATTTTTGTCGAAGAAAATATGCAGATACATTTGAAGAACTTCTTCATACATATTTTTGTTCAAAACGTATAATGAATTATGAAATATTTGTGAACAATAATAATGCGAAGGAATTAATGTGTATTTTTTTTATTAATTGTATGTGTTTCGATGTATTTGAAAAGTTGGGACTGTGCTCATTTCCTTAGACGTGACTGTACACATACTCTGGTTGCGTCACTCATTCGCAGTCGTGTGCCTACGACACCGAAACCTCTTCATTCATAAGAATTCAGTTTTGTCAGGAAATAGTATTTGAGAATTTACGGCCTAAACCGCCTTGTGACTATCATCGCGTAATGACGATGATAATCATGAAAATGTTTACATAAGTAGGTACTAGCTGTTCCCCGTGGTTTCAACCACGGAGGACATACACAGGGTTCATTTGTAGTCACCGGTCAAATTTGGTTCCGTTTAGTTTAGTAATAATAGTCAGGAATAATAAAAGTTTCCTTTGTATTATTCCTGACTATTCCTCTTCAAGTATTTTCACCGTGGCAGAGTAACAGATATCAATCCATATATTTTATGTATTTTTTTTAAATTTGTTATCTAATGGTCGGCTACATTAACCCTTTAATCGCCACGGTCGGATATAATCGACAAAAATTTTCGAGACCATTCCGCCAAGGTCGTATATTATAAGTAATAAAACGCGTGAGGCACAGACAAGAAGTGAATCTTTTTTTTTTTAAACATGAACAGAGATTAACTTAGTAACTCATTCATCTATGGTATTACATTCTTTAGAGTAGGTGGCGCTACTAGTTTACAATGTAGGATATTGACGATACAAAACAACACCCCCACTTATCGCAATATGCATTAAACTACAAAACAAAGCTATTAAATACAAACTATGCCTAGGCGCCACATACATTTATAATGTTTTGCTGAACATAAACTTTTAGTTAAAATATCAGCTGGCATATCAGCTGTTGGCAAATACAAAACTTTAACAATGTTGTCTTTTACTAGATCACGACAAAAATGATATTTAATATCTATATGCTTTGTACGTTTGTGAAAGACTGGGTTTGCACACAGCTTCTGTGCACCTTGGTTATCATTGAACAGACTTAAAATGTACATCTTATTGGTTACTTCATATTGCAAATTTCTTAGGTATAATGCTTCTCTACATGCCTCAGATAGACCCATATATTCGGATTCAGTACTTGAGAGAGCTACACATTTCTGTTTTCTACATTCCCATGAAATAACACCATCAGATAGTAAAAAACAAATGCCAGTATATGATTTCCTATCCATAGAATTAGAGGCCCAATCTGCATCTACATAACCTGTTATTTCTGAATTACCTTCTTTACAATATTTTATTCCATAACATTTAGTTCGTTTTAGATATTTTAATATTCTCTTTGCATATTCCCAATGTTCCTTTGTATGACAATTATTAAACAGAGTTGCGCAGTGGAAGCGTGCTGGGCCCATAACCTATAAGTAATAAAACGCGTGAGGCACAGACAAGAAGTGAATCTTTTTTTTTTTAAACATGAACAGAGATTAACTTAGTAACTCATTCATCTATGGTATTACATTCTTTAGAGTAGGTGGCGCTACTAGTTTACAATGTAGGATATTGACGATACAAAACAACATATATATAGGTATAATATACGACTAATAACCACCATTCGTTTCATATGCTTTTTTTTATTTAATAACGCTGGATTATGTTAAGAAAGTCTTAATATTTGGTAAATGGTTAATCAAATAATCATTTACAATTGAGTACACTTAAGAGTCTTAATTAGAAACCTTAAAAATATGTCAGAAGTTAGATAAATTACTGATTTTATTATTAGAAAATTGCATAACAATGACGCACCTCACCTGCCCAGCATGTCCACATAGCTGCACACTCCAGGACTTGATGGAGGCTAGCGATGGTGCTGTAGAGGTGGCGAAATTTTGGACGAACAAAATTTGAATTTGTGTCGACTCGCAAGAACAAAGAAATTAAAACAATTAAAGAAATTGTTACTTTAGAAATAAATATGTTTAATTTCTTTGAAAATAAGTATAAAAATGTCAGTGACAGTTGATCATTCCCATCCCTAGCGTGCATATTTAGAAACGAATTTTGCTAGTACACCCTGCGCCACGGGCGGAAATAGACGACCGCTTCTGACGTCATAAACGAGTGCCGGCTTATGGAATTTTCCATGAGCGTTGTGCTTACGCATTAGTTATAATGTCGTGTTATCGATAAATGTGATTTAACTACATTAAAAGATGTAAACTTCATCACAGTATAGAGTCAAATAGTCATCTTTGGCCTAATATATTGAGCGGAAATCAATAAATCTTTCAAAATATTTTAAACGATTTTTGTTTCGTTTGGTTACCGAAATACATACTATTAGAAATTTAATATCAAAGTTCTCTTTCTATCTATTTGTTTGTTACCTCTTCAAGCTTTAACTATTAAGATTGAATTTGAAGCGTGCGTAGCTGGGACGGGTATATCGAATATATCTTCCATTGAACATCCCTATTTGTTGTAGGTATTGATTGGTAGATTTACTGTCAAAGTCAAAGTCAAAAGAATCTTTATTTCGTAAGTATTTAAATACATTTGAAATAAGTCACAATTTACAAATTGAGCTGAATCTACCACCACTTCGGAAAGTCGATCTGTTGAGAAGAAGTGGCAAGAAACTCAACAGCAATCATCTTTTAAAAATACACAATAACAATAACAACAACAACAATTTACAATCTTCTTGCATCCGGATATCTTATAATAAAACTTTATGCTTATCCTTAAATCTATCGAAGGGTTAATCTTAAATATTTTGGAGTTTTATTATAAAAGCGTACACATTGACCCATGAACGAGTTGGTGATCTTCTGGAGTCTACTATTATATTTATACATTAGGCAATCAAGTACTAGACAGAAACGTAGACATAGATATAGAGGTAAAGATAGAAGTAGATAGATGTAGCGATAGAGGTGAGAGATATTACAGATAATGTGGATGGAGATGAGGATAGTCGTGGACAGAGACTGGACACTAACACGGACGTGAACATGGGGGAATGGGATGGAGATGGGGAAGTCAGAGTCAAATTCAAAAAAGTAACATAGTCATGAAGTCTTCAGCAAAACGACCTGGCACCGCTAGCAGCACCCGTTCACGAGTATAACGCAAGCACCAGCCATCACTCTCCTCAACCATATTTTAGGGAAGAGGGTGACCCGACACCCGACGCTACCGCTAGCCATGCCGCCTGAGGGAGCATGACGTTCTTGCTGTTGTATGGATAAGAAGGAGATGGAGATGGCGTTGGATGAGAAGGAAATGGAGATGGTGTTGGAGATGGAGTTGGAGATTGAGAATATTTGAAAAACAATTTACAACCAAGGACTTTTATCGTCCATATATTCAGAAATTGTATAAAAGCCTTTACTACACAATTTTTGTTTAATAGTTTCTTTAAATTTATCAAGTGGTAAGTCTTGAATATTTGTGGGAACCTTATTATAAAAACGTATGCATTGACCCATAAATGAGTTAGTGACTTTATGAAGTCTACTATCATAGCCGGCTAGCTTGTACTTATTTCTAGTATTAACATTATGCAAGTCACATTTTCTATGGAACATGTTTAAGTTCTTTTTTACATACATAAGGTTTTCAAAGATATATTGTGAGGCAAAGGTAAGAATATTAATTTCTTTAAACTTATTTCTAAGTGTCGCCCTGGAATTAAGTTTGTAGATTGAGCGAATAGCCCGTTTCTGCAGCACAAAGATGGTTTGAATATCGGCAGCATTTCCCCACAGGAGAATGCCGTATGTCATTAAGCTATGAAAATAACCAAAATAAACCAACCGCGCAGTAGCTTCATTAGAGATATTTCGCATCTTTTTGACGGCATATGCTGCAGAACTAAGTCTCTTCGCCAACCTTTCTATATGTGGTCCCCATTGTAGTTGTGCATCTAGGGTTGTGCCAAGGAACACTGTTGAATTTACAGGGCTCAATTCTTGTCCCTTTACAATTAAGTTAGTATTTACATGCCGGACATTAGGCAAAGAGAATTTTAAAAATTTAGTTTTATTTTCATTGAGTAGTAGGTTATTGGCTGAAAACCATTTCTCCACAGTTTCAATACAACAGTTTATTTCAAAGCAATGCTTCAATTGCCTACTCACTTTAAATAGAAAAGAGGTATCATCAGCAAATAATATGACCTCACACTTGTCTTTCACTAAAAATGGCAAATCATTTATATAAACTAAGAATAAGAAAGGCCCAAGAATCGAGCCCTGGGGCACTCCCATATGAACTGCTGATCCCGATGATCTCTTTCCATTAATATCAACTCTTTGAATTCTATTGCACAAATAGGATTTCATAAAATCAAGTGCCCTATCATTGATTCCATAGTGGTGTAGCTTCATGAGGAGTGTATCGTAGTGAACACAGTCAAAAGCCTTGGACAGATCACAAAAGACACCGAAGGCATCACGTGACTCCTCCCAGGCATCAAATATATGTTTGACAAGCTCAACACTGGCATCAGTTGTTGAGCGACCCCGTGTGAAACCAAATTGATTTGAATTCATTAAATTATTGCTAAAGAAGTGTACCACTAGTTGGTTTAAAATAAGCTTTTCAAAAATTTTACTAAGTGTTGGTAATATAGAGATTGGTCTAAAGTTACTGGGGTCGGTTATGCTTCCTGCTTTAAATACGGGAATAATTTTACTAAGTTTCATTAAGTCCGGAAACACACCATTATCAACACAATTATTAAATATACTGGCTAAATAAGGTGCAATACCGTCAATGATAGATTGGATGATTTTAACAGAAATACCATCCAGATCAGCAGTGTTCTTAATTGTTATACTTTTAAAAGCTTTCAATACCTCACTTTCAGTAACATGCCTGAAAGTAAAGTTAGTTTTACACTTATTTACATTATTTTCAAGAAAAGACTGTGCAGCTTTAACTGATGAATTTAATGTCTTCGTAGTCGAAACTGGAATGTCTGCAAAGAATTTTTCAAAAGCTTCAGCAACTTCTGTATCTGATGTCAACAGTTGATCACCAATTTTCAGTTTATGTTCCACGTTTCTAATGTTTGACTTTCCAGTTTCGCTGTTTATAATTTTCCAAGCAGTTTTAGGTATATTTACACTATTTTGAATTTTATTATTAATAAAATTTGATTTCGCAATACTACACACATTTTTGAACATTTTGGAGTATTTTTTAACATATTCCTTAAAGGTTTCGCTATGATTATATGATTTTTCATCATATAATTCATATAATCTGTCTCTGCTTTTGAATATTCCTACTGTTGCCCAGTCACTAAACTTAAATGAGTTATCATCTATTTTTATTGTTTTTGATTTAAATACTGTATCATACTCACATTTAATTAAATTAAAAATACAATTATACTCCTTAACAGGATCATCATAACATTTAAGTTCCCACAACTTATCCAAGACATTACTTCTGAATCTCTCCAGCCGACCCTCGTTCATGGGTACAAACTTAATCTCTCTTCTTAATGCCTTGTTTGTGTTAATGTTAAAAGATGCTAATTGTCCACTGTGATCCGATTTTAACTTATTAAATATGTATTGACTGTTGGGTGATGCATCAGTGAAAATGTTATCAATACATGTTGCTGAAGTGGCTGTAACACGTGTAGGCTCTAAAAAGAGATTTTTAAGTCCATAACAAAGAAACAAATTAGTTAACCTTTGGCTAAGGGATGATTGGATTAATAAATCAATATTAAAATCACCACAGACAATGATATTTTTTTTAGTATCACTAAGTTTAAGTAAAGCTTCCTCCATGATTTTTTCAAACAAATCAAAGGATGAAGCTGGCCGCCTGTATACGCTTATTATAATAACTTTCCCTAGTTCTATACATGCCATTTCAATGGTTTGCTCAACAGAAAGACTAATAATATCCTTTCGTTCTTTAAATTTCATTCCTTTGTGTGTAATAATCAAGGAGCCGCCACAATTAGCCTGGATTCTGCTGTATGAACTGGCTATTTGATGATTATTGAACGAAAATATCATTTGATGGTCTTTTAGCCAGTGCTCCGTTACACACAAAATATCTAAATTTTCTTGATTCATAAAAAGTTCAATTTGTAAATCCTTACCCAGCATGCCTTCAATATTTTGGTGGGCTACATTTAATACATTTTTACTACATTTTAATTTTGCAGCTGGGGCATATGTGCTAATAACATTTTGATTAAAGCTAGAAGTCTTATTATCTATTGTCGTCGCCTCTAGTTTAAATTAACTAGAGTAGTCCTAATACTATTACTTGGAATGTTATATTCCACCGGTTTAATAAATATAAGTGGCTGCTCAATAGAAGCAGAGGTTTCAGTCAAGATGACTGGTAAATCATTACTAATAATATAAGATAGCGAAATTGCTATTTGTCGTATAGAATAATCGTACAAATTGTACTTATCATACTTAAAATAAAAAGGTTTACTAACTATAATGTTAGTATCAATCATATGGAATTTATCACTATGCCTACATGTCATAGTGTGTAATATTTTATTCAGATGGTGCCTTATATTGTTTTCTTGCTCTGAGAAAGAGTGGCTAAAAGGTAATGCAAATAATATTATTCTACATATATTTTCCTTTTCATGTAATTTGGAAAAACTGTGAATCATGTCTTTCTTATTTGCATGGTCCCGTCTGCCAACTAAAATAATCAAGACAGTTTTAACTTTAAAGTCAGTCACAAAAACTTTATTTAATATATCACAATATGAAGCACCAGGGAAACAATTATTTATTATTGGCTGCCTTACATATTTACTTACTTGGAAGCCCATTTTTTTCCCAAGTTCATCGCTGTACATAACTACTTCTGGCTGACTTAGCTTATTATTACATAAATAAGATGGCTTTGGTTTTATAAGCAGTACATTATCCTCTATAACACAAGGCATCTGGGACTGGGACTGGCATAGCTCGGGCTGTGGACAACTTAATACACTTTGTTCACAATTATTTTGGGAAGTCAAATACTCAAATTGATCCAGATTATATTTAGATAGTTGAAGTAAGCTGTCCATGGCCAAAGTGTGTTCTTTTATCTCTTTCTGAGCAACTTCATATTTATTAGTTAAACTATTAAGCTGCTCATAAAGCCTGTTTATTTCCAGCTCAAGGTGCCTTGTGTCACTTTCATAGGTTAACCTATTTTGCTCCACTTCAGAACTACATGATTTTAACTTACTTAGTAAATTTAAACGTTCTTTTCTGTAATGGCTATTTTTACATGAGAAAATTTTATTCTTACTAATATTTTTATTTATATTATTGGTCTTTATACATTGCTTACTTTTGTTTGATTTAGTCCTACTTTTATTACAGTTAAGTTTATTGTTAGTGCTTGTAGTAGGACTAACCGGCAACTCTGCATTAATCGAGCAATCACTGGTAAGGTCAATAATGGTGGAAGTATTTTTACATATAGATACCATTGAGGGGGCAGCGTCAACCAACTCCTCAAATAGAGACTGAGATTGTGCTGACCTGGATTCATTAATTTTAGATTCTAAGGAAGTTATTTGTGAAAAGGAATCACATAATTGGACTTTCAAATGTTTGTTATGCCTAATAACATCTTCTAATATATTACTTTTACCATCAAACTCATTTATTATCCTTTGCAGTTGGTCTCTTTGCTCAACAACTTCTAGAAATTGAGTATGAATTTTTGATAGTTCCAGTTTTAACTGTTTATTTGAGTTGAGTACACTGATAAACTCTTTTTCGGCATCATTTCTCTCATCCAGCAACTGCTCACACATAGACTTTGATAATTTAAGCTCCTGTAGGGTCAGATGAAGTTTGTCTTCCAGCTGACGAACAGCAGCCTGGCGAGTCATCATTTTTGATACCGAGTTAGGTCTTGAATAGAAAATACAACGATTGTTTTTTCTGAATGAATCAAGTGAGCAGTTACTTGAAGTTGAGGTTATGGAATTGGAGCAAAAAAGGTTTACACAGTAATTTTACTATTGCTAACTACAGCCAAATCAATTTCAATATATTCTATAGTAATTTCAATACTCACAAATTACTTTTCTTTGTTACCTAAGTCCAAAAAGTGTAACGGTCGGGTTCAAATCACTATTTAGAAACAGTTATGTTTTTCACAATATGTTCAAACAATTAAGAATATGTTAAATGTACACAATATTTCAGCGATTTACCTACTTAGTTTTATACAAAAAAAAACTTTGATTGGTATACAATTCTTAAAAAACTGCTTTTGTTGCTGTTTTCAAAAACAGCTGTAGAAGACAAAGAGAAAACTGATTTCACTTTTTTACTTATTTGTGCACTTATAAACTCTGGAAATGATATCACTGAATAATTATCACTTAACTTATGTTTATTTTCACAAATTTCGATATTAAGGACGCTTAAAACTTATTTATAAAAGTATTATTTACGGAGCAAATGTTTATGTTGCACAGAGTATCAACTCTCAAGTCACCATCAACTCTCAAGACCAGATGACAACTGATATAAAGTCTGGCGGGTAAAGGGTTAACAAATCAACTCGTTACAGCATAAAGCATCGGGTCCGACGATTACATTATGACCCTTACGGTTCCAAGTTTCCATGCTACCAAGTTAAAACTATAATAGGTATATCTCCTGTTTAGTTTAATATCCTAAAAGTGGTGCTAAATAGTTTAAACTGTCTTTTTATAGCTACATAGAATGCTACAAGATATTCAATATTTTATGACAAACCGATACTAGTTACTTATCTACACGCGCAAAAGTAAATATTTTAACTATAACAACCTCTTTAAAATGCAATTAAAAAAGCATATTAATGTAATGAAAAATATTTTTATGACCGCGTTAAACATGCGTTATTAACTCGTTACCGACCGATATAGATGTTTTTCTTTCAATTTCCAGTTGGGCGTAGCTCAATAATAAATAGGTGATTATTTGGGTGGCGCTGCCCAGCGCGACCATGGTTCATTTTTTTTATATGTTCAGATAGTATTAAATAAGTTCGAATGATTACAATTAATTCCCGCTATTATGCATTTTGCCCTTTTAGGTTTGCAGAGACGACGCGACGGTCGTCCTGTAAGTATACATACCAACAAGACCATACCCAAAAAGGGAAAAATTTTACATTAAATAACGTTATTAGATAGCCTTGTATTTAAACTTTTTTGTTACCAAACTTTTAATTTTTAACTTTTTATTTCTGAAATTATATTGGACATGCTAAGAGGTCCGAAGTAGTACGTACTTTCTGGCAAGATCAACTTAAAACGCATTCAGTTTCTGGTTTTAAAAGGTTACAATGAATCTTAAGATTCTGTACCATTTATTTTTGGTTTCGTATGTGCATCTACATTGAATCGTAATCATTAACATAATTTAAAATCAAACATGGTCGTGCTGGGTAGCACCACACGATTATTTAACATAAGGCAACCTACATCATGTAACCAACAACTAAATGGTATACTGTCAATTAATTTAGCAATCATAAGGATGTATAACTTAGTTTTGTTGATGTCTCATCTTTTGGACCCTCAATAAATAAATAGATCATGACTCTAGAGAGGTCAAATCGATTACTATTCGTCGTCGCATCGCACTGCACACCCACTTTCAATTCAAATGACTTTCTTTCTTTATACCATAATTCTCGTATTTCCCGTGAGTCATTCACAACTCATGCGATTTAATAAGAATTGAATTACTCCATTGAATTTAATTGAATTATTGGTTACTCCATCGACGTTCCAACCCGATGAAACTAAATGGTTGTGTACTTTACAAGCGACACGGCCGGCTCCGCACGGATTGCAGACGTCCAGATTAAGAGTGATCGTCATATTTCAAACAATTTATACAAAATCTTAATTTAAAACTGTGGAGTTTATCACAATGGTCTGAACGATAGACAAACCCAGTGGCATATGCATGTAGAAATCATGAATGAAAATAAATTTATTTGCAAAATATGGTCGATACAACAGGTCGATATAATTTTTAGTAGGTACATCATATTTAAGCGTGTCGAACGGTGTGCAATACTTTGCGACTTGATGTAATCAGATCTTAGTTGAGTTACATGAATAAGCAAATTATTAATTTAAAAATAATAACACAATTATATTTATTGTGGGCAGAAATTCTCGTATTAGAAACGCAATAAGAACCAGATTAGTTTATGGCGCCTTCAAATCAGTCGCGCGGCTGTAGCACTACCAGTCAAGTAGTCAAAGTTAAATACATAATCTTTATTTCGTAGCTATTTACATACACTTGAAATACTTATAGTATATTATGTAACAAGTGAGCGAAGTTGCTAATTACAGTCGAGGCTGTGATTTGTTAATAATGAGCCGAGACTGTAATTAGCAACGCTCACGAGTTACATACGACGTTTTTCAACACACTTGTGAGTAAAAGACAGACATACGTGGTCATAAAATAACAAACGCATTTGATAACAAAGCTGTGAATTGTGATTGAAAAATGGCGCCGAACCTCGCGCATGCGCGTAGTTTTTTTTTTCCGCCAAATGTGTCAATGTCTATATAGCATATACAGCCTATTTTAAGTGAAATTTTTTAATTTGGAGTGGTAAATGCAAATATGTTTATATTTTATAACAAATTATTGTAAATTGTGAATAATTTGTTTGATATACAAATTTGTTTTACTAATATAAGGCGCAAACATTTAAAAATGTATATGGATTTGAAGTGGTATAAAACCTCTTTGTTGTTTCTGAAAATATTTAATGTATAACCCGGACCAATAAAATATGCTCTGTTTACTCGCATGTAATTTGCACAAAGGTACAATTGAACTTTGTAGGATTCATTATATTATGCACTAGGGTATAATATATTATGCACGCGTGACTTATAGCCCAGTTTATAGTTCTAAATTCAATAGAATAACGCTCACTTTACGAGCAAGTGTGTTGAAAAATTATTTACAAATTGAACTGAATACCACCACTTCGGAAAGTCGATCTGTTGAGAAGGAGCGGCAAGAAACTCAACAGTTGCGGCACTACAGCTATTTCAGCAGCTCGGCTTATTTGAAACCGCCTTTATTATATGTTAAGGGAATCCGGGGTGGGGAGGAGTACTCACGGCAGGCGATGTTGGTGTAGTGGCAGTGCTTGGACGGCACCCACAGGTTGGAGGAGCCAGTGTCGAACACCACGCGGAAGCTCTGCGGCGGGTTGCCGATGGAGATCGGCCCGTAGTATTGCGCCTGCACACAAAACTCCATACTACTACTCATACACTTAGTAAGAACCAATCAAGGTACCAAACAATAAATCAATATTACTTTCAATTTATGACACTCTTGTTCAGTTATCCTCACATGTTTATTGGATAGTTATTAATCTTTGCAGGATCATACCAAGAACACTATTCAATATGAAGAAAGTATATTACAATGCTTGCTTTGAACAAGGATCATACTTCCGTATGCAAATTTCTAGCACTTCTGGTCTAAATAGGTGCTCTACCTCTCGGCCTCCCTGGTGCTACAGCCACCCTTCATATAAAATCTGCTGCTATATATCACTGCTGTAGTGGTGATGTGGTCCGGCACTATTTTACTTTCCCAGACCCCTATGTTGCGATCTTTGACCTCGTCTTCATTTTATTTAACATCAGGTGACATTGAGGTCAAACCTGTTCCATCACATGATACTGGCAGTGATAGTTAGTCGCTTAGTATCGACAGCTGGTTGCCAAAACTACAAGAATTTAATTGAATTGAGTTCAAACCTGGGCTCGGTAACCAATATAAAAAAAGATTGGTCGTACTATTCTAAGATGCTATTGAGAACTATGGTGTTTCAAAACAGGCTTTTCTTATAGAGAGGCACCAGAGATTAGTTGATAAGCTTTGTCATTGCTAATGTAAAATGAAGATTTTTTCATCAAACTAGCAATGAAAATAGATTGATGATTGCTGCCGCTGCCTCGTAAACTACAGTATAAATGCAGAGGAACTATAAGATTAAAAACTACATCATAATTTTGTATTTATCAAAACCAAATGCATCAGTGATCCTCATCACACAGTGAATGAAAACTAAATGATGTTCAATTCAGTACTACATACATCATGTTTTATATCTTTGGATATTATTTGTTTTAGAAGTATTTAGCTGTGAGAATCTATAAACAATACGAGGGGCAATCACTTGTGATAACAAGGTTGCAAGCCTCACAACAAGGTTATCTTTAGTAGCACTGATTACCCAGAACTAGACATATCAACAGCAGCTAACATAAAAAAGTTATAATAAGTTGTCTTCGTTATGAATCTGCTAAAGAAGAAAATTAAGCTTTATCAGCCATGGTTGTTGCTATTCATTTATAGTTTTTAATTGATTTAAATAAACAATGGATTGAAATTAGTCTCTAGTTAATGGTCATTAACATTACAGTGATCCATTGAGATAATTAACTCTTAACATGAACTTTAGGAAGACATCCAATACATTTTGTCCATCTTCAGCTGAAGTTTGTTCTGGATACTGAAACAACTATAAGCCTGCTTAGAAGTAGAGTATATTACTTTGTCCTTCCTTTATCAGCAGTAATAAAAACATAAAACTTTCCATCACATCACAATAAATTTAGTTGAATAATGAGTGACTGCTCACGTCGAGGTAGTTGGAGAGCGGCTCGGGCGTGGGGCCGCCGACGGCGTACTTCACGCGCACCGCCTGCAACTCCGTGCCCACTTCCATGAAGTGCTTGCGCACCGACTGCATGCGGTACAGCGGAACCCTGGTGACAACACCCCATCTTCAGTTACACCAATTCAAAACTTTTAATTAACTTTCTCGATTCAACATGTTCTAATTCCTAAAACAAATAGATACCAACTCACCGATGCAGTGCGGTCACGCAGGTGGCTATCAAAGCCACCAAAAACACAACAAATTTACCCATTTTTCCTGCAAGTCACAGGAAGTTTCTGAAAAGGGGAACAAAGTAATTGCTTTTATTATTGATTAAAATCACTGAAACTAGAACTTTACAAGACCAAATCTGTCAACCGACTGTGAAATTTATGTAGTCGCGTCGATATATCGCCACGCAACGATATGTCTGGTAAATATAACTGATTACGTCGTATTTATTAGACCACCCGCACGCAATACAAATCAAATTACCGGCTTACACGATAAAAACAAAACCGACATTGTCAACTTCATTTTAACGTCACTTTGACATTTAAGTTTTCTTGAGTAAACTGATTAAGATTATTTAATATCCTTGCTTCCAAAATATAATATTAAACTCAAAAATATAATGACTAGTTATAGATGTTCTATGTCACGAAGTCCGTTTGGCTATGAATGTTGTCAAGCGTGCACATGCACATTGTTTTTGTGTGCGTAACCTCAAGAGCGCTCAGTGTCGATCGGGACACGGTCCGGATCAGTAGTGTGCTTAGTTCGCGCCAAATTGTCTCACGGAGTAAGGTCAGCATGGCAACAAAACGAAAACGAGTTGTCCATAGTGAGGTAATATTTATTTATACGTTTTCGATTAAAATTTTATGCAAAGATATTTAATATATAGCAATAGAAGTATTTATAAAATGAATATTTTTTTGTGTTATAAGATGTTTATATTTCTTAATTATTTTGATTACATTTTGTTTTAGGGTCGAAACATGATAGTGTTTATCATTTTCTGCGAGAATAATATGAATTTACAAAATCAATGGAACTCAACTGTGATTTGTCTCATTTAAGAGACATTACACGCCGTACAGCTGAAGCTACGGGTGTAAGCCAAAAAACAGTTCAAAGAATATTAAAAGAGGAGAAGGAATTGCCATTCTTTATTGTACGATATAATAAAGAACTACAAAGCCCAACACGTAATCTACAAGATTGACGATTTTATAAAAAGCAAGGGTTTTGATGTCTTACGCCTTCCCCCCTATCACCCAGAATTAAATGCGATTGAAAATATTTGGGGGATCGTTAAAAATTATGTCGCATCTAAAAATATCGAGCAAAACATGACGAATACGGAAAGACTGATCAATGAAAGTTTGGGCCAAGTTAGCAGTGAAACGTGGCAGAAAACTTGTGATCATGTTGAAAAACTTGAAAAAGACTACTTGAAATATTTTGATCTCGATTTTGAGTTTATAATTAATGTACCTACAAGATGATTCTGACGACAGCAAAACGGAATCGGAAATCGAAAATTTATCTGATAGTGATTGATAATAGAACTACTGAATAGTACTACTTGTTTCGTTTCCATTCTGTAACACCAATGCTTAATTAAATGCCTACATCTTCTTAATATTTTTGTATTTATTGCAACCTAATCTTATTTACTTATTTACAAAAAGTATATACTTTTAAAACCAAAATTTTATTTCGATTATTAAATCTCGACTTGAAATATTATATTATTATGATTTCTTTGCTAACGTTACCTACATTTACACACACAAGCGCGCTTGTCGGGATACGTCACTACTACAATCAAAGTCGAACGGACTTCGTGAAATAGAATATCTGTAGCTGAAAAAATTATCATTACATATACTTAATGAAGGTTGCCATACCTGCTCACTAGTCTGTCAGCCGTAGTGCAATCTGTACTATTACTTTACTAAACTCTATCCACCAAAAAAATTCTGAAAAAATATAACCGTCTTCAAAGTTGAACTAAAAATTAAAAATACAAACAAACGATAACTTCTGTCTTAAATAAACTCACTTTAATACATGTACCAACTAAATATTTTCTGAAGTGGGTGCCTTTTAACGATTGATTTGTATGCTTCAACTGCATACTCTTAGTTTTATTCGTTCGGGCAAGCACCGACTTCAAAGATTACCTAGCTGGTACCTATATAAAAGAGAATTTATTAAAGACAGAAGTTATCGCTTTTATTTTTTACTTTTTAGTTCAATTTTGAAGTCGGTTTTATTTTTTCTGACTATTTTTATTTCTTCTTTTTTTCCTGGAGTTGTAGAGTAAACTAGGTAAGTCGATAAAGGTACCTACCTGATATTTATATTGCAGGGTGATTGGTGACAAATTTTAGATACTGAAGGCGAGCACTCTGAACTCGGATCATAATTATGTAATAGAATAGAATACTCGCTGCCTCAGTTACAGATGAAAGGACTTGAGGTTTTTAAGCTCTTTAACAGGAACTCGACTCAATTCATACGGTTAACAACTCAATGAGTCTTTAAACCCTGAACCTTAACCCTTATTTGAGTCCAAGACTGGGGCCTCTAAGTCTTTGTATGACTTGAGTCATTTTGAAATGACTCCAAATTTTAAACGACTCGAGTCTAAACGAAAAGGTTCGAACCTTTTTAAAACGACTCGGTTCGCGGGAGTCTTAAGTCGTGAGGCGCGCTCATACATCTTTTTACTAGAGTAAATGTGGATATGGGAAACGTATTCCTACGCTAATTATTACGGGTAAAAAAGGTTTATAAGTAATATACGCAGATTTACTTTCTTTTTTATTTTTAAATTTGAAATAAGTTATTTAGATTTGGAATAAGTTAATACAAGTTTGATTCAATTAATAATAAAACAAAAAAAATATTTAAAGCTATTTTTGTCATTTTTAGTTATTTATTGATTTATTGCAATTATGCTATGTTATATATTTATAGAAAGGAAAAATATATAATGAGTGATGCAAAATTAGAAAACTTAATTAAAATACAATGATCAAGCACTGAAGTTTATTATTTTATAATCCCACGTAAACAGCTCATCTTATGTTAAACGACTCGAGTCCTTTACTAAAAGGTTCGCGACTAAGTCGTTATAACTGTTATTAAAAGACTCGAGTCGTTTTATTTCAGAGTTCAACTCTAAATTGAATGAAGTCTCCTACATTAGTAAAAAGCCTCAAGTCGTATTTTTGAGTCGAGCCTAAAAAATTGAGGCGAGTTTCGATTGAAAAGGTTTAAAAACCTCGAGTCCTTTCATCACTAGCCTCAGTCAATCAGCACACAGTAGTTTGCCCGCCACACGCACACCGCTATGTATCTATTGCATTACGCTTATGTAACCATGCGTTTCTGACAGCTCGTAAAAAATAGTTCAAAAAACCTCCATAGATGGCACTTTTAAAAAGCCGAAGGCGTTAAGTCTGTAAACTATAATGTAGGTAAGTGGTATCTACCAACAGACGTCAATTAATTTATTTTACTTTTAAAAACGCACTGTGTAATAAATTCTTCGCCTTCTATCGAAGCCTTTTGTACCAATTTTGTACAGTTTTGTTTTTTTAATGAGCTGTCAGAAAACTCCCCATTATTTATATCCAAAATTCAAGATTGTTATTTGTTGCCTCGGTGATTTTTATGCCGCGAAAATATGTTGCGCTATATAGCGTCAAGTAGAAATACTTTTATATCGCGGTTTTTTTCTGACAGATTTGGAACGTATGAAATTTCGTTAAAAAACTAGAGCCACCTAGCAAAGTATAGCTGAACTTTCTCGATGATCATGTGAATATTTTAACCTATGTTTCAACCGGTTTTTACTACTCGCTACTAGGTGAGTAATGCCATCGCCTTTTTGGCTATGATTGGCCATAAGTCATAACCTACCGCTTGCCCTTCCCGCACCCTGCCCGTAGGCTTCACTTGAGTCCCTAGAGAAAACTGGATAGGGCAGCTCCTCTATATATGTCCTCATTGTTATTGGATGCAAAATTAATTGCTGAAGAATTAGAATGCGAAACGGTATTCAAATAAATTGCTCGTCCACGTCCCCAAAAATGACATTTTGATTACGAGGCTGCAGATGAGCCCGTTTTAGATCCAACAAACAAAAAAGTATGTTTCTATTTTTTTCTACTGGACACTGCCACCTCGAAATCAAATGAGAGATTCGAATTGCTGACGGAACACAATTCAGTTCTTTCACTCTTCCAAAACATTGAATGCTGGAGGAAATTGGAGATGCATGACAAAAATCTCATTGTTCTCGGTTCCAAGAAAAACTAACGTTTAAAAATATATAAAAGATTTGATATTGACGGGGAGGATACTCCCAATGATATTTTAAGCTATATACAGAGTTATTTTTTATTGAACCCGCATCTGTTGAGGGGCTATAGAGTACCTACTTAGATCAAAACATACGATTTTCACTATGGAACCACCCCTCCTAAAATTTATCGTTTGTGAATTATTTCACTTTTTAAGATTTTACTGTAAATACCCAATTTTCACTTGTTTTTGTGAGAAATAAAAAACATCTTCGCTATCAAACTGCTTTTTGACGTCATCATGTAAAAAATTAATAAGTTCATGATATGAAGTAAAAAATACTAAAATAACGTAAAAGGAGCTCATGTTATGGTGTTTCAAGCTCTATTCTCTATTTAAGTTAAACCAAAACATCGCTATTAAAATGCGTCTGCTGTAAAAAAAAGTCCTAGTTACTTACTGTCAGATTAGGTACATCATAATAAAGTTCATTGTTTAAGCTATCTAACGATGTACGAGTATAATCTATACTTATAATAAATCTGTAGAGAGGTCAATTCTGTACATGAATAGTATATTATGTAACAAGTGAGCGAAGTTGCTAATTACAGTCGAGGCTGTGATTTGAGCCCGAGCCGCAGGCGAGGGCTTAATAATGAGCCGAGACTGTAATTAGCAACGCTCACGAGTTTCATACGACGTTTTTCAACACACTTGTGAGTAAAAGACTGACATACGTGGTCATAAAATAACAAACACATTTGATAACAAACCTGTGAATTGTGATTGAAAAATGGCGTCAAACCTCGCGCATGCGCGTAGGTTTTTTTTTCCGCCAAATGTGTCAATGTCTGTATTGCATATTATACAGCCTATTTTAAGTGAAAATGTTTAATTTGGAGTGGTAGATGCAAATATTTTAATATTTTATAACATATTATTGTGAATTGTGAATAATTTGTTTGATATACAAATTTGTTTTTCATTTCTCATACTCGGAAAGTAGTCTATGTTTGATCCAAGTATCGGTCTGAAAATGCTTCATCCGACCCGCGGGTCGGAATGTTTCATACAAATTCATTCCGAACCAAGGGCCGGAATGGATTTCAAAAATAGAACTAATACATTTCTTATGAAGCCAGCTGTCAAAAATTTAGATTTTTTTATGATTTTTTTTTATTTTCGAAGTCAAGTTAACAGAAGTAATTTAAAAAATTATATTTGTCTATATTTTGTCAATATCATTTAAAAAAAAATATAAATATATAATTTTCTTAATTATATATAATTATTTTTATATAATCTCATTATAATAATATCATTATATATAATCTTATTGGCATATTTTATTTACATACTTCTATAAGAAAATTCAAAAAGTGAATTAAAGCATTATTCTCTTAACAAAACAATGCTTTAAAACATTTTTTATTATTAAAGTACAATGTGTCCCGACCAAGGAGGTTTCAATTCAATTTAAGTACACATTATCTGTGGTGATCGCGCTGCGCGCGCAACGCCCATGCGTGCTGGATCCGAGCCATAAACCAATAACAGGCGTTTTCCATTTTGACGCTATTTCGTAATACGAATTTGAGTAATATTTTGTTGAATAAAACTTTAGTAGCAAAAATGTCTAGCAATACCGATGATACTAAATAACCATACCATGAGATCAAATAAAGTAGTGTATGCAACTGCATATAATTAGGTATTAAAACACTCGTGTAATCTTATTTTGAAAAAAAAAAACTACACTCATGTTTTAATACCCTCTATTATAATAATATGACAGTTGCATAAACTACTATAATACATAGGGTTGTTTTATGTAAAAAATGATATCTATACCTACATAGAAATATGTCACCGATTTATATGTGAATAAAATTGTCACTTTAAACTTTACGAATTGTTCGAACTTTTCCATTAATTTTAAATAAATATTTAAGAAAAATGTTTTTTTTTACTTTCCTTATATTCGAAATGAAAAGTAGAGTGTTCCCCGCGGGTGGATGACAACAATTCATACTCGGATTATATCTAAACACCTCGTATGGGAATTGATGTCATCCCACCCTAGTTTAACAATCTACTATTACTAATATAAGGCGCAAACATTTAAAAATGTATATGGATTTGAAGTGGTATAAAACCTCTTTGTTGTTTCTGAAAATATTTAGTGTATAACCCGGACCAATAAAATATGCTCTGTTTACTCGCATGTAATTTGCACAAAGGTACAATTCAACCTTGTAGGATTCATTATATTATGCACTAGGGTATAATATATTATGCACGCGTGACTTATAGCCCAGTTTATACTTCTAAATTCAATAGAATAACGCTCACTTTACGAGCAAGTGTGTTGAAAATATATCATTTGGAAAATATATTTAGACTTCGCTCACTTGTTACATAATATACTATTTCAAAATAACTATCAGGGGGTGATTAGTGATCGATACTGATGCCAAAAATGCAATCAGTAAAATTTTTGTCTGTCTGTCTGTATGTTCCTTATAGAAACAAAAACTACTCGACGGATTTTAACGTAACTTGGTAAAATTATTCTTCATACTCCTGGGCAGGTTATAGTATACTTATTATCACGCTACAATTAATAGGAGCAGAGCAGTGAAGGGAAATCTTGGGAAAACGGGAGAAATTACTTCATTTTTTAAGCTTCCGTCGCGTGTGCAGCCTTAATGGTTAAAGCTACATAGAAATCATGTGTGACAGAAATATTCTTCATAAAATTATATAAAAAATATCCCATATCAGTATATGTCTATATTTTATGGTTGACTCACAATAACACGAGTAAATCCCGATAGCTTAGCAGTTCGGAGCTTTCTGATTATATTTGTTTACTCTTACGTTTATAATACTGTCACTCATCCCTAATTAAAAAAAAATACATTATTACCTATTCAATAAAAAAAGAATCATAGAAATCGGTATAGAAACACCAAACTTATACATGAAATACGCTAATAATACATCGCGTGTGAATACTGAATGATATAAGGATTATTTCTGCGTAACGGTTGCCGCGCTCGACGCGGCTCGCGGCGCCGCGGCGCGGCGGTAGGGTATAAAAAGGCGGGAGGCGAGCGCAAGCTTTATAATTCATTCAATATTTGGCTGTTGATGCGTTCAGAGCGTTCGACTTTATTGACAGACAATAATTGATATTATAAACCGTGCTTATCAGCGCGACTTTTAGTCTTTAAATAGTTTATTTGAATTTCTTTCGTTGTTATTTTATAAAATAGGTATTAAGTAGTTGTTTTGGTAGTGTTTAAATATTCGGTCAAATTCCAAATTTTGGCTAATTTATGTTCAGTTTTTTTTTGTATTTTTTAGGTAAAAGCGTAGGTACTTTTATTAATTATTGTAGTTATAGGTTTTTAGTTTTAAGTGAAGTAGGTATAGGTAGATAGCATTACACAGGCGTTTCAGCCTTATTTCCATTTCTTTTTTTTCATTCCATTTCTCAAATTTTAACAGGTTGCGGTGCAGGAGAAACCGTCTTTATTCCCAGAATTCCCATAATACCAAATAATTTTCCATTCCAATTTAAAAGAACGTAATTCCCAGTATCGGTGTGTTTTGCAATGACAATTAATAAGGCTCAAGGGCAGACTTTTCGTGTAACTGGAGTAGATCTCGGTGTCAGTTGTTTCTCGCATGGTCAGTTATACTTCGCTCTTTCCCGGGTTAACAGTTCTAGAAATCTTCATGTTCACGTGCCGGACGGGTCAACTTTCAATATAGTTTACTCAGAAGCTTTGCGCTGAAGTATTTTCGTTCCATAGATACTTAAGCCTCATGTGAAAGTGATCTAAACAATTAATTGTCAAATATTATAAAATGTCAATCCTTATCCTTACTAATATTATAAATATGAAAACGTGGATATTTGTTCAGCTTTTACGCAAAAACTACTCGACGAATCATGAGAGGTACTAGAAGTAACATAGGATACTTTTTTATTTCGAAATTATCGCGAGCGGAGCCGCGGGGCACAGCTAGTACTTACATATAAGCTAACTATTGTGAGGGAAAATATAGGTTTAAAATGATAAGGACGGTCTTGGAGATACATAACGAGTTTTTTTTTTTTATATTGTAAGGATAGGACGTTTGTCTTCCATGCCACCTGATGGAAAGTGCGCATGAAGACTATGGTGTTACACGTCCATCCACGAGAAACCTATTCACTCGGCACTTAAAAGTTCCAGGACTGTAGTGGTCAGGAAAAACAGACGCAGGCAGATTGTTCCACTCCTTGGCAATCCGTACCAAAAAGGAACCATCGAAGCGTTTTGTTCGACTTCTTGGTAAATCCACTATATAGGGATGGAAGTTCTGTCTGCGTCTGGTAGTCCGGTGGTAAAAAGGGGTGGGTTCAATTTGGTCAAAAAGAGCACTCGCACACTCACCAAAATGTAGCCGATAAAATACTGTCAAACAAACAACCTTACGACGATGCTCCAGCGTCTGCAATTTTTTATTTGTAAGGTTGTTGTTGTTTATGATTTTACGGGCTCTTCGGTCAACAGAGTCTAGCGCTTCGAGCTGGTATTTGGCAGAACCATCCCAAAGCTGACTACAGTACTCCATGCACGACCTCACTTGGGCTGTGTATAAGTTGAGCAGGCGTTCAGGGCTGAAGTACCGCCGGACCTTCGAGATGATACCCAATTTTTTTGAAGCCGTTTTTGCCATAGACTCAATTTGTTGTCCGAAGTTTAATTTGGACGTTATAGTGACGCCCAAAAGCCCTAGTTGGTCGGTGATGGGAACAGATACATTCTGGAAAGTGGGCGTAAAAGTAAAGGTGCTCTTTTTTGCGGAGAATAGACACGCTTGTGTTTTGGAGGCGTTGAATTTGACCAGGTTAGATTCGCCCCAATCGGACACATTCCGCAAGGTCGAATCAACGCGCTCAATCATAGACTTTCTCAAAACCTGGATTTCATGGGCGCTCGTTCGCGCATTGGATATATATCTCTCAACAACAGTGCTGTCATCAGCATATCCAATAATGCCTGGTGTTAGGAGGTCATTAATGTGCAGCAAGAATAAAGTTGCAGAGAGAACAGATCCCTGAGGTACCCCGGCATTAATCGCCATTAGGTCAGAGGAGTAGCCGTCTAAGACTACTCGAATCGACCGTTCCCTAAGAAAATCAGATATCCAGTCGCAGAGCCCGGTCGGTATGCCATATGCTGGAAGCTTGCTTAAGAGACCATCATGCCATACCCTGTCAAAGGCCTTGGATATGTCTAAGGAAACAGCTATTGCTTCACCATGACCCTCCAAGGCCTCACTCCATAAGTGATATATCCATAATCAGTTTCAGATGGAAGTCCCACAAAGGTTTGGAACTTCCTCAGAAAATTGGGAGTCGGTAAAAGCAAAAACAATAGCATCCCTGACAACTTTGATCTGAATCTGCTGAATTCACACTTCTCATCCGCTTCTGGCATGGACGCCAATGTTAAATCAACCACGTTGAACAACATTTTCTCCTTACCGTCCCCAAACTATGATTCTTTTTCTTTTACACAATTTACAGAACGTGATGTTAAGTGGGCAATTAATTCCATTTCGTCAGATGCAATTGGATCCGATGGCGTAAGCCGAAAAATGGTAGTTATTTTATTAGATTTTCTCCTTCCTATTATAACTCAAATCCTTAACAAGTCTATCAGTACTAGCCACTTCCCGTCCCAATGGAAAAACGCTCACCTGATTCCCCTGCCTAAAAAATCTACCCCTATCACATTTCAAGACATCAGACCTATATCCATACTTCCTTTTCTATCCAAAGTCCTTGAACGACTAGTACACAAACAGTTAAGTCTATTCCTATCCAAAACAACCTACTCAATCCTTTCCAATCCGGATTCCAATCTGGCCATAGTACCAGCACAGCACTTGTCAAAGTCTCCGATGACATTCGTTTGGGCCTTCAAAACAAGGAACTAACGGTTCTTGCTTTGCTAGACTTCAGCAACGCCTTCAACACGGTTGATTTTGACATCTTGCTACAGATGCTCTGCTCTCTTAACATATCTCCGTCTGTGATTGATTGGTTTCAAACTTACTTGAGCGGACGTCAACAACGTATACGTATTGATGATGTTTACTCATCATGGACTACTGTAGATGCTGGTGTCCCTCAAGGTGGCGTGTTGTCTCCTCTTCTTTTTTCTGTTTTTATTAATAACATTTCAAAAAATCTTACTTCTTCCTACCACATGTATGCAGACGATCTACAAATCTATCTCAAAACCAGTTTGGACGACTTGCCAAAAACTATTAAGACCATAAATGACGACCTTACTAAAATATCATCCTGGAGTTACCAACATGGCTTAACTGTTAATCCAAATAAAACACAGGCAATCATAATTGGTAGCACACATATGTATAATAAAATTGATTTCACACTTTGCCCAAGAATTAATTTTAATGGTATTAACATTGACTGGAGTAAAAGTGTAAAAAACCTTGGGATATTGTTCGACAACAATTTATCCTGGAAGCCACAAATTGATGAAGTGAGCAGGAAGATGTTTGCAGCCACTGGATCGTTAAAACGTCTGCGCAATGTCCTACCAATATCTACCAAAATTTCAATTGCCCAGTCCTTATTCCTTCCTATTTTAGACTATGCTGACGTCTGCTACCTGGATATAACTGAAGCCCAATTAAACAAACTTGAGCGGCTACAAAATCTATGCATTAGATTTATATTTGGCTTACGCAAATATGATCATATATCAGAATACCGCAATAAACTCAAGTGGCTTCCAATTCGCTTTCGCCGGAATACTCGTATCCTCTGTCTTCTTTATCGCGCGCTGTTCAATCCTGCTTCACCGAGGTATTTGTCTGAAAAGTTTGAATACATTCACTCCGCCCATAAGCTAAATTTGAGATCTCGTAATAATTTGAAACTATTGACGCGGATCCATTCGACAGATTTCTATGGCAAATCATTTACCATCCATGCAATACGTTTATGGAACGAATTACCATTGAAAATTAAATCTGCACAAACTTTACCTACTTTTAAAAAACTCGTGAAGATTCACTACTTGTCAAAAGTTGAAGAATTGCCTTAATTATTTTTTATTCTTTCAGGTATTAATATTATTTAATTTGTATTATATAAAAATTTAGGGAAGGTTGAGTTGAAAGATAAACACCAATTGAGTGATCAGAAGGAATTGATTTATTCAAAAAATATTGGCTCTTTATATATAATTTTGCACTATACCTATCTCTTTCACTAAACTACTACTCTCTCACTTTATCCGTCAAGCTCTTCCCACAATCATCGTGCTCTCTCACTCGCACACTATAAAATAAACGACGGCCGCGCTGCTCTGGTGCAGTCACGAGTTGTGCCCGCGCGGCGCAAGTTTTGCGTTAGTTTGATGCGATCTGAATGGATGTTTGTACTGCAGCTACAAAAACATATATCTTTTTTATGTATTGTTAATATTATGTATATGTATGTGTATGTAAGTTTATAGATATATATGTGTGTAGGTATATTTTTAAATAAGAACTTAATTATACTTTATATTTATTACATATATTGTACGAAATGACACCCTTTGACGCATATAATATCCTCTACCCTAAGGTTTGTCTGGAAGAGATCGCTTTTTTAGTGATAAGACCACCTCTTGTATCAACCCTAAATTTGTTCTCTGTTGATTATCTGTATATTTATAGTTGTACAATAAAGAGTTATTATTATTATTATTAAGTGTGTGGCATACACGAGAAGATCGCCGGTCGAGCGTCCACTGCGGAAACCATATTGGCTATCACTTAGGAGCTCGTTGGTCTCGAGGTATGCCAGGAGTCGATTGTTCAATTCACGTTCCATGACTTTGCAAAGTATGGAAGTGATTGAGATTGGTCGATAGTTGACAGGATCAGCACGGCTTCCCTTCTTCGGTACTGGTTGTACGTTAGCCAGCTTCCAGGATTTTGGGACTTTACCAGATTCCAAAGAAAGTCTATAGAGACGCGTCAAAACGGGAGACAACTCAGCTGCGCAGCGTTTCAACACCACTGCAGGAATACCATCTGGACCGCTATCCTTATTCTCGTCTAGGTGCAGCAAGCATTTAAGAACCTCCTTTTGGCGAATATGAACGGTACCCATTGTAGGACCGAACTGAGGTAATTGGGGTGGGATTTTTCCTTGGCTATCTAGACGAGAATTTTCCGCAACGGTACTGGCAAATAAATCCGCCTTTTCCTTAGCGGTGTGGGCCAGAGAACCGTCAGGTTTCCGCAGTGGCGGCAGCGATGGGTGACAAAAGTTCGTTTCGACCGACTTGGCGAGGGACCAGAAAGCTTTGCTTCCCGAGGGGTATGACGCTATTCTGTCTCCAATACAGCCTATGTGGGCGAAACGAGCTCTTTTGATCACCTTCTTGCAGGACTTGGCGGCAGCATTGTACCTCTTCTTGTGTTCATGCGAGTCATCGGCTTTGCTTCTGCGAGCGGTTGCCCGGTTGCGGCTTTGTACGCTTCTCGCTTACGCTTTTCAGCGGAAGAGCATTCAGCACTAAACCATGGGCGAGCTTTGGTTTCAAGGGATAGATCAGCGTAGGGAATGAAGAACTCCATTGCTTGACCTATCACACTTGAGACTGCATCAGCGCAGCACGATGGATCGGTTGATGTAAAACAAGCTTACCGCCACGGATAAGATGCGAAGAAATGTCGCATTTCATCCCAATCTGCCGACTTGTAACGCCATACTCGCCTAGAACCACTTGGTCGGGTGTCAGGTGGCGAGTACTGCGATACAGATTTCACCAGACAGTGATCGGATGTCCCTAAGGGTGCAGTGACGGACACCGAATATCTGTCGGGATCGGTTGTCAGCAGAAGGTCCAGGAAGTAAGCAGTGTGGCCAGCAACGTCTGGGATGCGCGTAGGCTCGTCAACAAGCTGGGAGAGGCCATGAGTGAGCGAAAACTTAAAAGCCTCTCTACCAGCATGGTCAGTGTCCTGAAACGGGTATAACCACTGTCCGTGGTGTGCGTTAAAATCCCCCAGGAACACCAACTGCGCTGTGGGAAAACGTTGCTGAACCTTGTCCGCTGTACTGCTGAGATAGTCCATAAGCCTTGTTGTCTCCCGATCTCCGCTGTGTGACCGATAAATACCAGCGTATACCATTTGGTCTAGGCCGTTATCTATGTGAACCCACATAACTGAAAGGTCCGGCACTTCTAAGTAACGGAGACGCTGACAACAGATCATGTCACTGGCATACATGCACACTCCGGCGTGCGGGTGGAATTTTGACTCCAGGATGTAACCTGGGTAACAGAGGTATGCCGAGTCTGACGGATCACAGATCTGGGTCTCCGTTAGGAAGAGTAGGTGGGGTCTCTCCGTCTCGAGGTGGTGGTGGACATCATTGAGATTGGAGTGCACTCCTCGGATGTTACAGAAGTGCACTTTAAACGAGAGGAAGTGCAACCGCTGTGTTACCTTACTCTTCTTTGGACCTTTCATTAATTTTGGAGTGGAGTGAATAGGGAGGAGAACAGAAGTTGAGTGAAGTGCTGCAAATGGAACCAAGCAACTCGATAGGGGTAACGCACCTTTGGGAAACTCGCTTGGAGACTGCGGGGACGCCCGAACCCCCCCGAGTTCGCCATCGGGTCCTCTCGAGTTTGTTATGAAAATAAGGTTTAGAGTCGGGATCGCATTCTCGTATGGCATGAAATGGAGTGTAATAATGGGAGAATACACTTGTATTGTGCATGGTATGCAAAACTTTGAATACTCCAAGGTACTCCAAGATACTCCGATATTCCAAGGCATCTCGTATCTGCGTTAGAAGTCACATTAGTTGGGTTACATCCACTTCGCCCACTTTGTACACTGGATAGAACCGCTCTATCTTAGCCACCAGTTGATAAAATGGGATACCAACGCATCGGGCCGTCGACGGCCTGGATAACGTCGCGCGAGTTCTTGACGTGCTGCTCAGGATTCTCTTTCGCTAAGCGCGTACCGTAACCAGCATATTCTTCGTTAAAATAGGCAGCCAAAGCTTTTTGGACGAAGAATTTTCTTTCATAATGGTTGCATAACATACCTTAGAATTAATTTTTCTAGGAATTGTTTACCTAGGTATTATACCTTGTTGAAAATTAAAAAAAAAAATTAAGTGTTTTGGTTTAACCTAAGAAGA
This sequence comes from Stenoptilia bipunctidactyla, assembly GCA_944452665.1. NCBI lineage: Eukaryota > Metazoa > Arthropoda > Insecta > Lepidoptera > Pterophoridae > Stenoptilia > Stenoptilia bipunctidactyla. The sequence continues at coordinate 25,226,589 of OX101736.1, forward strand.
GAATAGTTCTTGAAAGACCATAACGATCGCTTCTTTGAAATTATTTTCATTATCTGTATTCTCTCTCACCTCTATCGCTACGTCTATCTCTGCTTCTATCTTTACCTCTATATATCTATGTCTACGTTTCATACGTTTCGTTCATGGGTCAATGTGTACGCTTTATTTTATAACAAAATACCAAAATATTTAAGATTAACCCTTCGATAGATTTAAGGATAAGTGTTATGTGAAATGGTTTACTATAAGATATCCGGCTGCCTTATCACGTTAATATTAGCGATCAGCTATAATGGCGCAGTCATCACGCCATGGACGCGCGATCCATTGCTTTACATCGTATTATGTGAGCGATAGCTGTTCAATCGTTCGTTGATCGCAGAATGCATTTATTGCTACGATGATAGCGCCAAAAACAATTTGGTAGTAAAAAAGAAACTAATAAAATGTGAAACAGATATTTGCTTTTAAAAATTCGCAGAAAAGTACACACGAAAAGTATGAAAGTCAAAGGGATTATACAGGGTCGCCACAAAATAGTCAATTATGTTTTCATAGCAGATTAAGAATGATGAGGGGGCGTGAATTTCGAAAAAAAATATTTTTAAAATTCTCATTGCCTAATGTCCGGCATGTACGTACATTTAATTGTAAAAGGACAAGAATTGAGCCCTGTAAATTCAACAGTGTTCCTTGGCATAACCCTAGACGCTCAACTACAATGGGGACCACACATAGAAAGATTGGCGAAGAGACTTAGTTCTGCAGCATATGCCGTCAAAAAGATGCGAAATATTTCTAATGAAGGTACTGCGCGATTGGTTTATTTTGGTTCTTTTCATAGCTTAATGACATAAGGCATTCTCCTGTGGGGAAATGCCGCCGATATTAAAACTATCTTTGTGCTGCAGAAAAGGGCTATTCGCGCAATCTACAAACTTAATTCCAGAGCGACACTTAGAAATATGTTTAAGGTAATAAATATTCTGCGTCACAATATATCTTTGAAAATCTTATGTTTGTAAAAAAGAACATAAACATGTTCCGTAGAAAATGTGACTTACATAATGTTAATACTAGAAATAAGTAGGTATAAGCAAGCCGGTTATGATAGTAGACTTCATAAAGTCACTAACTCATTTATGGGTCAATGCATACGTTTTTAAAATAAGGTTCCCACAAATATTCAAGACTTACCGCTTGATAAATTTAAAGAAACTATTAAACAAAAATTGTGTAATAATAGTATATTATGTAACAAGTGAGCGAAGTTGCTAATTACAGTCGAGGCTGTGATTTGAGCCCGAGCCGCAGGCGAGGGCTTAATAATGAGCCGAGATATATACGACGTTTTTCAACACACTTGTGAGTAAAAGACAGACATACTTGGTCATAAAATAACAAACACACTTGATAACAAAGCTGTGAATTGTGATTGAAAAATGGCGCCGAACTTCGCGCATGCGCGTAGGTTTTTTTTTCCGCCAAATGTGTCAAGATGGCTGTATAGCATATACAGCCTATTTTACATGAAAATATTTAATTTGGAGTGGTAAATCCAAATATTTTAATATTTTGTAACAAATTATTGTAAATTGTGAATAATTTGTTTGATATACAATTTTGTTTAACTAATATAAGGCGTAAACATTTAAAAATGTATATGGATTTGAAGTGGTATAAAACCTCTTTGTTGTTTCTGGAAAAAATTAATGTATAACCCGGATCAATAAAATATGCTCTGTTTACTCGCATTTAATTTGCACAAAGGTACAATTCAACTTTGTAGGATTCATTATATTATGCACTAGGGTATAATATATTATGCACGCGTGACTTATAGCCCAGTTTATAGTTCTAAATTCAATAGAATAACGCTCACTTTACGAGCAAGTGTGGAAAAGGCTTTTATACAATATCTGAATATATGGACGATAAAAGTCCTTGGTTGTAAATTGTTTTTCTAAAGTGCTCAATCTCCAACTCCATCTCCAACTCCATCTTCAACTCCATTTCTAACTCCATCTACTTCTTATCCAACACCATCTCCATCTCCTTCTTGTCCATACAACAGCAAGAACTTCATGCTCCCTCAGGCGGCAAGGCTAGCGGTAGCGTCGGGTGTCGGGTCACCCTCTTCCCTAAAATATGGTTGAGGAGGGTGATGGCTGGTGCTTGCGTTATACTCGTGAACGGGTGCTGCTAGCGGTGCCAGGTCGTTTTGCTGATGACTTTATGACTTTTGTTTCAACTTGACTCCGACTTCCCCATTTCCATGTCCACGTCCTGTCTTTGTCCACGACTATCCTCATCTCCATTCACATTATCTGTATTCTCTCTCATCTCTATCGCTACGTCTATCTCTGCTTCTATCTTTACCTCTATATCTATGTCTACGTTTCTGTCTAGTACTTGATTGCCTATTGTATAAATATAATAGTAGACTCCAGAAGATCAACTCGTTCATAGGTCAATGTGTACGCTTAATTTTATAATAAAATCCTAAAATATTTAAGATTAACCCTTTGATAGATAAGTGTGGATAAGTGTTGATGTGAAAAGTTTTACTTTAAGATATCCGGATGCAAGAAGTTGGTATTCCCTGGCTGTAAATTGTTATTATGTATTTTCTTTTCTCTTATTTTTAAAAGATGATTGCTGTTGAGTTTCTTGCCACTTCTTCTCAACAGATCGACTTTCCGAAGTGGTGTTAGATTCAGTTCAATTTGTAAATTGTTTGACTTATTTCAAATGTATTTAAATACTTACGAAATAAAGAATTTTTGAGTTTGAGTTTGATGATGTTGGCCAGCATTCCGTGGTAGTAGAACAGGTACCATGGTTTCTGATCTGGGTGGTAGTACCGTTCTCTTTAAACAATACACCTTTCCTGATGAACCACCCTCCATGAAGATTTCTTCAGTACCACATTTCAAAATGCCTTGCTTGACGTCAATCTCACATCGATGTTTACGCAAGAAGTCTAAGCCCAGGATGCAATCATCCACTATATCTGCGATGATGACTCGATGGCAAAATGTCCTTTCCGCAAGCTTCATCTCCACCAGCTTCTCGCCCCGGACGGTTATGTGCTGACCGGTCGCTGTTAAAAGTTGTATTCCCTCGTTATCCCGGTAGATGTCCCCAAGGAAGCGTTGAGCAATTTGGGAACTGACCACGGTACGAGAAGCTCCCGTATCTAACGTCAGCCTGCACGGTGTTCCGTTAATCTCGCCTCGGATGATCAGGCTGTTCCCGTCGTGCGCTTGTGAGATATTGATTCTTGGGGCCTTCCTTAGACCAGCCAGCACCCGCCCCGCAGTCCTAGCGTTTACTCTGTTTCCCTGCTGCTGCTGGTGAGTGGTAACATTATCCACTCGTACATCCTTTTGCTTCGGGCAGTTAGGCTTGATATGGCCCCTTCCACCACAGCCATAACATCTTGGGCTGAATCTAGGACGTCGTTCTTGTGGAATTTCAATCACCTCGCTAATGCGAGGGGACCGTGGATCCTGTCGAACGGCTTCCACCTCTAAGGCGTGGGCTAACGCGTCCTTATGTGATGCATGGTGTCCTAGTCCCACGGCTGCTCTTACTTCCAGTTTCCGAATGCCGTCGACGAAGTGCTGCACCAGAACTTCCCCAATAATTGTAGGGCTCGTTTGGTATGCCTTCCGTTCCAATTTCTCTACTTCTAGGGCCCACTGTTGCAGGTTCTCTGTGCTTCGCTGCATCCGGTCCTTCAACTGAGCCCGAAACACACGTTCTAGGTGTGCGTCTCCGTAGCGGGCCTCTAACGCCTCTAGGAGCTGCTCGTAAGAGGCGTCTGTTCCGAGGGCCTCCAAAATTGTAAGGGCCTGATCACGAAGGCCCAAAGTCAGCGCCGTCATTTTCTGCTCCTTGGTTCACCCGTTCGCCTTAACTACGGCCTCAAATTGGATCCTGTAGGCCGACCATGATGAGCTTCCGTCGAAAGGTGGCACTTTAAAGCCTCGGCCCAATGTTGTGCTTACTGCAGGTGCCACTACTCCTTCCGCCATCTTCAAAACACCGAGAGCCTTTTTCACATCGGCGAGCTCATTTTCCGTTGCCGAAATGCGACTATGGTGGCACTCAATCTGAGCCTCTGCCTTCGAGACACGACTCTCGTGGCATTGGAGCTGTTCCTGGACCTCAGTGATTTTTCCACCGATAGCACTGAGTAGTTTCTTCTGTTCTTCTTTAACACTCCGGACTTCATCCTTGAGGTCTTTCATAAACGCCAATAATGCGGTCATATCCAAGGCGGCAGCGATAGGTTGTTCCACGGGAAGCGGCAGAACCTCTGCAGATCCGACCGTGACCTCCATAGTCAGTCGACGTTGGTCCGTTTCCTGTTGGCGTTGTTGGCCTCGTGCGGACCCTTTCTTCTCTTGGAGAAAGTCCGTCGCCTTTTGGTAGCACTGGCATAAATTATCCCACTTCTGACACCAAATGTTAAGAGCTAGGGTTCTGGGATAAATTAAATACACCGTTTTTACCGTTAGACGATTTTTAATCGCGAACAGCACAAAATGAAGCTACAAAAGATAGGTATATCGGGTAATCTGCTGAGATGGCTAGAGTCATACCTGAAAAACCGAAGTCAAGCAGTTGTTGTAGGCGGGTATCGCTCTGACTATGTAACAGTGCCCTCTGGGGTACCCCAGGGATCTTTACTGGGGCCTTTGCTTTTTTCTGTATACTTATTTGACATAGAAAAACATATAATTCATTCAAATTTCATTATGTATGCCGATGACATTAAAATTTATACTAAAATTAATAACTTGACTGAAAGCAATTATCTACAATCTGATCTTGACCGACTATCTGACTATTTCTCACATTGAATTAGCCAACATCAATCGGAAATTGGCTCCCCTATCCAGCCTGGTTGATGATATGCAGGATGTTAAGAAACAACTAGTTGATCTTAAGGCTAGCACCAGTGATTACTCCAAACGATTGACTGATCTAGAGAGGGGACTTGATACAGTTGAAAAAAAGCTCCAAACGACTGAGTCGCTCCAAAAACAACTTGGTATGCTAGAGGCTGAAATTCGTGACAAGGAACAATGGCTGCGAGCAAATAATGTTGAAATCAAAGGTGTCCCGGAAAAAGATAGGGAAAATCTTTTTGACGTTTTAGCTAAAATTGGAAATAAAATATCTTACCCGATTGCAAAAAGCCACATAAACTTTGCTCACCGAGTGCCCACTAAGGGAAATGGAGTCAAAAATATAATAGTGTCATTCATGAATAGATACATGAAAGAAGATTTTGTGGCCGCAGCAAGAGCCAGCAAATCTAACTTAACCTCTTATGATATAGGATTAACAGGAGCTCATAGAATATTTGTTAACGATCATCTTACGACTCATAACAAGTTTCTTCTTACAAAAACCAAATCATTTGCCCTAGAAAATAATTTTCAGTTTGTTTGGGTTGTGGCGTCCTCCGACGTGACCCACAGAGAAACAATATATTATTTCCTATTCATCAAACGTGCTCGATAAAATCAATACCAAGATAAGATTAAATATTGTTAACTTAATTATGCACGTATATCTTACTATATAAACTATTTCTATTTGTTAATAAATTGTCACTCAAGATGTAATCGTGTCTTGCTCTATCAACCCTTTCCTGGTCGTAATAAGTGGTGACCCCGACGTGATTAGCATTCTCACATAGCATTATTTACCGACGCTAGCGAAAAATGCGTAGGCGCAGTTTTACAACAGAAAATACGTAATAAGTGGTGACCCCGAAGTTAGTCACGCAGCCAAATAAGCAAGAAGTTTTGAGGACCCGACCAAAAATAAAAAGGAAAATGGCTCTACGTGCTCCAGTCAATCATGTTACATTGGAACCTGAATTTGCCGCCAGAAACATATCGGAACGTATCCCACGCTTCTGGCAAGACCAACCCAAATTATGGTTTACCCATTTCGAAGCTATAGTCGCCGCACAGAAACAAGGAGATGACTACAAGTACAATCTGTTTTAGAAAACGCAACACCCAAAAAAATTGTGAGATGGCAGACCGGATATTTGAAAACTTAAGTAATGAAGTTAACGAGGTCACTAGACTTGCAAATCAGCTGACACATATGAAAACTGAAATCACTGCACTACGCGACGAAAACGATGACGAAAAAGTATTGACGCAGTGAATTCCGTTCAAGATCAAGGTCAAGAAGTGCATCGAGGTATCGTAACCAAGGTCAATATCGTAAGCGATTCAAGAAAAAGACACATAAATGTCAACCACCATGTGCCAGGAAAAAGCAGATCAAACGACGGAAAAAAAGCTCATTGAGAAAGTTACTGAGCTGACAATGCCTGCAACAATTATCAGAGCAAATCATCCTATCGTTGAAACTGTTTCACAGGAAAGTAGCATAAGAAAATTACTGGAAAATATGAAGATATAACCAAGGCAGCAACCAACACATCTAACTTCAAGCTCAAAGAGGAACACCTGCAACATCTGGACATAATTTTAAAACGCCTGCATGAACATGGGATAACTATTAACCTAGAAAAATGCAAAATTCTCAAGACCGAACTCGGTTTCTTAGGTTATCATATAACGAGCCAAGGAATCACTCCAAAGGATGAGAAAGCAAAGGTTATTTTCGATTTCCCGAAACCAGCAACAGTTAAAGATTTGAGACGGTTTCTCGGAATGGTAAATTTTTACCAGAGCAGTCTACCACATGCAGCATCAAACGCAAGCTATTCGACTTAATTGTTATTGTGGTCTGACGTCATAGTTCTATAGAAATTGCTAGGTTTGCAAATATTTCTAATATTATGTCAACAAAAAAATGAGTGTTTTGCTTGAAATTGTTATGTAGTATTTAATTTTAGAGTAAGAATATTGAATTGTTATTTTGTGTTTACCTTTTTTTTAAGGGGGGAGTATCTGTGGCGTCCTCCGACGTGACCCACAGAGAAACAATATATTATTTCCTATTCATCAAACGTGCTCGATAAAATCAATACCAAGATAAGATTAAATATTGTTAACTTAATTATGCACGTATATCTTACTATATAAACTATTTCTATTTGTTAATAAATTGTCACTCAAGATGTAATCGTGTCTTGCTCTATCAACCCTTTCCTGGTCGTAATAGGTGAAGCACTCGAAAATTTTTATAAGGAGAGATATAACATCAAAAAGCGTAAATATCAGGTCAGAGGCAGATTTTCTAAAATTATGTGGCTAAGCGGATTAATCTCATTTTGTTCAGTATCTTTTTTATATATTCCTTTTATTGTGGGTATCTGTTGTTATTCGCGGAACTGTTTGTATTATTTGCTTGTAATGTTGTTTTTTTCATATTTTTACGTAGAGTATAATTTTATATCCTCGGTATATTTTATTTGTGCCATTAAAGTGGGTGTGTTCTTAAGAGACTTGGAGTCGTATTTTATCTTCATCAGTTTGCAACTTACGGAGCATCGAAAGGGTCCTTATATTATTTCTATGTGTTATTTTGGCGTAGTAAATCGTTTTAGCAATGGCTAGTCTTAAAGTTTATTATCAGAATGTGCGCGGTTTGCGCACAAAAACAGAAGAATTTTTCAGAAATTTGTGTCTGAATGATTTTGACGTGGTGGCCTTGACGGAAACATGGCTTATAGAGGGTATTTTTGATAGCGAACTGTTTGACGATCGTTATATAGTGTGGAGGCGTGATCGGGATTATGCTTTAACCGGGCAGTCACGTGGGGGCGGAGTGCTTATAGCAGTGCGACGTGAATTAGTAACAGTAGGCAATGTCGATTGGTGTTCTAGCGCCGAAGACATTTGGGTTACGATAACACTCAGAGATAAACAAAAAAATATATTCAAATTACATATCTGCAGTATATACCTGTGCGAACAAAGTTCTGGTAATTCCTTCGGAATGCAGCTTAATGAATTTCTTGTAAAAATGCTAAATATAATAAATACTAATCCGGTGGACAAATTTCTAGTATTGGGAGATTTCAATATGAGTTCAATCACTTGGACGCCTACAGACGACGGAATCAGACCGGAAATCCTCTCGAATAGTTGCTGTGTAGACTTTCTAGATGCTATAGATACGTGTAACCTACAACAATTTAATTTAGTAAAAAATTCTCATGGTAAAATTCTGGATCTAACACTGTGTAACGATATTGTCTCTGTACATGAATGTCTATACCCCCTTGTCCCCGAAGACCCATATCACAAATCTCTTGTTATTGATCTCTTGTTTATTCAGGCTCAAATACTTCCTAATAAGAAAAGAACTTCTTACAACTATAACAAAGCTGACTTCGATAAAATAAGATTTGAACTAAAGAAGACCGACTGGGCAACTCTCTTATCTGATTGTCCGATTGACGAAGCCCTTAATAACTTCTACTCTGTTATTGATGAACTTAAAGAAACCTATATCCCGAAACGCCTCTTACTTAGCGATAAATACCCTCCCTGGTATAACTCTTCACTTAAAAAAATGATAAAAGAAAAATACAAATACTACAGTAAATTTAAAACATATGGTAATATTTCAGATAAGCTGTCCTTTCAATTACTGAGAGAAAGAGTTAGGGAGTTTGAACAGACCTGCTACAAAAATTATATATCAAAAATGGAAACGTCTATAGCACATAATCCAAAAGCTTTTTGGTCCTTCGTTAAATCAAAACGATTAAATAATAATTTCCCGTCAGAAATGCATTATAATGATTGTAGTAGTGACTCTGGCCGTGACATCTGTGAGCTTTTCTCTCATTACTTCCAGTCAAACTTCGTTGAACCAAAAAACAGGAATTCCCAATATGATCCAACCTTGTCTGGCCTCGAGCCACTCACCCAAATTGATTCAATTGTAATTTCGGCTGAACACGTTTGCAAACTCTTAAAGTCTTTAGATTCTAGCAAATCTGCTGGACCAGATAATATCCCCGCAAGGTTTTTAATTGAATGCTCAAAGGAGCTATCTCTTCCTGTTTCCTTCCTGTTTAATAGGTCACTGAGAGAAGGAATTATGCCTTCGCTGTGGAAATCTGCTTTCATATCCCCCATCCACAAGAAAGGGCCTAAAGATAACGTTGTTAACTACAGACCTATCTCAAAACTCTGCCTACTGGCTAAAATATTCGAGCGTATAGTTTATAACGAACTTTATCTGACGTTAAAAAATACATTTATTCCCCAACAACATGGCTTTGTTAAGGGAAGGTCCACTACTACAAATCTCGTAGTTTACACCGACTTCATAACTGAGAATATAGACCGTAGCAATCAAATAGACACAATATACACAGATTACAGTAAAGCCTTCGATCGTTTAGACCATAAAATCCTGCTTAAAAAACTGTATTTCGCCGGTATCAGAGGTAATCTGTATAGATGGTTTGAGTCTTATGTTTTAAATAGAACTCAGTCTGTCGTTTTAAATGGCTATAATTCTTCCTGGGCGTCCATTCCATCGGGTGTTCCTCAAGGTTCACTACTTGGTCCGCTATTGTTTGTAATCTTCATCAACGACATCGATAAATGTTTTAAGTACAGTGAATTCGTAATGTTTGCCGACGACCTAAAACTCTACAAAGTCGTGAACAACTTGTCAGATGCCATACTTTTACAGGAAGATCTAATTCGCCTGACAAACTATTGCGAAGAAAACGCTCTTGAGATTAATATTTCAAAGTGCTTTACACTAAGCTCTTCTCGCAAAAAACAAATATTCGAATTTACCTATTGCCTTTATAACGAGCCTCTCAAACGAGTTCAAGTTATTCGGGACTTAGGGATAGTACTGGACGATAAACTTGGTTACGACGTGCACATCGATCATGTAGTTAAGAAAGCATCAAAAGCCCTTGGTTTTATAATTCGCACCGCCAACTCATTTAAAAACATGAAAACCCTAAAGATCCTGTACTGTGCCTATGTCCGGAGTCACTTGGAATACGCTAGCCAAGTATGGAACCCCTATTATGAAAAATACTCCACAAGGATAGAGCGTATCCAGAAAAAGTTTAGCAGATTTCTTTCGTACAAGTTCAAACTTCCAAAATTAGATTACCACAAGCGTTGTTTAAAATATCACCTAGTGCCTCTTTACTTAAGGCGAAATATTTCTGACGTCACTCTTCTTATGAAAACGGCCCAATCTGAGATAGACTGTCCATACATTCTACATAAATTGTTTATTAATGTACCCAATAGGCGTTCTCGGATAAGTAACCTGCTCTATGCTCCGTTTGCCCGTACAAACTATCGCAAAAACTCATTTCTGATAAGATCAGTTGATACATTCAACAAATGACTCCGAAATCGATCTTTTTAACACCACACCTACTAAATTAAAAAATATTTTGGTGAAGAAGTTGTTTATTTAAGTTTGGTATCGTGTGGCATAAGGTTAGAAGCATATTGTCATAGCCTAGATAATGCTGTTATTATTGTTATTTTTCGTTATATAATTTCCTTTTTTTTTATTTTTTCTTTCGTGTATGTAACCATTTTTTTTTCTCTATCTCCAAATGTATCTGCGGAGGCTTGTTAATGGCTTACTCAACATTATATGTTAAACCTAGTTTTTAAGTAAAAGCTGTTGGCCACCCAAATAATATAAAATAAAATAAAATAAAATAAATAAATGTGCTCATGTAAGTTTTACCCGTAAAAAGAAATCTATAATAACTTCTTATCTCATAAACAATTCACTTATTCCCAAAACGAATGTAATCCGTGACCTCGGTGTTCTTCTAGACTCTAAGCTTACCTACAAGGACCATATCACAAGCTTAGTTACCAAAGCTTATAAAAATCTAGGCTTTATTTTAAGAGTGAGTGCGCCTTTCTCAGACCCCAATTGTATAAAAATGTTATACTATGCATACGTAAGGAGCACACTCGAGTACTGCAGTAGCATCTGGAACACACCCTACACTACATATAGAGAAAACATAGATCACATTCAAAAAAAACTTATTAAACACCTCAATTACCGCACACACAAAGTCCCACACAAACTTTATGCAGATAACTGTAAACAACACACCATGTTATCACTACATAACCGTCGCCATTTACTTGATATGCTATTTCTACACAGTATTTGTAACGGCTCACTTGATAGCATTAAACTCACCAGCACTACTCTTAATCTCAAGACACCTAACAAAAGAACTAGACACACAAACTTATTTCACACGGAACACACAAAAACTGCATATGCTCAAAACTCTGTCATAAACCGAATCACCGAACGTACAATACAATGTTTGTCCCCGGAACAGACCTATTTCATGACCCTAAAAGCGCTTTCAAAAGGAAAGTAAGTGAAGCCCTAAATAACTAATCTCTTTCCACAAAACACACTCACACTCACTACACACCATACACTCAACACTTAGGTTTTTTACATTGCTGTGAATTTTGAACTAAAATTAATTGCTTGATTATTATTATTATCTGATTTTTTGTAAATTTTAACATGTAAGGTTTTTTGTATAATAACATTTTTTTTTTGTATTAATAATTTGACAATTTAATTTTTCTTTTTTATATAATTGACATTCACCGAATCTTTTTCTATTTTAATTTTTATTAATGTAAGTGTCAATCATTAATTTTTTTTTATTAGTCAATTTTTTAATCAATTATTTTTCCAATCCAGTTTTTTTAATCATATATAATTTTTTTTCAGTATTTAATAATTTTAATGATTTGAATATAATAATTTTGTTAACTACTCGTCTAGAAGTAACACAAAAATAATGTAAATCCGTTATTGGCTATAAGAATTAGAATTATTTTATGTATCAATTAATTTAAAGAGCTGTGGATTTTGTGAATGAATAAATAAATAAATAAAATCGCACACAGTCAAAACTCTAAATTATCACAAATCACTTATTACGCACTTAAACAATTCACTCGTTAACTTAGAGATCACTTTAGTTTAGTTTCTTCATTTGTTTATCTTCTCAAGTCAAAACTTAGAATCTCCCCGGCGGCGGCCTAATCCTCGCCTTATATATCCCCGAGAAGGCCTCTTCAAAGTTCTAGAAATAACGCGACTAAAAATAAACAAAGTCAACATGTCGTAAACAAGTCGCGGTCCCAGAGAAACATGAACCTTAGGCACGCGGTATAAGGTACAAATTCGTCTGTGCGCGCCTTGAAGTTTTGACCTTGGGTTTTTCCCGAACAAACAAGCGCGTGCGTGCATAGAAATATGAACTCTATGGCAGCGCTATACTGCCCGGATTTGCTTGCGCGCGCCGTAACAATATTTATACAATAGGCAATCAAGTACTACACAGAAACGTAGACATAGATATAGAGGTAAAGATAGAAGCAGAGATAGACGTAGCGATAGAGATGAGAGAGAATACAGATAATGTGAATGGAGATGAGGATAGTCGTGGACAAAGACAGGACGTGGATATGGAAATGGGGAAGTCGGAGTCAAGTTGAAACAAAAGTCATAAAGTCATCAGCAAAACGACCTGGCACCGCTAGCAGCACCCGTTCACCAGTATAACGCAAGCACCAGCCATCACCCTCCTCAACCATATTTTAGGGAAGGGGGTGACCCGACACCCGACGCTACCGCTAGCCTTGCCGCCCGAGGGAGCATGAAGTTCTTGCTGTTGTATGGACAAGAACGAGATGGAGATGGTGTTGGATAAGAAGGAGATGGAGTTAGAAATGGAGTTGAAGATGGAGTTGGAGATGGAGTTGGAGATTGAGCACTTTAGAAAAACAATTTACAACCAAGGACTTTTATCGTCCATATATTCAGATATTGTATAAAAGCCTTTATTACACAATTTTTGTTTAATAGTTTCTTTAAATTTATCAAGCGGTAAGTCTTGAATATTTGTGGGAACCTTATTATAAAAACGTATGCATTGACCCATAAATGAGTTAGTGACTTTATGAAGTCTACTATCATAGCCGGCTTGCTTATACTTATTTCTAGTATTAACATTATGTAAGTCACATTTTCTACGGAACATGTTTATGTTCTTTTTTACAAACATAAGATTTTCAAAGATATATTGTGACGCTGAATATTTATTACCTTAAACATATTTCTAAGTGTCGCTCTGGAATTAAGTTTGTAGATTGCGCGAATAGCCCGTTTCTGCAGCACAAAGATAGTTTTTAATATCGGCGGCATTTCCCCACAGGAGAATGCCGTATGTCATTAAGCTATGAAAATAACCAAAATAAACCAATCGCGCAGTAGCTTCATTAGAAATATTTCGCATCTTTTTACGGCATATGCTGCAGAACTAAGTCTCTTCGCCAATCTTTCTATGTGTGGTCCCCATTGTAGTTGAGCGTCTAGGGTTATGCCAAGGAACACTTATTATTATTATTATTATTTCCCCAGACAATCACACCAACTACATGGCCCCAAAGTAAGCATAGCTTGTGTTATGGGATACCATGTAGCGAACTAGGGGGAACCTAGAATATAAGTACATAAATAGATAAACACCCAGACACGGAACATTTTTTTTTTCTTGTTCCGTGCGGGAATCGAACCCGCAACCACTGGCGTCTGAGGCAGATAGGTTTACCCCATCGCCAAAGTGGTTGGCGTCAACACTGTTGAATTGACAGGGCTCAATTCTTGTCCTTTTACAATTAAATTAGTATTTACATGCCGGACATTAGGCAATGAGATTTTTTTTTTCTTTAGTTTTGAAAGGGCTTTTGTTTTTAAACATGTCAGCCCTATTGTATAACACAATTAAACTTATCCTAAAATTTATACTACAATTATATTATTATATGAACAATTATTCTACAGTTGAGCACTCGCCACCACATCACATAACATTTGCGCAGCGTCAGATGTAGGTTCTGCCAGGATTGATTGAGGTATCCCTACGTCCATTACGTTGATGGCGAGTGCTCTTAACATATTATGTCATTGCCGAGAGTTCCGTACATATTCCATCAACAAATGCTGCACATCTTCTACTCTTCTGCATTGATCGCAGTTTGGGGAGTCCTTCTTCTTCATGAGATATGCAAATTTTGCTGATGGATAGTGCCCAGATCTTAACCTAAAAGCTAAAATAATATAAAATCTTTTTAATTCTATGTTACAAAACCACGGTATTTGAAAAGGGTGACTCTGTATTGATTTGTACCAAATGCCTTTATGCGATGATTCTTCATTAAAGTGATTAATCCATAATTCATAAATATTTTTCTTGCATGATGGTAAATGTGTACTAAAGTTCTGTTCAATTTCTGCACCGTTCAGCGAAGCAGACTTCGCTAAGCGGTCAGCTACTTTATTTCCATTTAAACCAATGTGTGCTGGAATCCATTGCAATACAAGTTTATAACTGTTTTGTTGGAAACTAAATATTTTTTCTAAAATCTTATAGGCTATCGATGTACCTCTGCTAGTGCCAGAGGCGCATCGAGCCAGATGTTGGAGGGCACTTTTACTATCAGTAAATATCACTATTTTACTACTATTTATATTGGCTACGTAATTTATAGCTTCATATATTGCAATGAGTTCCACACACATTATGGGCATATTGTGGACAATTTTAAAGCACATTTCTGTCTTCATTGTTACATCATAGAAGGCTGCTCCTAGATCTTTGTTATTTTTTGAGCCGTCTGTATATATCTCATACCACCCGTCATATTTATTTCGAAGTTCATGTAAAACATCTGACATTAAATTATCAATTTGATATTACCGCTTAGTTTATTGAGTAAGACAGTAGTAGTATTGTGATATAATGACTTAGCTTTTAAAGTAAATTTAAATGCCAAATATTCCCTTCTAAGTTTTAAAGGAGGTACACTCAGCTCACTCTCCATGACGTAAATTGGTGTACTTTTAATAAACGATCCAACAATTCTTAGAGCTTGATTTTGCACTTTTTCTAAGGTAGGCAATGAGAATTTTAAAAATTTAGTTTTATTTTCATCGAGGAGCAGGTTATTGGCTGAAAACCAATTCTCCACAATTTCAATACAATTGTTTACTTCAAAGCAATGCTTTAATTGCCTACTCACTTTAAAAAGAAAAGAGGTATCATCAGCAAACAATATGACCTCACACTTGTCTTTTACCACAAATGGCAAATCATTTATATAAACTAAGAATAAGAAAGGCCCAAGAATCGATCCCTGGGGCACTCCTATATGTACTGCTGATCCCGATGATCTCTTTCCATTAATATCAACTCTTTGCATTCTATTGCATAAATAGGATTTCATAAAATCAAGTGCCCTATCATTGATTCCATAGTAGTGAAGCTTCATGAGGAGTGTATCGTAGTGAACACAGTCAAAAGCCTTGGATAGATCACAGAAGACACCAAAGGCATCCTGTGACTCCTCCCAGGCATCAAATATATGTTTGATAAGCTTAACACCGGCATCAGTTGTTGCGTGTTACTGGAACGAGGAAACAAGGATCAACCGTGGGTGATGGCAAGAACCTTGGTGAGTACTACGAACGCTTCAGCCGTGCGCTTACTCAATCTTAGCAATGAGGAGTATGTCCTTAAAAAGGGGACTTTAATTGGAACCTGCGAAGAAGTGGATTGGATGCGGGAATGTCAAACATCGACCAAGTGCAACCAAGTTGGCAAATACGATGTCGTGTCACTTCCCGACGATTGCCGCAAGGATCTATCCGGAGAAGAAATTGTAAAAGCCAAGAAGATGTTGCTCCGGTACGGTGATGTTTTCTCCAAGAATGACGCCGATATTGGGAAAACTGGACTAGTAAAGCATTCAATAAACACTGGGAATGAACTGCCTATTCGTCAGCGACCAAGACGGGTGCCGGTCGGAAGAGAAAAAGAGATGGAAGCTGCTATCGAAGGGATGATGAGGGACGGGATTATAGAACCCTCATCGAGTCCATGGTGTTCTCCTGTAGTGTTAGTTAAAAAGAAGGATGGCAGTATGCGTTTTTGCGTTGATTACCGTCGGCTGAACGACGTGACAAAGAAGGACAGCTATCCACTGCCACGGATTGACTACACATTGGATACACTGACGGGGATGAAATGGTTTACCACCTTAGATCTGAAGAGTGGAATTAGACCCTAAGGACAAGGAGAAAACAGCCTTTTCGACTGGGAAAGGATTGTGGCATTTCAATGTGATGCCATTTGGATTGTGTAATGCCCCTGCGACTTTCGAAAGGCTGATGGAACTGGTTCTCTCCGGACTGATTGGGGATGCCTGTCTTGTCTACTTGGATGACATAATAATCGTGGGACGCACGTTTGAAGACCATCTTCAGAACCTGGAACGAGTATTGATGAAGATTCGTGCGGCCAACTTGAAGCTGAGTCCAAAGAAGTGCTCGTTCTTCAGACGACAAGTGAAGTTTTTGGGACACATTGTTTCACAAGAGGGAGTACAAACTGATCCCGAGAAAATTGAAGCTGTCAAGGATTGGCCGGTTCCAAAGGACAAAACACAGGTCAGAGCATTTTTGGGATTATGCTCTTATTACCGACGATTTGTTTTGAACTTTGCAGACATTGCCAAATCTTTGCATAAGCTCACGGAAGAAAAGCGGGTATTCTGCTGGGATGAGGACTGTGACGTCGCGTTCCAGGAACTGAAAAAGCGTCTTTGCAACTCGCCTGTTCTTGGTTTTCCTGACGCCGAAAACGAGTTCATTGTGGATACAGACGCAAGTAACACGGGTATTGGCAGCGTGTTATCCCAGCGGAGGGGAGATCGAGAAGTCGCGATAGCTTACTTCAGCAAATCGTTGTCCAAACCAGAGAGGAACTATTGCGTCACGAGGCGTAAACTATTGGCAATAATCAAAACCTGCAGCATTTTAATAAATATCTGTTGGGACGCAAATTTCACCTGCGGACAGATCATGCTGCATTGAAATGGCTATTGCAGTTCAAGAATCCGGAAGGACAAGTGGTAAGATGGATTGAGCAGCTACAAGAATTCGACTTCAAGATAGAACATCGCAGCGGGAAATCTCATGGGAATGCAGATGCACTTTCTAGAAGACCAAAATTCAAAATTCAAAAAGTTTTATTCATCTTAGGAATTTCACAAAACACTTGATGAAGTCAGCCATCACATACTTCGGCTTTAACTAGTTGTTGATAGTTGTTAAATAAGATATTACAGTAGGTAGACCAAGAGACAAAAAAAGCCGGCGGAAAAAAACTCTTGGCACTCTTTTTCAGTCAGAATTATCAAATTAATATAAATAGGTACAGTACAAATTGACCGTGACATGAAAAAAAAAACAAACACAAGACAGCTAATTCTGAGAGCCAATGTCATGCCACAACCAAATTGCTTACATAGCAGATGAAATTAGCTATGGATGCACAATACGAACATGACTTAGATGTCGTTATAAAAGTCGCCGAGCACCTTGGATTATCACTGAGTCGGGATGTGGTTGAGTTTGCCCACAGAGTGCAGCCGCGACGAGCCTCTCCTGCCACCAAGAATTCCAGAGTCATTGTAGCCCGGTTTAAAAATCGCTCCACCAAAGACGCCGTGGTCGCGGCAGCAAAGAAAAAACGTGGTTTAAGTGCTAAAGATATGGGCCTAGGTGGCGACCTTGCCAATAAAGTTTATATTAATGAACATTTAACTATTCAGAATAAAAAACTACTTAGGGACTGTAAAACTAAGGCAAATGAGCTTTATTATAAGTTCATATGGACAAAGAATTGTATTATTTATGCCAGAAAAAACGAAACGTCGCCACCTATACCCATACTTACAAACAATGATTTAAAAAAACTCTGTTAAAAGTTCTGCTTAATATCACTCCTAATTATATTCATTCTTTTTTGCCAACTTGCAAACACAATAACCTCTTGCAACCTTTTTTATTATTACGAATAACTCTACTAACACTTACATACTACATATTCACACTACACAATAAACACACCTTTTATTATCTTCGCTTATATATAACTAGCTGCTGCCCGCGACGTCGTCTGCGTGAACGCTATGCAGCACCAAACGCACCTACGATTATAACACTGCTAGCGTGATAATATGTAGCCTATATGTTGACCCGACTTCTTAACTATCTTCATGCCAAATTTGAAGTAAATCCATGCAGTACTTTTTGAGTTTATCCCGGAAAGACAAACAGACAAACAGACAAACAGACAAACAGACAAACAGACAAACAGACAAAAATTCTAAAAACTATATTTTTTGTTTCTGTTTCGATTGTAGATCATACCCCAAGTATTCTTTTGAAAAATATTCAATGTACAGTTTTGACTTTCCTACCATTTTATTATATGTATAGATGTATAAGAAATATCGTATTATATTCTCCCTAATATACTACATAAATGTTTTATTTGACACAAACGCACACCTTGCCTTAAAATATGAACGCATATACTCAATTATTATTCCTACATTATCATTGTCATATAATCAATATTATTTTTTGACTTCCAAAAATTATAAAAAACGTTTTAGTTCTTTAGTCAGTCCTTTATTCATGTTAGACGTATTTAAACACAAAACTGCATACTATTATAAAACTACCATGACTTCTATGTTTATTTCGAATCACTGTTATTGTACTGTTAACTGTGCTCGTTCTATGTACGGCTTACAAGTTTTAATTAAACTTCTTATATCACTATGACACATAACAATAACAAATTACACTTATTTTATCAAAATGTACGTGGACTGAGAACTAAAACGAACACTTTCTTTAATAACATACTTAAACATGAATTTAACATAGCATTAATCACTGAGACATGGTTATGTGATGGGATTTTAGACACTGAGCTATGTGATGCGCGATATGATGTGTTTAGGCGAGACAGAAGTAGCGGCGGACAGGGTGGCGGCGTTATGGCGCTGTGTGACATACGTTTACATGCGCGTGCGCGTCCGGAGTGGCAGCGCGCTGGTCTGGAATGCGTGTGGTTCTCCGTGCCGGGCCGCTGTCTCGCCCCGCGCCCGCTCGCCCCGGCCGCCTCGCAACCGGATTTACATGTAGCAGTAGTTTACATTCCGCCAAATCGAAGTATGGTTGAACGTATATTATCATTTATAAGTTTATTTAACGAAATTTTTAATGAATTTTCGAATGACAACTTTTTAATCGCTGGTGACTTTAATTTACCATGTCTAAAATGGAGTACCTACCTCGGACCCTATATTTCTTCATAAGGGTTCTGTAGAAATACAAAACGTCGCCAAAGAATTAATAAATACTTTGTATTTTCATGGTTTAAAACAATCGAACAAACTTTTAAATTGTAGTCAAAACACCTTGGATTTATTGTTTTCAAACTTTGAAATAAGTATCTCGCGCTCTCAAAGCCTGAAGATAACTACCACCCTTCCATTGAATTCTATGTCTCGGATATTATGGTACCATCTTTAAAGCTCAAGTCTCATAAAAGGTATATTTTCAGAAAAGCTAACTTTGAAGCCATAAGTATTGAAATATCAAAAATTAACTGGCTTTCTTTGTTTAATGATATTGACATTGATACATTGGTAAAAAAGTTTTATGACATTTTATACAATTTGGTCGACAGATACGTCCCTCAGTCTCAAGTATCTGGTACATATGTTTATCCCGTTTGGTACAGCAAAGCGCTCATTCGTATCACAAAGGAGAAAGCTAAGTATCACTCACTTTGGAAGCGATACAATAATCCAAATGATTATATTTCTTTCTCGATTTTGAGAACCCGTCAAAAGCAATTGCAAACAAAGTGTTATAATAATTATATTGCCTGGTCTCAAAATGTAATAAAACAATCTTCACATTTTTTCTGGAAGTACGTAAAGTCGAAGAAGAAAAATAACTCAGCTTACCCGGGATATATGGACTATGGTGTTTTGACTGTCAGTGGCGGTTCGGAAATCTGTAGTGCATTTAATGACTTTTTCTATAATAACTTCAGTAACCCACTTCACGTTTATAACGAAGCTCAATCTTTGCCACTATCCTTGAACACAGAAACTTTAGGCACTATCACAATTACCGAGAAATACTGTGAAGCTTTGTTTAAGAGATTGAACAATAATAAGGGACCGGGTAGTGATGGTTTACCACCTATTTTGTTCGCTAAATGCGCAGCAGCTCTGTCAATTCCTGTGCAATTTTGCAGAAGGCTACTTTCCAGTACTTTGGTAAACAGCACTAGTCACACCTGTGCACAAAAAAGGGCCTAAAACATCGATTGAAAATTATCGCCCAATCTCTAAATTGAATATTTTGAGTAAGGTTGCAGAAAGAGTTGTTTACAATCACATATATCCCATTGTTAGTAAGATGATCCCTACTCAACAACATGGCTTGCCATTTTCGAATGATATTCTCCATGACATGGAAGGTGGGGGGCAGGTTGATGTGGTCTACACTGACTTTGAAAAAGCTTTCGATCGTGTCGATCATGTCATCCTGCTCCGCAAGCTTCAAGAAGTAGGGATTTGTGGAGACTTGTTGCGATGGCATGAGTCATACCTACGCAATCGTCGTCAGGCTGTTCAGTTAGGTGGTTTTCGCTCTGATTATGTTTCCATACCATCTGGAGTCCCTCAGGGCTCTATTTTAGGGCCTTTACTGTACTGCGTGTATATATATGACATAGGACAACATATCCACAACGCAAAGTTTGTTATGTACGCGGACGACACTAAAATTTATATGAAAGTAAGAAATTCTTTAGATAGCCATAATTTGCAAGATGACTTGAACAGATTGTTTAACTATTATCTCAATAACCGTCTTTCTATTAATATTAATAAGTGTAAACTTGTAGCGTTTACTCGTAAAACTAAACCTTTGTCGACAAGTTATTCTTTTAACGGTGTTGAAATAGCAAAATCTTCTCTCGTTAGGGATCTGGGTGTACTGCTTGACTCAAGTTTAACTATTATCTCAATAACCGTCTTTCTATTAATATTAATAAGTGTAAACTTGTAGCGTTTACTCGTAAAACTAAACCTTTGTCGACAAGTTATTCTTTTAACGGTGTTGAAATAGCAAAATCTTCTCTCGTTAGGGATCTGGGTGTACTGCTTGACTCAAAGCTAAACTTTGGAGAACACATTGCATCTATAACCACGAAGTCCTATAAAAACTTAGGTTTTATCTTGAGAACTACTGCGCCTTTCTCGGATGCAATTTGCCTGAAAATTCTGTACTACTCTTTTGTTCGCAGTATACTAGAGTATTGTAGTTCAATATGGAATACTCAGTATATTGTTTATAGACAAACCATTGAATCGACTCAAAAAAAATTCCTAAAGCAATTAAACTATAGACAACATACTCATGCCCATTACCCAGAAGCCTGCAAAATCCATCACTTTTTAACTTTGGAGGACAGACGTTGCCTTTTGGATATGCTCTTTTTATATAAATTATGCAATGGCCTTATCGACTGCCCTGATTTAACACACCTTATTTTAAGTTTTAACACACCCTCCAAAAGAACCCGAAATACCAAGTTATTTCACACACAACAATCAAAAACCAACTATACTCAAAATTCAATAATCAATAGATTACACAGTACATTTAATAAAAACTTCTCACATATTTTGAGCTTGGATATATTCCATGATAGTAAAGAAAACTTTAGGCGTAAGATAATAAAAATACTAATTGACAAATAATTTATAAAATAAAACAAGTTTATTTCCCTTTCTCACTTCCCCCTTTGCACACATACACATACTCACACACACTACCCATAAATTATACAAATGTAAGTTGGCAAAATACTATATATAAACAATATACAGATAAAAATTTTGTTTTTCTTATCACAAATAAGTAAATGTTTATTCTTTTTCATCCTGATATATGTGTCATACCAATTTAATTTTGTAACTTTGTGATGAATACTTATATATATTTTTTTCCTTTGTTTTTATCTTTAAAATGCTTACTGTCAGATTAACTTATCAAATTGTTAGCCCTTAATTGGCTGTCAGTGTAAATATAAAATGTCAACTTTTTTGTTCAAGAGCTGTGGGCTATGTAATAAATAAATAAATAAGAATAAAAAATGACAAACTGGGACCAGAGTATTTGAACAAGAATGGAATAAAATAGTCATAGTATCATTAGCAAAACGACCTGGCACCGCTAGCAGCACCCGTTCACGAGTTAACGCAAGCACCAGCCATCACCCTCCTCAACCATATTTTAGGGAAGAGGGTGACCCGATACCCGACGCTACCACTAGCCATGCCGCCTGAGGGAGCATGACGTTCTTGCTGATGTCTTGACAAGAAAATAAGTGAGTGGGACAGTCACCAGCATGTCATACATATACTGCACAGCCAAGCCGTAAACAAAATTATTAAGTAATTAGAAACTTTTAGAAATATCCTATTGTGCTTAATCCCATGCCTTTTTATCATCTAAGTAATCTTTAGTTTTATAATAAGCTTTTCGAGATAGAGTGTTTTTAATGATTGATTTAAATTTATTGAATGGCAGGGATTGAACTGACTTCGGAATTCTGTTATATATACGTATTGACATTCCAATAAATGATTTGCTGCTTTTAGCCGGCCTTAATTTAGGAAACGCTAACTTATGGTCGTTCCTAGTCCTTACAGAGTAATTTTTTTCATGATTATCTTTCCTAGTTTTAAATTTATTACTATTCTTATAAATATACATAATGTTTTCATAAATATATTGTGATGCAAGGGTCAAGATACCAATCTCTTTAAACTTTTCTCGAAGAGATTCTCTGTTTCCAAGTTTATACATTCCACGAATAGCCCTTTTCTGCAGTGTAAATATCGTGTCAATATCTGCGGCATTGCCCCAAAGTAGGATGCCATAGGACATTATACTATGAAAATAACTAAAATATACCAGCTTCGCTGTCTTAACATCAGTCAATGAGCGAATTTTCTTTACCGCGAACGCTGCAGAACTAAGTCTACTCGCTAGTTGTGAGATATGGGCGCCCCATTGCAATTTAGAATCTAAGGTAATTCCAAGAAAAACAGAGTTATCTACTAGATTCAATCTGTTCCCATTAAGCCGCAGATCAGACTCAACTTGTTTTACATTTGGTGCAGAGAATTTTATTCATTTAGTTTTTTTATCATTGAACGCTAGATTATTTATATTGAACCACTGAACAACATTTGCGAGAGCATTGTTTACATCGTCGTAGTTTATTTTCTGTCTTAAATCTTATTATATGCAGACGACAAGAAAATTATTTGTAATATAAATAGCTTTAATGACACATCAAAACTCCAACTTGACCTAAACAACTTTTACCTCTATTGTCAACTTCATAAGTTAGATCTTAATATATCGAAATGCTGTGTATGCACTTTCACTAGAAAAATAACGACTATTAATTATGATTATACAATAAATAATATACCATTAGCGAGGGTGAACTCAATGGTTGATCTGGGTGTAACTTTTGACTCCAAACTTATTTTCGACAGGCATATAGACAACGTAGTAAAAAAAGCCTCTAAAGCCCTAGGTTTTATCTTACGACTGTCATCAGAATTCAACAATATCAAAACCCTCAAAATACTTTACTGCGCCTTTGTCCGAAGTCACCTTGAATACGCTTCCTCTGTCTGGAACCCTATTTACGATGTTTACATAACACGCCTGGAGAAAATACAAAGAAGGTTTCTGAGATTCTTGCAATTTAAATGTAAAACATACGATAATGACTACTTATCGCGTTGTAGACGGCACCATATACTACCACTGAGCATACGGAGAGAAATAGCAGATATATGCAATATAATAAAAATTATGAATAATAAGATCGATGTACCTGAGCTTCTGGCTTTGGTTGGTATTTGCGCGCACACTAAATTATACAGAAATCCTACCTTACTCCACGTCCCTACCGCAAGTACCAACTACAGGCAGAACTCATTCATCATACGATCTAGCAATCTTGTGAACAAAGCAAATCGTAAGTTACACAATTTGGATATATTTTACACCAGTGTCCCAAGTGTCAGAGCGGCCATAGCTAGATTGTTTTTTGAGCAGATTTAAAAATTAATTAACTTGTAGGAGATGTTTCTTTTATTAACTACTGTATGAACAATAAGTCAGTGAGAATCAAAACTTAAAACTACTTTATTTTATGTATATGTTGCTTTTTCGCGACTATTTCTTGTTTTTTTTTATATAATGAATTAATCTAAATGTGAAAACTTTTTTTGGCTTTCGTTTACTAAACATGTTTTTATAATTAATCCTAGCTGTAAGTTTTCCTGTGAATCAAAATAAATAAAATAAATTATCATTTTAAAAATTAATGATGTGTCGTCAGCAAACAATACAATCTCATGATTATTGCCTACCATATAGGGTAGATCATTTATATAGACTAGAAACAGAAATGGGCCAAGAATTGATCCTTGAGGCACTCCCATTCTCACAACCGACCCAGCCGACCTTTTCCAGTTAACCTCAACCTTCTGAATTCTATCACTTAGATATGAATTCAAAAGTTTGAGGTCAGTGCCTTTGATGCCGTAGTTGTGGAGTTTCCTGATGAGAGTGTCATGCTGAACACAGTCAAATGCCTTAGATAGGTCACAAAATACACCTAGGGCATCCTCCGACCTCTCCCAGGCACCAGTGATTATTTCAAATAGTTCAACACCAGCATCAGTTGTTGAACGGCCCTTTGTAAATCCAAATTGTTTATTATGAAGTAAATTGTTATAGGTGAAATGGGCCAAGAGTTGATTAAGAATAATTTTTTCAAAAATTTTACTACAAGTAGGTAGAATTGAAATTGGTCTAAAATTAGTAGGGTCTGTAGTGCTACCCGACTTAAATAAAGGTATAACCTTACTATGCTTCATTAAATCAGGAAACTCCCTACTAATAATACAGTTGTTAAATATTTCAACAAGGCAAGGAGCAATTACATCTACATATAATAGAATTTGATATTTCAACAGATATGCCCCAGAGATCAGTTGTCTTTTTAATATCAATTGTCTTAAATGTTTTAATAATATCCCCGGTGTCTATGGGTTGGAACTTGAAAGACACCTTGCACTCACTCACATGATTTTTGAGCAATGATTCAGCCGCCACAGGCGATGAGCTTAATGATTTAGTAGTTGAAACTGGAATGTCAGCAAAACAGCTCTCAAATGCTGTCGCAACATTTTCATCTGCTTTAATTATTGTATTGTCAATAACAAGCTTAAACTCACTATTGCGATTCTTAACTTTCCCAGTTTCCTTATTAATTATATTCCAAGTAGTTTTAGTCTTATTAGCACTATTTTTAATCTTATTACCTAGATAGATTGATTTGGCTGCGGCACAAACTTTTTTAAATAACTTTGAGTAAGTTCTGACATAGTTGCAAAAGGTGTCATTTTTGTTATATGATTTCTCATGATAGAGATCATATAGGTGCTTTCTACTGATATGTTTACCTGTGGTAGCCCAATCACGGAATGATTTACACTGGTTTAGAGAGATCTTTTTCAGAATAAATACACTGTCACGTTGTTTATTTATTAATCTACTTAGGTTACTGTATTGTAAATTTACATTATTGGAGTTGGCTATAGTAGGTATATTGTTGATTAGACCACATCGAAATCTCTCCAAACGTTTGTCATTGACTGGAACAACCATTATACTCTTATTAACCTGTTTTTCTTTTGAGTATTTAAATGTAACCAACTGACCGCTGTGATCAGAGCTTAGTTTATTTATTACTGATGAATATACTGAAATTGCATCAGAATACACATTCTCTAGACAAGTTGCAGTGGTCTTTGTTACCCTAGTTGGTTGTAGAAACAGGTTAATAAGATTGTGACATTTAAATAAATTTATTAACTTTTTACTCAAGGTTGAGTTTTCTAACAAGTCAAAATTAAAGTCCCCACAGACAAATATTTTGTTAGTTAAATTACTTTTCAACACACTTGCTCGTAAAGTGAGCGTTATTCTATTCAGTTTAGAACTATAAACTGGGCTATAAGTCACGCGTGCATAATATATTATACCCTAGTGCATAATATAATGAATCCTACAAAGTTGAATTGTACCTTTGTGCAAATAACATGCGAGAAAACAGAGCATATTTTATTGGTCCGGGTTATACACTAAATATTTTCAGAAACAACAAAGAGGTTTTATACCACTTCAAATCCATATACATTTTTAAATGTTTGCGCCTTATATTAGTAAAACAAATTTGTATATCAAACAAATTATTCACAATTTACAATAATTTGTTATAAAATATTAAAATATTTGCATTTACCACTCCAAATTAAACATTTTCACTTAAAATAGGCTGTATATGCTATACAGACATTGACACATTTGGCGGAAAAAAAAACCTACGCGCATGCGCGAGGTTCGGCGCCATTTGTCAATCACAATTCACAGCTTTGTTATCAAATGTGTTTGTTATTTTATGACCACGTATGTCTGTCTTTTACTCACAAGTGTGTTGAAAAACGTCGTATGTAACTCGTGAGCGTTGCTAATTACAGTCGAGGCTGTGATTTGAGCCCGAGCCGCAGGCTAACTTTCGCTAAACTTCGCTCACTTGTTACATAATATACTAATAATTTACCCAATAATTCTTCCAAAGCTAGTTCAAAACTATCATAGTTTGATTTAGGGGGTCTATATATGCAAACAATTATAAAATTTGTCAATTCTACACAGGATATTTCAATACTTTGTTCAATAGATAGGCTCACTATGTCCTTACGTTCCTTAAATTTTAAAGATTTATTTAATATTATTAAAGAGCCACCATGTATTGCTGTCTTTCTATTGAACGAACTAGCAACTTGGTGCTGAGCAAAATTTAAAGTTAATTGGTGTTCTAATAAAAAATGTTCTGTTATACATAGTATGTCTATATACTCAGTATTCAAAAACAATTCTATTTCCAGGACTTTTTCCGAGATGCCCTGTATATTTTGGTGTACCAAGTTTAAATTACTTTAATTGTATTTAATTGACATATTGCTAGATGCTCCAGCATCTGTTGTCTTATTCTCTAATTTAAAGACTTTGGAATATCCAAATTTGTCAACATAGTGGAACTATATGTTTCACTATGGCCCGAAAATACAGAAGAATGTGTCGCGAAGCGCCGATTCCCTGAAGGGGGTCCGTCGCTCGCAGTTCAAAAGGGTGCTGAAGTGGAAGAAAACTATTTAATAACACTTAAAAACTTTAATTTTTATTTACAAAGG
Source organism: Stenoptilia bipunctidactyla (assembly GCA_944452665.1). NCBI lineage: Eukaryota > Metazoa > Arthropoda > Insecta > Lepidoptera > Pterophoridae > Stenoptilia > Stenoptilia bipunctidactyla. The sequence goes on from OX101736.1 coordinate 25,253,888, forward strand.
GAGAAAGGCACTTAAAGTCACTATAGCACTGTGGAAAATGTTTGATTTAGACGTTCGGAGCTAGCGGCCCTCGGCCGCAGTAGACGCCGTAGGAGACCGCGGCTCACAGCCGCGGTAGTGGCGGAGGCAGCCACCAACAACCGCTAAGTTAGCGACAGGGAGGCCGCTCACAGCGGTAGGAACCACCGCGAGGGTTGTAGAGCACGGCCGCAGCCGTGAAGAGCGCCGAGCAGAGCGGGGCGCCTCAGGTGGAGGCAGGACGTCATCGCCGGGGAGGGCCGGCGGCTTTTCCCGGATCGGTCAGCCGTCCTCCAGCGTTCTCTCCCGATCTTTTCTCTTTTGCCGACTCCTCACATGTCTCCTCCGCGGACCTTTTCTTTTTCATCTGCCTGACTTTGTCAAAATCCTTGACATGTCATTTCTTTTTTTTATGACACATCGGCCAGTATAGCAGTAAAGAGTTCCAATATATTATATATTCTATTATATTATTATATATATTTCTATATTTACAAACTAAATATACAACTTAAGGAAAAATATAAAACGAATCTGCTAAAAAGTGAGTACAGTAAGTAAGTATAACATTATATTCGCTCGCAGTTCAATAGGGTGCTGAAGTGGAAGAAAACTATTAACTAACACTTAAAAAACTTTAATTTTAATTTACAAAACGAGAAAGGCACTTAAAGTCACTATAGCACTGTAGGGAAAATGTTAAATTTTAGACGTTTGGAGCTAGCGGCCCTCGGCCGCAGTTGACGCCGTAGGAGACCGCGGCTCACAGCCGCGGTAGTGGTGGAGGCAGCCACCAACAACCGCTAAGTTAGCGGCAGGGAGGCCGCTCACAGCGGTAGGAACCACCGCGAGGGTTGTAGCGCACGGCCGCAGCCGTGAAGAGCGCCGAGCAGAGCAGGGCGCCTCAGGTAGAGCCAGGACGTCGTCGCCGGGGAGGGCCGGCGGCTTTTCCCGGATCGGTCAGCCGTCCTCCAGCGTTCTCTCCCGATCTTTTTTTTCTCTTCAGAATCCTCACATCTCTCCTCAGCGGACCTTTTTCTTCTTTCCCTTCACTGACGTTGTCAAAATCCTTGACATGTCATTTCTTTTTTTTATGACACATCGGCCAGTATAGCAGTAAAGAGTTCCAATATATTATATATTCTATTATATTATTATATATATTTCTATATTTACAAACTAAATATACAACTTAAGGAAAAATATAAAACGAATCTGCTAAAAAGTGAGTACAGTAAGTAAGTATAACATTATATTTCCCCGTGACCCCATTAAAAAAAAAATTGCTATTCAATTTTTTTTTTGTGTGAAACTAGAATTTGGTGGTTAGGAACAGTCGTGCATCATTTCATACATCTCTTTCATACATCAGAATAACCATCAACTTACATACATAGAGGTGGAGCTCACATTCCATGGCTTCCACTCCAGCACCGACGGTTCGACTGCTGTGGCAGCTGGCATTAACGATGGCTTATTTAAGGAGTCGTCACCCGCTCCTGTTTAAGACCCTTATACGACGCTGAGGCTTTTTTATAGAGTAGTCAACCGCTCCATCTAGAGTCCCACATGTATGTAGTACAGTGTAGAAGAGTGTGAGAGAGGTGTAGATATGAGTTATTGTAGATAACTCATAATTGAGAAGAAGTGAGTTATTTTAGATAACTCGTGTTAAGATAAGGATGTGGTTATTGTAGATAACCCACGTTAGGGAAATTTAGTAAATATTTACAATTATTGTCCATTTCAGGTTCCTCGTTACTACGAGAGATGATGGATAAAAAAGGTGAAAATATCAAGCTGAAGAACTCGAATAGTCAGCTGATATAAATTATTGTGACGTGTACTCACAATGTTATATATATATATATATATTTTTAGCATCAGAAGCAGGAATAAAATAAAAAAAAGAACAACTTTTACAAACTTAAATTATTTACTTCAAAAATAATCAAATAACCTCTAAAATAAAATAATTCACAAACAGCCATTAATTTAAATCACATATCATCAAACACATTATGAATCACTTTGAAATTACAAGTAAAGGACTTACTGCAAATCGCACCGACCACCAACAACCTTACAGCTCGAGAGACAACGAACAAAATACCCGTGGCGCGGTGAGCGCGCGCTATTTATGCAGGTTGTCGGGTGGTCGCTGCGACTCACAACATAATTAAGTTGTTTTCTGCTTATACGGCCACTCCTGAATGTGCACCGTCCTCGGGTGCACCCAAGATGTCTTCTCCTCCAACTTGAGCTGTCGCGACAGGGGCGTCCTTATCGCAACTGTCATCCGAGTCACCGAGGGCCAGCGGAAACACCTGAGAGCTCATCAGCATCATCAGAGATGTTTTCGTCGCAACCTTAAATGAAAATAGACAGTTAATTAATCAAATCAACAGACACTGTTGCCTATTCTGTCATTCATCTCACATTCAAGGCCCTCAAACAAAGTCACACTTTCACAACATGAGATAATTCACTTCTCTTTCAGATGAATTCACACGTCTTCAAACTGACATCTCTAACATGCTCATAATCGAGCTCGTATACGAGCTCTACAGGTTTTAAACCCGTTACAAAAACCAGGACAACACCTGCCAGGACAACACCTGATACGCATCTGAAAGATACGTCTGCCAGGACAACACCTGATACGCATCTGAAAGATACGTCTGCCAGGACAACGCCTGATACGTGTACACAAGACACGTCTCCCAGGACAACACCTGATACGCATCTAACAGATACGTCTGCCAGGACAACGCCTGATACGTGTACACAAGACACGTCTCCCAGGACAACACCTGATACGCATCTAACAGATACGTCTGCCAGGACAACGCCTGATACGTGTACACAAGACACGTCTTCCAGGACAACACCTGATACGCATCTAACAGATACGTCTGCCAAGCCAGGAACACTAGGTTGCTGATCTTGAAGGGCGGCCATTGGTTCTCGCAGTTTTCCTTTGTTGAACAGCAAACCAAGCGCCCGTCTCGCGCTCATACGCACGCAAGAACCAAACGTTCCACTGAAACATAGATAACATTAAAAACTTTCGAGAGTAACTTACTTTCGAAAAATGCTGCGCAACTCTCGGGCCACCACTCGCTCGTCCTACCTGACTTATGCCCTAACGATTTACTACACACGTTAGGAACGCGTCTATGGGGTGAGGGCCCCTTCCTACGGAGCTAGGGCCCCGAGAGCTTTATCACGCTAAAAGCGTCCACGAGGCAGGGCCTCCACGCGTCAGAGACACGTCACGAGGCAGGGCCTCCACGTGTCAGAGACACGTCACGAGGCAGGGCCTCCACGCGTCAGAGACACGTCACGAGGCAGGGCCTCCACGCGTCAGAAACACGTCACGAGGCAGGCCTCCACGCGTCAGAAACACGTCACGAGGCAGGGCCTCCACGCGTCAGAGACACGTCTGCGAGGCAGGTCGCTCAGTCGTAGTGCGTGCGCATCGGATAGCTCACATATAGACCTGCATACTCGCACACACAGTTACGCAAAGCCAGTAACTATCTTCTGAAACACAAGCAAAAAATTAAACTCACATTCAAAGAGTTTCCGCCGTGAGTTCGTTGCACAGATTCACCCTCTGAACAGAATCCTTTTCGCCCTGTCCTTTTTGACCTCGAGTCCTATTTTTAACAAAACAGTCCTCTTCCTTATCTTATTACAGAACGTCATCCATGACATTTCATATCTTTACGATACTCATACGAAAAGAAGCGTTACTCACAAAACACGATAGAATTAATTAATCACTGGACAGTTACTTAGTACCGAGTCTATGGGCTTGGGTATAACCCTGGCTTAGTCACAACAAAATCTTTATTCGCGAGTCCGTTCCGTCAGTTACAATGCCAACTCAATTAATACCGAGCTACTATCGACCGTCAGTCCGAGATACGTCAGCGCATTGTACTAACCACAATAATTTCGATAAGAAAACCGCACATTAAACAATGAAATTTACTTTGAATGTAACAATAAACAACAAAGCAAGCATAAGCTGCTAGAATAACCCAATTAATTAGCAAACAATGCAAAGCTCTTCTGCAGTGACGTCCATCTCGTCACAAAACGTAATGTAACCTCCACTAGGTTACATCACCTCACACTCATAACCTCTATCCGGTTATATCAACTCACACTCATAACCTCCATCCGGTTATGGCGTATATCAAACCAATAAGAGCATTGCATTGTACTTCATAATTCACAACAACAAAGTATTAAAATTGTTCGACAACTGCAAACAGTTCGACAGTAAAATCCAGCTCTTTTGTCAATCGCAACAAGTTCAACGCATTTTCAATTTTCAATCTTTTCAATCTCGACGTTATTACCTATCTCCGTGATTCATTAAACACACACTATCGTAATATTACGTTTCAATTGCCAAAATAATAACAAGTTTACTGTTACTAAAACATAAGAAAACGTGTCTCCTAAGAATCGCAGCAAAATAATCGAAGATTGGCAAGATACAAAGCGATTTCTACCGAGTCACGGATACACGATAATCAGAAAGAAAATCTACAACTTCAATATTCAGACTACCTATTTAAAAAGGCATTATGAATGCCGCTTAACCACAAAATTTCACCCGCTCAACCATGATACCATTACTATCTACCAAGTAGGTACTAAAGTTTCAAAAAAACGCATTAAGCCACAATAAAGGTTTCAAGATCGCGCAGTATACAATACTCTAGAACACAAACACGGGTAACCTCCATCCGGTGGACACCAATAGGGCATATCCATCCGGCAGGCACCATCACACATCACATTGCCCCTTTCCGGCAAGCACACCACGATTACTTACATCCTCAAAGTGCTAAACGCACGCCACTCACAGTCGTGGCCGCACTGAGACGGGAAATGAAGCCCAATTTTACACCTACGTCTACGAATGCCTTTTCGTGTTCCTCAGTCCAGTGAAACGTTACGGTCTTTTTAGTCAGCCACGCAATGCAAGCAGTTTTCAGTGCGTAATTAGAGATGTACCTACGAAAATAGCCGGCCAGGCTGAAGAATTGGCGGACTTGTTTTACTATGCTAGGTTGTGGGGACTAAACCAGAGCTTCAATTTTATATGCGCTCGGTCTAACCTGACCCTGACTAATAACGCGCCCCAAGTACTCTATCTTAGTGCTGAGAAAAGTACACTTCCGAAAATTTGTCGATTTAATAAGTTAAAGATTAATCCTTTACGATTGCACGTACTCGTAATTTCTCGTCATGGGATAACTTAAAGGGTCGATAATAGACGAGAATATTAGTCGTTAGATTAATTTCCATTTCACTATCGTTAACGGTTGTGGTTGCCGTACCACTCAGAAAGTATTTCTCAATATTCTCATATTTTGAGTGAACACCTAATAATTGTTCTTTGTAATCACCTGTAACTGGGGTGCTTAATTTATCTAATAATAAACAAAAACTTGCTTGCATTACGTCACGCACTATAGAATCGCTATGAACAACACGCTGCGAATCACCAGTTCGAACATAAGTTACACCTTTTCTGTTTAAAACATCGGTACCTATAATCATTGGGGTATTTAAATATTTACCGTCTGCAATAAAAAAGTCAACTTCTAAAGTGATATCACATAATTCAACATGCAACGTAACGAAGAATTTACTTTGTACTTCCATACCGCCTAATCCACGCAACAATAGGTGCGTAGGTTTTAATTTACAAGGAAAGTGTTTTAATAAATCGGAAGACAATAACGAAATACAAGATCCGCTATCTATCAAAACATCGACAGGAATTCCAGGAATAACACCTGTTATTACGTCACTGTTTTTAAGGTTCATAATTTCACGACAAAAATTAACACCTGTAGTATTCCTAGAATTCGAACGTTCTTTAGCAAAACAATCAGTTTCTAAATGACCTACTTTTTTTTTTACAAAAGGCACAACTTTTTATTTGCGGTCCCGACGATGACAAGTTTTTATCGCTATATTGTGTCCGCGAACGCTTCGGACAATCGACACTTTTATGCCCGAACTGACTACACTGATAGCATTTAACTTTTGAGCTACTTGAATCAAAATTTCGTTTGTTGTAAGGATAATAATTAAATTGACTATTAGCATAAGGAACTATTCTTTTTGTACGATTCAAATTCGGTTTAACAAAATTTGACAAAAACTCCACAACTGCCAGGCGTCACTCCGGAATTCATGGCAACAGCGCGACTTTGAGGATCAGCAATGCCTCCCACAATGATACCTGTTAGCAATTCGTTACCGAGCCCAGCCACTACTCTGAGCCCCAAAAGAGATTCACGCGCGCACTCCGCACAAGTGGAGCACCCGTCCGACTCTGCACACATCACACCACACAGAATGCTTGCGACGTCGACACCACGTGGGCACAACGCCCCGAGTTCCAACCCGAACGCAGACCAAGCACGGAGGGCACCCGTTCACTGGCCCAGCCAGGCGCGAGCCTCGCCTTTTAGATAGTTTCCAACGCGAGCAAGACACTCCATATCGTCCCAAAGGTTTACACTTCACGCTTTATCCACTTCACTAAGCCACGTATCGACGTCATGAACACTGGGATCAAAATCAGACACAAAATATTGGTTTGATCTCACCGGGACACAATTTATGGCTGCCAGCAGGCGCTCTGCAGCGTTTGTAACCAAGGACTCCTCTTCTTTTTGCGGCGTACTTGGCGGTGCTGTGAGGGAGGAGGTCGTGACGGTGAGTGTACGCCACTCCGACCACTATTGATACTACCCTCGATTGCGTTTAATCGCGCCACTATAGAGCCTTACGCGTTCTTAACGGAACCTTCGCGAGACCGAGACCCTGATTTGTGGGTACGACGACGGTATCGCGAGCGAGGTGTATGATGGGATCGGCGCGATTTGCTTCTGTTACGAGATCGCCTAGCCTCTCGGCGGTGCGACTCCTTTGTTCTGCTACGCGAACGAGACGGTCGCGGCATGGTTTAAATTAACGGCTGTTTTTCGGCTTTTTATCACGTGTGGGCAATGAATTACGAATCCCACTTCTGATTTTAGCATCAGAAGCAGGAATAAAATAAAAAAAAAGAACAACTTTTACAAACTTAAATTATTTACTTCAAAAATAATCAAATAACCTCTAAAATAAAATAATTCATAAACAGCCATTAATTTAAATCACATATCATCAAACACATTATGAATCACTTTGAAATTACAAGTAAAGGACTTACTGCAAATCGCACCGACCACCAACAACCTTACAGCTCGAGAGACAACGAACAAAATACCCGTGGCGCGGTGAGCGCGCGCTATTTATGCAGGTTGTCGGGTGGTCGCTGCGACTCACAACATAATTAAGTTGTTTTCTGCTTATAATATATATATATATATATATATATATATATATATATATATATATATATATAATATGTACAGAAAAATAAAAACAAAAAAAAGGAATACAAAGATAAATTATGCAATGTACTTTTTAGAGAAAAATAAATAAAGACATTGTTATTTAATGTCCTTAATATGCCATTTAGCTCTAATGCCGTCGGTATCTTCTAATATATACACTAAAGGTGAGAGTTTCTGTATGACTCTACATTTTATGTATTTAGGGGCGAGTTTAGCGGAATAGTAACGTTCAGCGTTACTTTGGGTATAGTTTTTACGCCATACCGTCTCGCCTACTTGTAATTCTTTTATAGAACGGCGAAGGTTATACCGCTCAGAGTTTTTGGTGTGTGCGTTGTAGAGAGCGACCTGAACTTTGTCGAAATCATTGGAAAAAGAATTGTTTATACTAGAGGTAAGTATAGTTGTTTTACATTTAAATTACGTAATTTGCCAAAGTAATTTCAGGAAAAAGGAAAAATATTTATACTCTAGAGGTAGAGTTGTTTTAGAATTTGGAAAATATCAGCAGGTGTAGTGTAGTAATAGTGTTGGGACTTTAGATAAAGCAAATGACTAACTATAAATACCTTGAGGGTCTTCTTTCGTTGGGCGCCAAACTGTCGCGAAGCGCCGATTCCCTGAAGGGGGTCCGTCGCTCGCAGTTCAAAAGGGTGCTGAAGTGGAAGAAAACTATTTAATAACACTTAAAAACTTTAATTTTTATTTACAAAGGGAGAAAGGCACTTAAAGTCACTATAGCACTGTGGAAAATGTTTGATTTAGACGTTCGGAGCTAGCGGCCCTCGGCCGCAGTAGACGCCGTAGGAGACCGCGGCTCACAGCCGCGGTAGTGGCGGAGGCAGCCACCAACAACCGCTAAGTTAGCGACAGGGAGGCCGCTCATAATTAGCTGTTTTAAAAAATAAAAAGTTTAATAGTACTTTTGCTATCTGTTTTAAAACAAAATTAGATATGTTATATCTATCCTTAGTCAAATCAAATTTAAATTTATAAATAGAATTAATGTCAAGTATATTCAATAATATGCTTGTGGTGCTATTAAGACATATATTATTTGCACCCACAAAGCCATACATGCTATTGTTAAGTTCATACCTTTTCTCATTTTCACCCGCAGCATTCCTCAAATAAGGAAATGTAAACAAAATAATCCTGTCCACTTTGAGTGTTTGTAATTTATCTAAATATTTCAAAAACTGGTTTTTATTTACATTTCCTCTTCTCCCAAATAACAACACAAGTGTTGTTTTTGGTTGAAAACTGCCCTTTAATACTTTGTTTAATATTGTCTCCGCTGATGCTCCAGGCATACAATAATTTATTACTTGACTTGAGTTGTTTAACAATTTAGCTTCCTATTTCATCGCTATACATGATGATTGGTTTTTCTTCAATGTCAAGACCGTGCTCCGAGACTTGCAAACATTGTGTGAGACAAGAGTCCAAGGAGATTGTACAAGTGCGGACGCTGAGGATGGAAGTTGACAATGAATGGAAGGAGACATTACTTCGTGCGCAGCAGGAAGACCATGATATAAGGCCAATACTTGAGTGGATTCAAGCGGGTGCCCCTAAGCCCGGATGGAGTGATATAGCCGGGAGAAGCGCAGTTACGAAGAGCTATTGGGCACAGTGGGACAGCTTTATTGTCAAAGATGGAGTACTGTGCAGGAAATGGGAGAAATCAAATCAAATCAAATCATTTATTGCATTCCACAATGGTTTATGATAAGGTGTTAACAAGGTATTAAAAGAACATACATTATGGACCCTGTTGGGCACAGCAACTTGAAAAAGGACAGAGGAGGGTTTCATGATTTTTTGAGAACGCACGAGGAGATCAATGTCATCTTCAAATGGTTGTTCCGAAGGTCAAGATTTCAGAAGTTCTGCAACTTTATCATGATGGAACTTCAGGGTTACATTTAGGAGTAAAGAGGACCCTTTTGAAGATCCGTGAAAGATTTTATTGGCTGCACTGTCGCGACGACGTGGAAGATTGGTGCCGTAAATGCACAAGCTGCGCAGCTGTAAAAGGGCCGCAAACGCGTAGCCGAGGTGCACTAAAGCTGTACAATGTCGGAGCGCCTTGGGAACGCATAGCGTTAGATGTGGCTGGGCCATTTCCCGAGACTGAAAGTGGAAACAAGTACTTCATGGTTGTCATGGATTACTTTACGAAGTGGCCGGAAGTCTTCGCTATTCCAAATCAAGAGGCAGTCACGGTAGCAGATAAATTAGTCCATGAAGTCTTCTGTCGTTTTGGAGTGCCCTTGGAAATTCACAGTGATCAAGGAAGGAATTTTGAGTCACAGGTATTTCAGGAGACGTGTCGGGTATTGGGTATCCATAAGACCAGAACCACCTCTTACCACCCCCAGTCTGATGGGATGGTAGAGCGATTCAACCAGACGTTGGAGAGATACCTGGCAAAAGTAGTAGAAAACAGGCAAAGAGATTGGGACAAGCACATCCAGCCTTTTCTGCTGTCTTACCGAAGTGCAGTTCATGAAAGCACCTCCGTCACTCCTGCCTTCGCAAACTTTGGACGGGAGTTGAAATTGCCTGCTGATTTGATCACGGGAATTCCACCGGATGCACCGAGCAGCATAACAGATTACGCGAATGACCTACGTCAGAAGATGAACGACATACACGACCATGTCAGGCAGTCGGGACAGCAAATGTCTGAGAAGATGAAGACACGCTACGACCGGAGGATCAACGATCCTGGATTTGCCGAAGGTTCACTAGTGTGGCTACATAATCCAACGCGCAGCAAAGGAAAGTCACCCAAACTACAGCCAAAATGGGATGGACCATACCGCGTGGTGACCAAGATCAATGACGTCACCTATCGGATTCGGAAGGAGCCACGAGGTGCACCTAAGGTTGTACATGTGGATCGTTTGGCACGGTACTACGGGACGAACGATGCTCGGGACGAGCATCTCTTAAGGAGGGGGCAGTGTTACGGCGCGCGCAAGCAAATCCGGGCAGTATAGCGCTGCCATAGAGTTCATATTTCTATGCACGCACGCGCTTGTTTGTTCGGGAAAAACCCAAGGTCAAAACTTCAAGGCGCGCACAGACGACGAATTTGTACCTTATACCGCGTGCCTAAGGTTCATGTTTCTCTGGGACCGCGACTTGTTTACGACATGTTGACCTTGTTTATTTTTAGTCGCGTTATTTCTAGAACTTTGGAGAGGCCTTCTCGCACTGAGAAAAAAAATCATTAAATAACACTGATAAAACATTAAAGCCTACTACTTTAAACAGTTCCAGGGGAGCCTATCGAATAAGGAAGTAAAATTTACCGATCCGAAAACGATTAAAAATTACAGTAAATTTAACTGTTTGGAGAAGCTAAAGTGTGTTGACTGTTTGAACAGTAATAAAATTCGTACTGCTTAAAACAGTAAAAAATAATTACTGTTTAAACATTAAAATAATATTACTGTTTAAATCATTAAAAAATGTTACTGTTTAAATCATTAAAAAAATATTATTGTTTTAAACAGTAAAAAAATATTACTGTTTAAAACAGTAAAATATGACTGTTTAAATCGGTAAAATAATTGTACTGTTCTCAACAGTAAAAATTGTTTACTGTGCATGCACAGTAGCAAATACTGTTAGTGCACTGGTATAGGTATTGTCTCGTATAGTAATTTTTAATGACATGTACATTAATGGGTACTAAAGTGCACAGTAATAGGTAATGTGAGGGATAGTACTTTTTAATGTGCGTGCTAAGTAACGTTACTGTTAACGAACAGTTGCAAGTATTGTGAAGGATAGTAGTTTCTAATGCGCATGCATAGTAGCGGGTACTGTTAATGCACAGCTGCGAGTAATGTGATGGATAGTAGTTTTAATGTGCATGCACAGTAGCGGGTACTGTAAACGCACAGTTACAGCTAATGTGAAGGATTGTACTTTTTAATGAGTAAGCACAGTAGAGGATACTGTTAATGCACAGTTGCGGGTAATGTGAATGAAAGTACTTTTTAATGTGTATGCACAGTAGTGGGTACTGTTAATGCACAGTTGCGGGTAATTTGAAGAACAGTACTTTTTAATGTGTATGCACAGTAGCAGGTACTGTCAACGCACAGTTACAGGTTATGTGAAGGATAGTACTTTTTAATGTGTAAGCGCAGTAGCGGGTACTGTCAATGCACAGTTGCGGGTAATGTTAAGGATAGTAGTTTTTAATTTGCATGCACAGTAACGGTTACTGATAATGTGAAGGATAGTAGTTTTTAATGTGCATGCACAGTAACGGTTACTGATAGAGCACAGTTACAGGTAATGTGAAGGATAGTAGCTTTTAATGTGCATGCACAGTAACGGTTACTGATAGAGCACAGTTGCAGATAAGGTGAAGGATAGCAGTTTTTAATGTGCATGCACAGTAACGGTTACTGATAGAGCACAGTTACAGGTAATGTGAAGGATAGTAGTTTTTAATGCTTCATATTACCCGCTACGGTGCTTACACATTAAAAAGTACAATCCTTCACATTACCTGTAACTGTGCCCTTACAGTAGTGAGTACTGTAAGGACATGGTAAAAGGTATTTGTAAAGGACAGATCCCGATACCTACTGCCTACGCAGTGCTGCTACTAGATTAGCTACTGCGTAGGTAGGTAGTTACGCGGGCGACTTGAAATAAATTAAAAAATAATTAACTTTAGTCATTTATTTAATAAAAAATGAAAACTTATATTTATTCCAATATGAGAACTTACATTACATATCATATCTTAATGATTAGACACAGAATCACAAAAAAAGAACCCCTATATATACCTTTACTGTATTCGTGTCAAAACTCTTAAGCCTAGTTTCCGCTGCGAACGGAGCGTACTCCGTAATGACTTCGTTCAACTCGCTATAGTAAAATGCATATAAAGTAGCTTTTGGTTGGCGGAAGCGCTTATATGCAGTTTGCTGGCGAGTCAAACGGAGTCATTACGGAGCCCGTTCCGTTCGCAGTGGAAACAGGCTTTGGGAGGGGGTCAACATAGAATTTTTTCAGTTGTTGTGTACTAAATCTCGACAAAGAGATCCGCACGATATACCTTACTACGGAGAACCAGATGTGGTTCAGCTATCCTGACGTTAGATGGCTGAATTACTTAGTTTTACAAAAATCTCTTTTTTAAGCCAGGTACATTTTTTATGTTAGGTTAGGTTTTTACTATTTAAATAATACTAGATAAGTATTGCAATATCTCGCGTGGGCATGGCCCATCCTAACGATCACTAATTTACAAACATTATATATTATAGCTTCCACTTTAAATGTCCGAAAATTATACCAGTATAGTTATTCACAAGACTGACTTTACATATAGGTAATTTAAACAACTCTATGTTGAGATGTTCTGTTGAAAGATGAGACAAAGTATTGCTTAGTCTTACATAAATTAATTAATCACACACAATACCCATTAAAATATAATAGTTTAAGACTGCTTAAGAGGAAAGATCAATGCGCGTGTTTCCATACAACCACTCTCGACTGTTTTCTCCCTTATTTTGACCCTAGATCAATTACATTTTTAAATATGATGTTTGTGATGATTATCTGTCGTTGGGTTTTGCTTTTTTTATATATTGGTTTTTATAATTTCTAGATTTATGAAAACAAATATATAAAAAAAGCAAAGCACACCGATACATATGACTATCATATATATTATAATTAAAAATTTGATTGATCTAAACTCAAAAATGAGGGAGAAAACAGTCGAGAGCGGTTGTACGATCTGTACGCCACAAGCAGGAAACACGCGCACTGATCTTCACGTGTGCACTAGCGTCACTCGTAAATATGTAATTGTGATTAGTTAAATTTTACGTTAGATATTTTAAAAAAGAGGGCCGCTACGCACAGTATATTGTATTAATTACATATTGAGTACATTAGCTGGATTCGTCAATATAGAGGCTAAAAATAAAAACATCGTCTGTGCGTCCAAACGGCACGCACAGACAACACGAATTCAGCAACGTAATGACTAGTTTGATGTAATAAAAAGGTACAGAAATTATTTAAAATGACAGACTGTTTTATAAAATTGTTATGCTATTTTAAATCTTACATTGAGATCCACTAAGTCGCTTTTTGCAAGTAATATATGCAATTATAGAGGAATAAACGGTTAAAACTCACTTGGAGTCACTATTTGCGACATGTTTCGGACTAACAATTGGAGTCCTTCATCAGGACAACACTCATCCTGATGAAGGACTCCAATTGTTAGTCCGAAACATGTCGCAAATAGTGACTTTCCAAGTGAGTTTTAACCGTTTATTCCTCTATAAGTGTTAATATGTCTCACGATAACTTTAATTCATCTAATATTTGCAATTCGGTCAGCTTAAATAAAACAATGTACTTATATATTTAAATACAAGATACAGTACGCAGCGGCCCCTATTTTAATGTCTAACTTTAAATTGAAATTAACACAATTATTTACGAGTGGTGCAAGTGGACATATGAAAACTCTATTAACAACCGCAATGTAGGTATATATATCTTATAAATGTATACACTAACATGTAGGTAACAAAATGTAACATGTAACATGTACAAGTGCTTAAATTTAAATGTTTTTATGGGATTATAATCTTCTCATTATACGTACAAAGTTACATGTTATTCCAGCATGTTATTCTTGTATGGAGCTCTTAATAAGTTAGGAAACTAAGCTCAAATAGGACAACGTAAAGTGACCAAAGACTTTCTAGAAGGAGACAATATTGTATTTAATGTATGGGGCATCTGAAAATGAAGGTCCTTGAACCAAATGGCAATTTTATTTTTTTGATTTTCAACCTCATATGCATGGTAATGAAAGTCAAAAATAATTGTTTGTAACAGACACCCTGTTAGAATAATCTCTGTGTTATTGTAAACATACACACTCTCCACCATAAAAAAAGTCACGTCATTGCGATCACTAATTGGTTCAAAGGCATAAACAAGTATAGATCCTTTCTGGTAACGAATGGAAGACATTGCAAACCAATTGACACAAATCAAAGTCCTGTTGTGGTCTAATTTGCAAGTAGACCGAATAAGAGATACTTCAGAATGTGCTAACTGCAGCTTCTTGGGACCCCAAGTTAGAATAGGATCAAGATAACCTTTGAAGCTAGTGCCCTTTCTAGAGGAACACGAGGTAAATCTTGTGTTAAAGTTACTTCTGGTGTTACAACACCAGGCTCAATATGAATAGACTGACTAAAAGGTTCCTCGGAAGGTGGATGATCATTCCTGGTAAGATCAGACTGACTAACTATTTCTTTAGAAGGTGAATCGTCAGTCTCAACTAAAATTTCCTGATCAGATGAAGGATATCGTTCGTTGTTTTCAGTTATAGCACTTACTTGATTGACATGCTCCCGAAGGTAATGTCTACGAAAGGAATTAAAAAGGTGATACGACCTGGAGCAATTCTCTTCTACGCAATGATATTGTTCAAACCTGTGATACTGATGAAAAAGTTGGAAATGGATTTTGAGTGCTCGTACGTCTATGACAACGGTGTTACAAATAAAACAGGTAACCATATTTACTCAGTTAGATGGATAGGTACATTACAATCACTCAGTAAACTTTGCACAGACAATGAAAGTCTGTGTTTTGAAATTACATTTGAAGGAAACTTGTAAATGGCCCTTTCTAAGAATTGCCAGACGGGTAAACATTCGCTAGGATACTCTAAATTAAGAGCCCATATAATTTTGAAACACGTATCTACAGTTTTGGAGATATTTGGCAATTCGTAGACAATGTCGTCAACAACAATGTAATGTGCTATTATTCTTTTCAGAGGACCTGCAACTATTATATATGGTTGGATGGTCAATCCCAAAGTTTTGTACCTGGCCTGCCGTTTCAGTCGCTCTTCCAGGATCTTTGTTTCTTCTTCAATGTGTGAAATGAAGCTTTGGCGCACTTCTGCTGCTGATATTATTTTCCGTTTAAGGTACACCGGACCAAGCATGTGCGGCAGAAGTAGCAATAAAGCCAGGTTGCTAGTTTCCGGATTTTGATCTGTGAACAAAAACGAAAATTAGTGACATAATTTTTATGAGCGGACGCTTTTTTGTCCACGAATTAAGTTGAAAACTGTTTGTGATATGGGAAAAACCATTAACCTTGTGCAAGCTGCTTCAATTCTGCTACAAATGGAGATCGCGGGGATGAGGTTTTACATACACCTAGTAATTTGCTCTTTAGTAGCGGTAGTTTATCATCCAATGAATTTTCATTTTGAGGATACCAGTGATCGAAGTCAGCAGTGAGCTGAAAGTAATAGAAAAAAGTTTACAAGTAGCCCAACGCAAATGGAAAATACCCGGTCAAGTGCGAGTCATACTCGCGCACCGAGGATTCCGTACAAAACACAAAAATATTTTATGTGATAAAAAAAAGCTAGATATAGATTCCAATTCATACACTCCAACAGCGTATAACTTACCAATGCATGTCCCCAGGAGCGCTTCAAACACGGGAACTCATGGAGGTACGACACGTTTTCATCTGAGAGAACGCGTTTCTTCCGTTAGTTGTTAGTTTTTTCCCACTTTTCCACACACAAGGTGTAGTCGTCGGAAGAGCAACGTAGCCACTCCCCAGACACTCCTCTTCCTCTTGAGTAATGGGGGTTCTTTGGACGTATCTAGACTTGTTACATCCTCCAGGTTATTTGTCGATGTCGAAGCGAAAGTCTTGTCTAACGAACGTCGTGCTCGCGGTTGATACACGTGATGTTTGCGATATTTCGCTTTTAAATTGCACATCCCGTCCGTAGAGCCGCCCGTGTGCACGTTGTAGCCCCGCTTTCGGTTTGGTGTAATAATAAGCAATATTTTCAGATGGAAATAACCGTTCTGAAAAGAAATAGTTAATTGATAAATTTATCTTGTTCTTTTTAATTGATTTACACCCCTCCCCTCCTCTTAAACCGTCAAGGGATGATTTCGGAGATAAACAATATTCCATATCCTTCCTACTTTCTTCTTTCATCTCAAACTATAACCTTTTTAAAAATTTCATCTAAATCGGTTCAGCGATTATTGATTTCCCATACAAACGTGGACCCCGTTTCATTTGAAAACTTGGCAACAGAAGTAGATGAAATTTTGTAAGTATGGACTAGACGTAATTATCTATGCCTGTCGTGTTTCAGATTTTCATATAAATGTGTAATATCAGAATTACAGAAGCACGAAAGTCGACAAAAAAGGTGTTTGCACGAGAATTACTGACTTATACATCATTTTTACAAAAAATCGAAAAACCACAGGCATAGAAAATAGAGATGGGCCGACTAGTCGCCGAATAGTCGGGAACGCCGACTATTCGGAATAATTTTGTAGTCGCCGACTAGTCAGCAAAAAATGCCGAATATTCGGCAATTTAATACCTACAGGGAAATAAGAACTTGGCAGAAGTTGAACCATTTTTTTAGATATGGAATTTAATATTTTAACGTAATTTACTTAAATACGAGAAATAGTCATCATATAATTCATACATTTACTTTCTTGTAGGTAAATAAATCATATGGGTCGGGTCCCGTTGGCCTTACTTGCATTTAGCCTTGGTGAGCAAAATGGCTCAGTAGTACACTGACCAAGTAATACAAAATGAGTTGGTTGTAAAATTCCCTGGTTACAAAATTGTCTTAGTTTCAGGAAGACTTACTTTGCAAACACTTTACTTTACCTACACATGAGCGCTTCCATCACGAGCGATAAAGACCGCGCGTCGGTCAGGGAGACTTCTCTTAACTCGGTTCATCGGTTTAAGCGTGAAGAGGTTGTTACATATGTATACCTACCTAGCTATAAGTATTTACGTATGGTTATAACCAAGTTGTTCGAACCAATAAAGCAGTCCGTTATTGACATTCGTTCGTTTCACTCGTCTCTCTCGTCTTATATCCTCATACTTAACAGTGGCGACGTACCTACCCTCGTGTTAAATAAAAAAAAACAAAATGTCTGGATTAAATTTTGCAACCTTGAACAATTTTGATCATAGCCTGAATAGTTGGAAAACTTGGAAGTGTAGACTCACACAATGGTTTATCGCGAATGACATCAGCGCGATAAGCGACCCGGTGGGAGTCAGAAGGCGAGCGGTTTTGCTTAGCGGACTCAGCGACGCAACATACAAGTTAGCGTCAGATCTAGCGCTGCCGAAGGAATTACAGGAGGTGCCATACGAAGATATACTGTCTTTGCTAGACGGTCACTTCACACCAAAGTCGGCGGGATTCAGCGAGCGGCACAACTTTTATGCAGCTACTCAGCTACCTACGGAGTCGGCTATCCAGTGGGCGGCGAGACTTCGCGGCCTCACCGCGTCCTGCCAGTTCAGCAATGTTGAAGAGGCATTGCGGGATCGGTTTATTATGGGTATGCTACCTGGGATTGAAAAAGAAAAGTTGTACATGCAAGAGCTAACGGGGTTAACATTATCCAAAGCCGTCGAAATGGTGGGTAATATGCAAAGCGCGCGGGCGGCGGCGCAGTGCGCTGGCGTCACCGCGGCGCCCGCGGCGCCGGCGGCGCCGGCTATGGGGAGCGACCAGCTGTTCAAGATCGCCAAAAGTGAAAAAGTGCAGTGCCGTGTGTGTGGTTATACGAGCCATAAAACCGCGGAGTGTCGTTTCGCTAAATATACGTGTAAAAAGTGCAACGTCAAAGGTCACTTACGGCGAATGTGTAAAAAAGTTAACTATATGTCAACGGATGAGGTAGATGAGAGCAACGACGATGACGGTAAATTATTTAATATACGTTCTATTAAAGGCGAACCACTAACTGAAACGGTACAAATCAACGGCGTCGATTTGAAATTTGAAATTGATAGCGGCTCGGCAGTTACGGTTATGTCAGAAGACACGTTTAATAATAATTTTAAAAGCGTTAAAATCACCTGTTCAAAGAAAAATCTACTTAGTTACACGGGTGAAGTGCTAGGTTGTGTCGGATGTGCGCGATTGCCGGTTACCTGGCGAGGCAACACAAAGGAGCTAGACGTGTACATAGTGCGTCGGGGCGGTCCCCCGTTACTAGGCAGGGACTTCATGTCACAGTTCAAGCTAGAGCTCACTCCAGTGTACCAATGTCAAACCTCGAATTCAATCATCGACTCACTAGGCCACCAATATCCTTCTCTTTTTTCGGTTACCTTAGGACGGTTTAATAAATACAATATTAAGTTAATTTTAAAAGAAAATGCTCGTCCCATATTTTTTAAACCACGGCCGGTGGCTTACGCGCTTAAAGATAAAGTCGAAAAAGAACTAAACCGATTAACTGAATTAGGTGTACTGCGGCCCGTTGAGCATTCCGAATATGCGTCTCCGATCGTGCCTATCCTGAAACGTGACGGTTCAGTGCGGATCTGCGCGGATTATTCTGTTACAATCAACAAGCAGCTAGTAGTTGAACAATACCCGCTTCCTACGATAAATGACCTGTTTGCGAAACTACACGGTGGTCAAAAGTTTACTAAGTTAGATTTATCAATGGCGTACAATCAGTTTGTTTTGGATAATGCTTCGCAAAAGTTGACGTGTATAAATACGCACCGTGGTTTATTTGCGTACACACGTTTAGTGTTTGGATTAAATAGCGCGCCATCAATTTTTCAACGCGCTATGGAAAACTTACTGGCCGGCCTCGACGGTACTCTGTGCCTGCTGGACGACGTGCTGGTCACCGGGCGTGACGACGCCGAGCATCTGCAGCGCCTGCACGCCGTGCTGCGGCGGCTGCAGGGCGCCGGCCTCACGCTGCAGCAGGCCAAGTGCAGCTTCTTTCAGGACGAAATTAGTTACCTAGGTTACGTTATCAACAAGAATGGACTTAAAAAGTCACCGGAGAAAGTTGAAGCAATCTTAAATGCGCCGGTCCCAAATAATGTTAACCAACTACAATCATTTTTAGGATTAGTAAACTACTATAGAAGTTTTGTAGCCGGCGCGTCAAGTATTTTAAGTCCATTATATGACTTGCTTAAAAAAGATAGTAAATGGAACTGGTCTTCTCGAGAAAATGACGCATTTTGTAAAATTAAAAAAATGTTGGGATCTGACCAGGTCTTAATGCATTATAATGCAGACTCAAATTTAATATTAACAGTAGATGCTTCGCCGACAGGGTTAGGAGCAATTCTTTCACAAATCGATTCGGAGGGACGCGAGCGGCCGGTTTCGTTTGCGTCACGAACACTCAATAGCGCAGAAAAAAAATATTCACAGATACAGAAAGAAGCTACAGCGATTGTTTTTGGTGTACGCCGCTTTCACCAATATCTATACGGGAGATCGAGTCCTTTTACGTTAAGAACCGATCACAAGCCGCTCCTATCTATATTTGGGCCTAATAAAGGGATTCCGGAAGTTTCAGCTAATAGACTGCAGCGTTATGCATTGTTTTTAAGCGGTTATAATTATGCTATCGAGTATGTGAAGAGTGCAGACAACAGCGCGGACTATCTGTCGCGGGCGAGCCTGCCGAGAGAACACGACGCGGGCGCGGGGCGGCCGGAGCCGGCCGATCGCGCCGCGTACGTTTGTTTTGTAGTAGAAGGCGCCTTACCTATTACAGTCGACCAATTGCGAGACGCGACAGACAAAGACAGCACATTGCGTACAGTTGCTTATTATATTTGTAACGGCTGGCCTAGAAACACATCCAACGTATCTTTGAAACCGTTCTTTTTGTGTAGGTTACAACTATCGGTTGAAAATGGTTGCGTCATGCGGGGTCATAAGGTGGTGATACCCGAGTCCTTACGCCCTCAGGTTTTGAAAGAACTGCATTTATCACATTTAGGTATCGTGAAAACAAAAGCAGAAGCCCGCGCACGGTTTTGGTTCCCCGGCATAGACGAGTCGTTGGAGCGTATGATCGCGTCGTGCGACGTGTGCCTGCAGCTGCGCGGGTCGCCGCCGCGCGCGCCGCTAACTCCGTGGAGATACCCGCCGCGCCCTTTCTACCGGGTACATCTAGATTTCCTAGGGCCCATCAATAATTGCATGTACCTAGTTATTATAGATGCATATTCTAAATGGGTTGAAGTTTACGCAATGAATACTTCGACTAGCTTAGCGGTTATAGAAAAAATGTACGACTATATGTCTAGGTATGGGCTGCCGCATACTGTAGTAACGGATAATGCACAATATTTTTGCTCACAAGATTTTTTTAACTTTTGCAAATTAAACGGTATCTCTCACGTGACGTCACCAGGGACCGGAACCGCTTACCCTTAAAGAGGTTTTTGATTGGGTTTTTCATAGACTTGTTTTAAAAAACCCTATCAATTTGGTAACCGTATCGAAGACTTACCCTAATTTAAGGCTTACCATATCAATAGAGTTAGCTTCATGTAAGCAGTAAGCCTATCGAAAACCCTATTGAAGGTTACCGATTCAATAGGGTTTTAAAACCTGCAGGCAAATTTAATCTCTAAGAATATCAAATTATCAAAAATGTCACCATCTATTCGATCTCGCACTTCGAATTATACTTCCGAATTCAACAGCATGCGCGGAAAAGAGATAGAAATAGGCTAACCCTATCACAGGGTAAGCGCATCCGAAAGTAGTTAACTATATTCAAAGTGTTACCACGTCGATAGGCTTACCATATCAATAGGGTTACACTTCCATATGGTAAAATTTTGATAGGGTTACCCTATCAATAGGCTTAATCAAATAAAGGGGTTTTCCGGTCCCTGGACGTCACCGGCTTACCATCCCGCTAGCAACGGACAAGCGGAGTCCTATGTTAAAGTAGTGAAAAAGGGTATTCGTTCGAGTGTTATTGAAAGTGGAACAGTTAAAGAAAGGAAGTTAAAATTATATAAGTATTTGTTTGACTATAGGAACTCGGTACATAGTACTACAGGCGTCTCACCGGCTCAGTTAGTGTTTGGACGCAAACTTAGATCGCGGCTAGATATTTTGAACCCATTGCCGTCAGCGACATTGCCGTCATCTACCCCACTCGCTAATTTTGTTAAATTGAAACAGTGTTCGCAAATTGAAAATAAAGGTGGCAAACCTAGAGAGTTTTTAACGGGCCAGTGCATAATGTATAAAAAATTTATAAATAATAAGTATATTTGGCTCAAAGGAGTGATAGTTAAAAGATTAGCAAAAAACATTTATATAATTAAAGATTGTACAACTTCGATTGAGCACAAAAAACATAGTAACCACTTATTGTTAAGGAAGAACAGTAAAAATTTGAGCGCTGACTGTTCCTCAACCGGTATGGCACATATGATACCTAGGCCTCATGTTCAAACTCAACCGTCTAGTTCGAATGTAGATGACATCTTAAATGCCATGGACTACAACCCGCAAGGAGGGAGTATGGATGGAGCAGCATCCGATACCAGCGCCGGTGAAGAGAACAGCGTCCTGCGACCAAGTGGGAGTAACCTCGCCTCGCCATCACCATCCAAGGTCACCGTGACACGAGGAGTCCGACGGCCCGTGCAGATTGGAGAGGATGACTATTTCTGCGTAACGCAGCCCAGCTGTTCTTCGCCATCACCTTCAAAAGTAACGATGACTCGTGGAGGTCTAATGCGGGCAGTGCCGTCAGATAATGAGGACGATTTTCATGAGGCCGAGAATTAAAATAGTTAATTGACATGCCAGGGTTCAGTCAGCCTCAATATGTATTTTTGTATTTTAAATATATGGGTTTTTGTATTTTAAAAAGTTTGATTTTAATTGTTTTATATCGTAAAAGTAACTATTAGGGGAGGATTGTTACATATGTATACCTACCTAGCTATAAGTATTTACGTATGGTTATAACCAAGTTGTTCGAACCAATAAAGCAGTCCGTTATTGACATTCGTTCGTTTCACTCGTCTCTCTCGTCTTATATCCTCATACTTAACAGAGGTAATAGACAGACTAACACACTTTCGCATTTATAATATTAGTATGGATAAACCAGGAAAATAATTCAAACTATAAATATAGATACTTACTTATCTCTTGTAGCCAACTTAAATAAGTTGATGCGGTTACTTGCGCCCTGGGATCATGCTTTAAAATTTCCTTTGAAATCAATCTCGTTAATATCTTTCGATATTGGTCTCCCAGCGGTTTATTTTGATCCTGTTTTAGTAATATTTGACCGTCTGGGGTGCTTTGCAGGAGCAAACGAAGATCCTGAAAATTAACTAATTAGGTTACCGGTCATCATGTCACATTTTTGCAAGAAACTGAAATTACCTAAACTTAGCCAGGATGTCTCCAGAGCATTTTAGTCAAAAATTACTAGCTAATGCTTTGTTGGTGAATAAATAATTATTTGGTACGGTACCTAGATGGGCGTGTTAGATTATAAACATTATAATGTTAC
Organism: Stenoptilia bipunctidactyla; assembly: GCA_944452665.1. Taxonomy (NCBI): domain Eukaryota; kingdom Metazoa; phylum Arthropoda; class Insecta; order Lepidoptera; family Pterophoridae; genus Stenoptilia; species Stenoptilia bipunctidactyla. Next base: position 25,276,791 of record OX101736.1, read on the forward strand.
TGTTGACAATATTCCGTTAGTTTATAATCTCGAACGGTTTTTTTTACAATTTTACGTTGACATATATTTAAGTACAGATAATTTATTATTTTCAAGACTTACCTTTAAAAACATCAATGAATGCCAGGAATCCCCATTCCGTTAACAGTGATCTAGTGTGATCGTCAGACATTCTTCACATCAATACAATAGATATCAGTTAATACTATTTATCCACAATTTAGCGACACAATTGCAACTGGCACTCGATGACCGAACAAGACACGAACTAGCAAACATTTGAAATTAATGGAAACGCTCGACGCGACCGCGACGCGCTGCCAGCAGCGCGTCGCGGTCGACTGCCCGCCCAGCGCCAGCGCTGGCAAGGCAGGGGGCGCGGGGGCACGGGGCCCTCCCCGTGCCCCCGCCGAGAGTGGACGCGTGTCAAACATTAAATCCAATTGTGTGTTGTGATGTAAACAGTAATTTTAATAGTTTTGAATTACATGAACAGTTACTTACATCGTTTTTAATTTATCAACAATGTGTTATCCCGCTAAGTCCGCTAAGTAAGTAGCAAAAATCGCAAAGTCGTCCTTCAATTACTTTCTTTTCGTCACTCGCGCGCCGCCGCCGGTGGGTGAACAAGGATGGCGCTATGTAGGCCATCCAACAATAAAAAGAGATAGCTGTTGGTTCTGTCGGCGTTGTCGCGAGTCTGCTAAGTATAGGTACCTAACTCCTCCTTACGTATCTCATATCTTTCAGATTATGGAAACTAACTCAAGTAGAATACAAAACGTTAAAAAATAAGTAAGATTGTTCTGTTTATTACCTATGCAACATAATATCGTTTTTGTGGTTTAATTATTAAGTCTTTTGACCGCCTCCGTGGCGCATGAGCTAAGGCGTCAAACCTCGAGCAGTTCGTGAGGTCGTGGGTTCGATTCCAGTGCAGACCATTTAAAAAGAAAATGTGTTCTGGGTCTGGGTTGTAAGGAAACGAACAAAACGAAAAGAAGCGTTCCTCACAAAACACGATAGAATTAATCTCTGGACAGTTACTTAGTATCGAGTCTGTGGGCTTGGGTATAACCCTGGCTTAGTTACAACAAAATCTTAATTCGCGAGTACGTTCCGTCAGTTACAATGCCCACTCAATTAATACCGAGCTACTATCGACCGACAGTCCGAGATACGTCTGCGCACCTAGCCGTCCTAACCGTATCTGTATCACTTGCCATCATCCTACTTCAAGATAGAACCTATGGCGCTGCAATCGAATGTCAGTCATTCATTGCATTTAGCGCCCTCTTTATCAGTGCTACCAACATACTTCCGTTACCATGAAGTCATATTAACATCTTAATATCGCCAACTTATCGTTAGCGCCGGCACGGCCATCCTGCGATGGAACACGTCCTCGTGTGATATTCTGAAACAATCATACCAAAGTGGCGGCTCGGCCACTCCTGACAATGAAGTCAGGCAAATCCTTAAAAGAAAAAACACAAGTTTGAATTCTTTACATTATGAATCTTTTAAAATATTTAACGACAAAAATACCGTTTTAGTTAACCAAGTTTCAAGCACCATTGAGTAACAATTATCTCCAACACAAACATTGAAATCCATTAATTCCATTATTAACAACAAGGTATATCGTTCGTGGTTAACAACAATTACATCATTTCCCCACGGGAAACCTGAGTCAACCAATGACTCCTTCAACACACTACCCAGAATCATTCTGGCGTAGTTACAAAACCAACGAACGAGATCCTGTATCCACAACACATTAAATCTCTTCCAAACACCAAAAATAAAATCTTTCTTTACAACTGCAATGGATACTTGTACTTTTGGCAACTTCAAAACTTTAACCGCTACAGATTTTTTTTAAATTTTACTTCAATTTAATATTTCCATCAAAATTCTAAATCCACGATTTAACAATTTACGTAAAGCTATCACTGGTTCGGAAGATCTATCTACTGAGAAGAACCAGCAAGAAACTCAGTAGGAATCGGCTAACGTCAACGCATTGTACGAACCACAATACTTTCGATAAGAAAACCGCACATTAAACAATGAAATTTACTTTGAATGTAACATCAAACAATTTGACAGCGGTCGAACAATAAACAAAGCAAGCATAAGCTGATCGACAGTAAAATACAGTTCTTTTGTCAATCGCAACAAGTTCAACGCATTTTCAATTTTCAATCTTTTCAATCTCGACGTTATTACCTATCTCCGTGATTCATTAAACACACACTATCGTAATATTACGTTTCAATTGCCAAAATAATAACAAGTTTACTGTTACTAAAACATAAGAAAACGTGTCTCCTAAGAATCGCAGCAAAATAATCTAAGATTGGCAAGATACAAAGCGATTTCTACCGAGTCACGGATACACGATAATCAGAAAGAAAATCTACAACTTCAACGTTAAATTTACTTTCATCATCATTAAGTACTTAAAATGCAATATCAAAACTTTTGAATATTATCTTTCGCCTTAAATTGAACTTCATCTATATCAACTAAAGTTACGAAAAACCATTTGATACGTCTCGACAAACCATACGTTATTTCAAAACAATTTTACCTTGTCACATCTGTGCAAGCTATACAAAACTAACAAAAATGATGAATTATCTTAGGCACGTGAATTTACTCTAATCGCTGACTCTCTCACTCTAAAACTGTTTCCATAATTAATCACTTCTTTAGACTTAGACAGGGATTAATTATAGTTCTCTCCATAATCACACAACCACAGATCCTTCCGTCAGATAGCTCCTTTAGACTTAGGCAGCATCCGATAAGTTTCAGTTATACACCTTTATTCTTAGGAAATATACTGCCTTATTTCAACAGATCTATGATTGTATGTCGGAGGTTACCACAACTCACTCTAATCACAAACGAAAGTTAAGCATGGGCAGATCCGAGAAGACTATTCGCAAAAATAATTCGACACACTAATTAATATTAGGATTTAGGCTTATCCCACTTCTGATGTAAGGAAACGAACAAAACGAAAAGAAGCGTTCCTCACAAAACACGATAGAATTAATCTCTGGACAGTTACTTAGTATCGAGTCTGTGGGCTTGGGTATAACCCTGGCTTAGTTACAACAAAATCTTAATTCGCGAGTACGTTCCGTCAGTTACAATGCCCACTCAATTAATACCGAGCTACTATCGACCGACAGTCCGAGATACGTCTGCGCACCTAGCCGTCCTAACCGTATCTGTATCACTTGCCATCATCCTACTTCAAGATAGAACCTATGGCGCTGCAATCGAATGTCAGTCATTCATTGCATTTAGCGCCCTCTTTATCAGTGCTACCAACATACTTCCGTTACCATGAAGTCATATTAACATCTTAATATCGCCAACTTATCGTTAGCGCCGGCAGGGTGTTTATTTATTTATGTATAGGTATTCTAGGTTCCCCCTAGTTCACTACATGGTAATCCATAACACAAGCCTTGGCTTAGCTTGGTGCCATGTAGTTGGTGTGATTGTCTGGGGATTTTATTTACTTATTTTACTTAATAGGTAAGTATACTATCATGGGTTTTAAGAAATCCTTGTAGGTTAGGTAGGTACCGAATTATGTCATATCTTTCTGATTATGAAAACTTTTACTCAAGTTGAATACAAAATGCAACTTATGTAAGATTATTCTGATTATTACCTATGCAACATAGCATCGTTTTTGCGGTTAGATTATTAACTATTAAGTCTTATAGGTAATAAGGTAAGTATATCATCATGGGTTTTAAGAAATCCTCATGGGTGGTCATTTGACAACTCGATAAAGTGGTGAAATTTGAGAAAAATAATGCACACTGGTCGTCGACAAATAAAATGAATGCCCTATCTACATTTGTGTTGGTGTGGGAATCGAACTTGCGTCTCAACCGGCGCTAATGGGTCGTCGGGAAATGAAAAAATATTCTCAGGGATGTCTTCTGTATGGACAGTCGACAATGAAATACCTCCAAATCCGTATTTCATTACTTGTTGATGTAGGTAGATAGTGATACAAAATAGAAACAAGTAAGTATTTTTTTTAAATATTAAAGTAAAACTATTGCCATGTAATTTATGTATGGTATATCAACCTATTACTTATTGAAGCTAAAGATCGGTTAATATCGATTTGAAATTGAATGGCCTTTTTTGTTCCTGCATGTTAGAATGAATTTATCTAATAAAGTACGCGATTTCACGACGCGTAGGTACACGATTATTAAGGTCATGATAGTCGACAATGAAACACCTCCAAAGCTGTATTTCATTACTTGTTGATGTTGGTAGATATCCTAATTATTTCAACCTAGGTATGACACACGTATTCTTTTACTTGTAGTACTGGATTCACCTGACAGGCATCCTGGCCCATGGACATCTAGGTACTAGAAGTAAACTCGCGCGCCGGGCGACGGCTGTGCGGGGAGCGCGGAGCGGCCGCGCGCAGCCGCGGTGGTAGCGCGCCGGTCACTCACCCCGCCGTGCGTCAGCTGTTCAATACTTTCCTATTATTACAGAAGCGTTGATATTGCATTTTTTTAATCAGATTTAATTCAAAACGTAACAAGTTATGGTTTAGTAATGAAATACAGCACAAATTACGGGCTCGCATAATTTAAAAAAAAATCAAAAAAAAATCAAAAAAAAAAATAAAATCATTTTTTTTGTGTTCCCATATCGATACTGTAACACCCTGTACAATATGGCGCGCTTTCATACTGACACCCTGTATAAAACTGTTCCGTTACTGACTGAGTGACTGAGGTACTGAGTGACTGAGTGACTGACAGACAACGTACAGCCGTAACTACTGGGCGTAGAGAGCTGAAATTTGGAACATACATTCTTTAGGGGATGTAAGGGTGCACTAAGGAAGGAATTCCCGAAATTCCCACGGGAACGGGAAATATAGGACTTTTTAGTTTGTATCAAAAATCTTATTCCTTGAGTGCATCGATGTGAAACTTGGTGTAAAGGTTTTTCAATGTGTGTCTGGTTGTGTTGTGAAAGAAATTCCCACGGGAACGGGAAATATGTGATGTTTTAGTTTGTATGAAAAAATCCCATCCCTTGAGTGCACGGATGTGATACTTGATATAAAGGTTCCTCAATAAGTGTCTATTTGTATTATGGAAGGAATTCCCGAAATTCCCACGGGCACGGGAAATATATGATTTTTAGTTTGTATGAAAAAAACTTATTCCTTGAGTGCATGGGCGTGATACTTGGTATAAAGGTTCTTTCATTGGGTGTCTGGTTGTATAGTTTCTGAAATTTTCACGAGAAGGGTAGTTATGCGCATACGAAGTTGCGGGATAAAGCTAGTTTACTTATAAAGATCAAACCATTAGAATTTACTGTCTCAACACAGACATATTTTACAGAGCATGGTCAGTTAGTTGTACTGTGTTATCGTTTAAATTTACTTTTTTATTCATTTACTTAAAACGTTCAAACCATTAGAATTTACTGTCTCAACACAATCATTTTTTACAGAGCATGGTCAATTAGTCGTAAATTTACTTTTTTATTTATTTACTTATATCGTTCAAACCATTAGAATTTACTGTCTCAACATAGACATTTTTTACAGAGCATGGTCAGTTAGTTGTACTGTGTTATCGTTTAAATTTACTGTTTTATGAATTTACTGATAAAGTTCAGACCATTACAATTAACTGTCTTAGAACAGTTATTTTGGACAGAAAATGATCAGTTAGTTGTACTGTGATATCGTTTAAATTTACTTTTTTATTGATTTACTTATATCCTTCAAACCATTAGAATTTACTGTCTCAACACAATAATTTTTTTACAGAGCATGGTCAGTTAGTTGTACTGTGATATCGTTTTAATTTACTTTTTTATTCATTTACTTATATCGTTCAAACCATTAGAATTTACTGTCTCAACACAGACATTTTTTACTGAGCGTGATCAGTTAGTTGTACTGTGCTATCCGTTAAAACAACTGATTCGTTCATTAAAATATACGCATTTAAACATTAAAACTTACTGATATTTCTGTCAGTGATTTAATCGTTAATTTTTATCTTTTTTTCATTCATGATTAATGTTCAATCAGTTAACGTTACTGTTTTGTATTTTAACTGTTTTTCAAACATTTGTTGATATTGTACAAAGCAGTTTATTTTAATGAAAATCACTTTAATGTGTGGTAGTAAGAAATCATTTTTTTCAGTGCGGGGATATATAAGGCGAGGATTAGGCCGCCGGGGGAGATTCTAAGTTTTGACTTGAGACGATAAACAACTGAAGAAATTAAACTAAAGTGATCTCTAAGTTAACGAGTGAATTGTTTAAGTGCGTGATTTGTGATAATTTAGAGTTTTGACTGTGTGTGATTTTGTGCTGTTCGCGATTAAAAATCGTCTAACGGTAAAAACGGTGTATTTAATTTATCCCAGAACCCTAGCTCTTAACAATATTATAGTAGACTCCAGAAGATCAACTCGTTCATGGGTCAATGTGTACGCTTCATTTTATAATAAAATCCTAAAATATTTAAGATTAACCCTTTGATAGATAAGTGTGGATAAGTGTTGATGTGAAAAGTTTTACTTTAAGATATCCGGATGCAAGAAGTTGGTATTCCCTGGTTGTAAATTGTTATTATGTATTTTCTTTTCTCTTATTTTTAAAAGATGATTGCTGTTGAGTTTCTTGCCACTTCTTCTCAACAGATCGACTTTCCGAAGTGGTGGTAGATTCAGTTCAATTTGAAAATTGTTTGACTTATTTCAAATGTATTTAAATACTTACGAAATAAAGAATTTTTGAGTTTGAGTTTGAGTTTAACAACATACATGATCCAAATACATTTACGACTAAAATCAAAAATGTTATCAAATTAAGCATAAAGTAATCATCAATTTAAGAGAAACGTAAAACAAAACATTAATTTAGGTACTCTCAATAAAGTATGATATCAAGCTTGTCATACAAAAAACTATCACATTTATTTAGAAATACGCTGTTGCAAGAAACTAATATGAAATTATTACAAATCTATCGGTAGGTTTTACGTGGAAATTCTTTCGCACGGCGTCAAATCGCAACTTATACCTAATGAAGAGAGACTGAAATAGACAATCAAACTTACCCATAATTCTAATAAAAAACGAAGAAATATCCTCCCTCTCTTACAATTAAACTTTCTAAGAATTATTCGGAAACATATTCGGTAAATACCTATGATTTTGTAGGTAAACCTCAAACTATGATACAATACTTACAGCTTCTTGTACTTCTTCTATTCTCACATACTTATAACTATCAATACATACGACAACAAAGCTTTAAATTAATAAAATTAGCAACTAAGTAAAGTCTTTTTCATAAAAGATAACCCGTGCATAGCTCTTATAACAAACACACAAGGTGTATTATCGCTCAAATACTTCTTTCGGCGTCTCGTCGCGAACTTGCGCCTTTCGGAATTATACCCTTTGAGATTTACCGCCGCCGCGCCGCTTCCAAGCCAAACTAAAGGTGGTTCCGTTCAATATTTATTATGAACAAATTCTCAACTCAACTAAATTTTTTATTTAAAAAAGTTAAATTACTTATGACTAACTAATTATTGTTTTAAGTTGCGTTTGTTTCAGGCAGCTGAAAATATTTTCTAACGTTATAGGGAAAAATATCCTAAGTATACCTGTCCTAAAACTTTATTTTTTACTAGCTGTGACCCGCGACTTCGTCCGCGTGGATACTCCTTGAAGTTAAAATTTACCTTATTCTAAATTTCGTCAAAATCGACTCAGTAGTTTAGCTGTGAAAGCGTTACTGATAGATAAACAGACAGAATTACTTCAAAAACTGTTACAACAAAGCAGTGATCCGCAGTTTCACCTAGGTTTTGTGAAAAAGTATAGGTAGGTAGGTATATTACATAGATGATGCCCGCGACTTCGTCTGTATTGAATTAGTATTTCGAGTAGGTTATTTTCTTCTCCAAGGTCCTAACTATCTTTAATAACAAAAATAAAATAGAAGAATCTTCGCCCATATAATATGTATAACTCCTAACCACAAACATAGGTAGGTAACTATCTATTAGGTACATTACAAAGGCATGTAATGTACCTAATGCCTAATGTACCTAACGCTGTGCGTTATAAACAAATCGGGTGCCAAAGTGCCTTAAATTTTAATATTGTCTTAAGTTTTCGCGATGACTATTAAATAAAACACTTTTTAACCGGATTTATTTATTGCTCGTGACCACAGGGTCTGCAAAGACACCGAAACGTCGTAAAATGTAAAATATAAATTATACGCCATTAATCCGGTTAAAAAGTGTTTTATTTAATGCCTTAAATTTTACTTAATTCATGCAATATCTTCATTAATTATACTTAGCTTATTGTTATTCTAGGTAAAGCTAAGTAGTTTTTGCGTGAAAGAATAGCAAAAATCCATCCATCCAGCCATTATCAGTGTACATACAATACTACCTATAGTTATGTATGGCTGCTTTTCACTGCCAAACGGCTAAGCCAATATTAATGTAATTTGGTATAGTAGTTAACACATACGTTACTTTTTATTCCGAAGAAATCTACGGTTTCTGACTTCCAAGAGGCAGAAACGATCATGAAAAAAAACAAAACCTTGATTTCCATTTTATCTCTGTATGTACAGAAGGCAGTACATCAAGCGTTACAAATCTGTTAAATTTTTTTACTTGAATTTGAACTCTATGCCCTCGATAATAAGTTAAAATTGGTTGGGGAAATTTGACAGGTAATGTAACGCTTGTTCCTTTTGTACCTACCTATATTAAATCGCGCAAAAGCTTGCGCTCGCCTCCCGCATTTTTATACCCTACCGCCGCGAGCCGCGTCGAGCGCGGCAACCGTTACGCAAAAATAATCCTTATATCAATCAGTGTTCACGCGCGATCGGTTATTAGCGTATTTCATGTATAAGTTTGGTGTTTCTATACCGATTTCTATGATTCTTTTTTTATTGAATAAGTAATAATGTTAATTTTTTTTAATTAGGGATGAGTGAGAGTTTTATAAACGTAAGAGTAAAGAAATATAATCAGAAAGCTCCGAACTGCTAAGCTATCGGGATTTACACGTGTTATTGTGAGTCAACCATAAAATATAGACATATACTGTTGTGGGATATTTTTTATATAATTTTATGAAGAATATTTCTGTCATACATGATTTCTATGTAGCTTTAACCATTAAGGCTGCACACGCGACGAAAGCTTAAAAAATGAAGTAACTTCTCCCGTTTTTCCAACATTTCCCTTCACTGCTCTGCTCCTATTGATTGTAGCGTGATAATAAGTATACTATAACCTGCCCAGGAGTATGAAAAATAATTTTACCAAGTTTCGTTAAAATCCGTCCAGTAGTTTTTGTTTCTATAAGGAACATACAGACAGACAGACAGACAAAAAATTTACTGATTGCATTTTTAGCATCAGTATCGATCACTAATCACCCCCTGATAGTTATTTTGAAAAAATATTTCATGTACAGAATTGACCTCTCTACAGATTTATTATAAGTATAGATAGATATAGATAGATAGATATAGATAGAAGATATAGAAGATAGAAGATAAGGAATTTTTTGTAATTTGATTTGATTGAGATCGTCAATCTCGGCACGTGACCAGGGCCCCAAGTCTGTAACTTTTAAAACAAGCCATCGGTTCGAAAATGGCCAATCGCCGAACCGATGGTTCGATTTTGGCAGTCTGTAACGCACACACGTACGTCATACGCACCACTGCACTGGTGACCACTGGTCTTTTGCCTAAATTGCGTAGTCTGTAAGCGCGAACAATCGGCGTGCCATCGGTTCGGTGCTAAATATTGGTAGTCTGTAAGAATTTCTGACACATGTTTGGTCACGTGATAGGAACCATCGGTTCGTTTTGCAACAGTTGATCTTGGGAAGATTGTTTTAGCAACCATTGTAAAAAGTTTTATTATTTTTAACAGAAAAAAATAAGTTTATAGATAAGTTTTGTTGGTGCGTGACCTTTTATTTATTGTTTAATGGTTCATTGAGTGTTAAGTGTTAAATATACACTGTTCACTTACAAAATCAAGCCACAGCTATCTATAGATGGCACTGCAGATGCTGCCTGTTCATTTAGCTATACCTACAAGAAAATAATGCAATGAAACAAAAGTACACAGCAAAGACAAGGAAGGTAATAAGTAAATAAAAAGGATACATAAGACAGAGATAGAGTAAAATATAAACAAATAAAATGTTATTACCTGAGGGAGGGCTGTGGCGAACCCCCGGTATAGGATCTCCTACATCCTCACCCAATAAATGAAGCAGACGCTCCTGCTGAGAGGTTAAGTTAATTTTCTTGTTTGGACCACCACCTAATAGTATATTATGTAACAATTGAGCGAAGTTGCTAATTACAGTCGAGGCTGTGATTTGAGCCCGAGCCGCAGGCGAGGGCTTAATAATGAGCCGAGACTGTAATTAGCAACGCTCACGAGTTACATACGACGTTTTTCAACACACTTGTGAGTAAAAGACAGACATACGTGGTCATAAAATAACAAACACATTTGATAACAAAGCTGTGTATTGTGATTGAAAAATGGCGCCAAACCTCGCGCATGCGCGTAGGTTTTTTTTTTCCGCCAAATGTGTCAATGTCTGTTTTGCATATACAGCCTATTTTAAGTGAAAATGTTTAATTTGGAGTGGAAAATGCAAATATTTTAATATTTTAATATTTAATATATTTAATATAACAAATTATTGTAAATTGTGAATAATTTGTTTGATATACAAATTTGTTTTACTAATATAAGGCGCAATAATTTAAAAATGTATATGGATTTGAAGTGGTATAAAACCTCTTTGTTGTTTCTGAATTGCTTCCATGCTGGACTGGGAGCGCAAGAAATACATAGAATGTGCCAGCTGCTTCTCTTCCCGGGCATACTGTAAAAGTCAGTTAAGGGACAAAGGTTTTATTGGCGTTTTTGCGGGCGATAGGCTGACTCCCTGTCACTGCAATAGTCTCTCTCCATCATTATAATACCTGGAAATTTGTCAAACGTGATATCAGATGGACAGATGACCTCTGGTGTTCTGCCTACTCCATAAGGGATACAGGCGTGAAGTTATGTATGTATGTATGTATGTTTCTGAAAATATTTAATGTATAACCCGGACCAATAAAATATGCTCTGTTTACTCGCATGTAATTTGCGCAAAGGTACAATTCAACTATGTAGGATTCGTTATATTATGCACTAGGGTATAATATATTATGCACGCGTGACTTATAGCCCAGTTTATAGTTCTAAATTCAATAGAATAACGCTCACTTTACGAGCAAGTGTGTTGAAAAACATTTTATTTAAAAAAAAAACAAATATTTCAAGATTAAAACACATTTGAAAGGAATGCATTAAGTACATAATCCAATTTACCTACATTAGTAAGAACATGATTTGTATTCTCTTACCAGTAGCAATAAGCTGTTGCCTGTTTATCTTGATCCTACGCATCAGCCTGGATTTGAAGACCGCATAAAACTAAAATAAAAAAGGATATATATGAATGCAGTATTTTAAAGAAAAGAGGTATTTGCAACTTTGGCTGTACAAAAATAGATGGTAGACTGAGAAAAAATACAAGCAGAAAGACCTTATATTAGAACACTAGCGTAAATACGTAGCATAATGTTCAAAACTTACAGTTCTCCACATCGACCAAGATTTCTGTGCACCGTCGCTGGATACGGAGTTTAATAGGTTTGCACATTGCTGCCACAGCCTAGTGCTAAGGCTTCGTGCCTCCGCTGAGCGGTTCACGTGCCCTTTTGCCAGCTCTGGATGCTGCTCTAGGAAGTCCAGGAGGACGTCGATTTGTTGCGCCAAAATCATAGTTAAATAAAAACTTGAAATTATCACAACAACCAACAACTGAAAGTGGAGGGAAAGTTTTTCGGTAACAAATAAATTATCATTGTTTTAATGGTTAAGCATTAAAAATATATTGCCTTACAATGCTTTAGCAAGATTTAAATTATTAACAAATAATTTTTGTGTCAATATTTATGAATGATTGACGAGTTCTTAAAAAGACAGGCGAATGAAGTAATGAGTCACTGAATGAACCCACAATACCAATGGCTCGAAGCCGTAAAGTAACTTTTATAGGTCTCGAAGCCCCATTGGTTCTTCGAACCACTGGTTTACCATCGGTTGCGTTACAGACTACCAACGATATGCACTCGATGGCCCCGATGGTCTACCATCTCGGTAAAACCAATGGTGCGCCAAAGTTACAGACTCGGCCCCCTGGTACGCGGATCGCTGCCAACGCTAGTGTAAGAACCATGCGCTGCGTAGTCAAATCTTTAACTTTTGGTTAAGTTTACTCAGTAAATAATTATTATATTTCACAGCTTCTTTCTTTGCGATTGAGGTTTACTTTATGTAGTAGCGCCACCTACTGCTAGCCTTTGCACGGATTTTAGAGTCTATGATAAGGGTTCTTTTTTTTTTTTTTTTTAACAACTGTCACGTTTCGCTCCCTATGTCAGCATCCAGTCTACAGAACTCATTCTGCGTTTCCGTGCTGTAGCCTGCGCACGTCGACTAAAATATATTAATTAGCTAGTTAAATTTTAAAAGTTTAAATGGTAAAAATTGTGCATCGAAGGAAGAGAAAATTCTCAAGAAAATAATTCGAGGAGGTTGAGACATCAAATTACAAATTCCGAAGAACCCAACGGTGTTGGGACTTATTAGAAAAAATGTCGTTGACACAAAAACTACCCACATTGTATGTGCGTGTAGTCATCGAGGTTCGATGCATACAATTAATTCTCCTATTTAGTCCGTTACTCGATAATAATATCGTCATTGGCGATTAATCTGATGTACGGTGGAGAATCTCTAATATAATTTTAATAAATATTAGAAAAAATGTCGTTGACACAAAAACTACCCACATTGTATGTGCGTGTAGTCATCGAGGTTCGATTAATACAATTAATTCTCCTATTTAGTCCGTTACTCGATAATAATATCGTCATTGGCGATCAATCTGATGTACGGTGGAGAATCTCTAATATAATTTTAATAAATATTAGAAAAAATGTCGTTGACACAAAAACTACCCACATTGTATGTGCGTGTAGTCATCGAGGTTCGATGCATACAATTAATTCTCCTATTTAGTCCGTTACTCGATAATAATATCGTCGTTGGCGATTAATCTGATGTACGGTGGAGAATCTCTAATATAATTTTAGTAAATATTAGAAAAAATGTCGTTGACACAAAAACTACCCACATTGTATGTGCGTGTAGTCATCGAGGTTCGATGCATACAATTAATTCTCCTATTTAGTCCGTTACTCGATAATAATATCGCCGTTGGCGATTAATCTGATGTACGGTGGAGAATCTCTAATATAATTTTAATAAATATTAGAAAAAATGTCGTTGACACAAAACTACCCACATGGTATGTGCGTGTAGTCATCGAGTTTCGATGCATATAATTAATTCTTTTGATTAGTCAGTTACCAGATAATATCGCCGTTGGCGATTAATCTGATTTGCCGTGGAGACGATCTTGCACGCCGAATCCAAGATTTGAAGTGCCCGAGCTACCTCCGTCATTATCAGCCTTTTTTTTTTTTGATACGATTAATGTCCCGGAAGAGGTCTAAAAACCAGCAGTTGTCGGCTGAAGATCTAAAGAATCTAAAGATAAGCCTGTTTGCAAATATTTACTTGCTCCCTTTATTAAATTTAGAAGCAAAAGCAGCATTGGCTGAAACTCTTACCAAACGAGATTCTATACATCAACAAAAAAAAGGGCAAATTGGAATCGCCTTGGCAGCTTTATCGCAAGCGATGGTAATCATTTTCAATGAAACTTTGAAGCAAAAACTTTTAAAACTGCTGAGTTACGCTTGTCGCGATAGCCAGAATAGGGAAACTAAAACTCATCGTAACATAATAATGAGTTCCATAAACGTATGCCTGCGTGACACGCTGACCAATACAAGTTGCGATGATTATCTATTGGGAGGAGATGTTGCTGAAACGCTGCAAATTGCAAAAAACGACGACGTCATCTCCGCAGCCACAGCTGCCGGCTCGAGCTCCACAGCAGAGCTACACGTACCCGCCACGTAGGACCTACCACGAACGGTCGTGGAACACTAGCAACCAGCGGAAATAAACCACCAGGTGCAGTGCGATGGACGTTTACGATATTTTCATCAAAAATGGGCTTAGATAACGAGTGATCCATTAATATTATCGTGAATAGCTGGTTACTAAAGACCTTTTAAATATCTGCCCGCTAAACAAAGTAGCTCTTGTGTTTACCCAAGGTCAATACATGGCCATAAAGATTATATTTTAGCGTTGGATAAACTATTAAAAATAAATGCTATATTCGTATATGAGCCAGGTAAATTTTATCACAAATTTTTTCTTGTGCTCAAGCTATACGGTGAAAATCGCTTCATAAATAATTTAAAATCTTTGAATTAATTTACTACAAAACACTTCAAAATGGAAGATTACAGAACCGCTGATAAGTTAACAAAACAATGCTACATGTTATTTTTTCATCAATGTTGATAAGTCTTTCCGAAAGTACCTTCGATTTGAATATAACAACGTTTTATATGAATTCAAATATTAAGCGTTTGACTTATGCACCGCTCTTTATATAAGTATTTACTAAAATATTAAAACCAGTCATGGAATTTTTACGTCGGGATAATTTTTTCATCCATAATATATCTAGATAATATATTTTACATTGGCAAAGATTGTGATGATTGTAATGAGAATGTTTGGATTACAAAACATATTTTAATAAATTTAGGTTTCATAATGCATACGAAAGAAGGTTGCTTTGTTCCTAGAACACAATGTAAATTCCTTGGGTTTATTTTTGATTCAGAGAAAATTATTTTAAAACTACCCACAAAAAAAAAAAAAAAAAGTTCTTAAAATAGAAAAAATAATACACAAAGTTATTCGAGCAATTTAAAATATTGTCACCAAAAAAAAAAAAAAAAATCCTACTTATGATCAGGTAGTGAATTTACCCAGATATAATAAAGATGATTTTACTTGGTGGTTAAATTATCTAGAAGAGGGCTTTTCTCCTCTTAGAACAGGCCAATACACTAAAACTATCTATCCTGACGCATCATATACTGGCTAGGGCGGGTTTTGTGATGGAAAAGAGGCAGCGGGTCATTGGAAGGAAAGCGAGTCGTCGCTACACATTAATACTCTGGAATTAAAAGCAGTTTTTTCGGACTTAAAACATTCGCATAATTATGGTAGTTACGATTGTGATATATTGTTAAGAATAGATATTACCATTACCTGTATAAATAGAATGGGTAGTGTTCAGTTTTCACATATGGATCATATTACCCGAGACCAATGGAAATAGCGTGAAATGCGTAAGATCAATATCTTTACATCTTATATTACTTCAAAAGATAATATAGAAGCTGAGAGTTTGTCACGAAAACAGTTTAATGACACTGAATGGGATCTAAGTGACTATACCTTTAATAATATAACAAATAGGTTTGGAATACTATCGGTTGATCTTTTTGCAAACAGATGCAACTTATAATGTCCTATTTATGTAACCTGGAAAAATGACCCAGATGCAAAAACTCTTCAGAAAATTGTTAGTGAAAAGTCTGTGGGTATTGTGGTAGTACCATACTGGCCCACGCAACTATGGTTGCCATTGTTTAAAAGGTTGTGTTGTGATTGTATTTACTAAATACTAATTCGCTGAAATCTCCTTTCAGATCTGCGCTCAACCTTCATTAAACATTAACCTTGGTTGCCGCGAAATTGTTCAGAAAGCGTTAGTAAAAAGATCACTGTCTTCAAAGTCCGTTGAAATTATGTTGGCATCTTTGTTGGATAATTCTTACCGAGACAGTGTGAAGGAGGTATCAAGGCGTGGATTGAATATTGCAAAAATAATAATTTTAGTTTTACTCAAACTTCTAAACCAATAATTGTTCATTTTCTAACTGAAATTTTCGAAAAAGGTGCTAAGTACGGTACTATTAATAGCTATAGATCTGCATTATCATTAATATTAAACATAAATTCCCAATATGACAGGTTAAAAAGTTTCATGAAAGGAGTCGTTATGTGAAGACCAACCACATCAAGTATGATCTTACCTGGGATCCAGCAGTTGTATTGAGCTACTTACCTACAAAATTTCCTAATGAAGACCTTGACTTAAAGACTCTTTTCCAAGAAAACTGTTACACTAATAGCTCTTGTAACGGAACATCGTGTTCAAATTTTATCCGTGACAAAGATTAAAAATATTTTAATAACTAAAAAAGGTACTTATAAAAGGGTTTATAAAAACCTCTAAATTTAATAGTAAACAGACCTTAGTAAAGTTTCCGTTTTTTAATATTCGTCCAGAAATTTGTCCAGCAAAAACCTTACAGATGTAGGTATATAAATAAAACGAAAATTTAAGGAAACCTGATAATTTGTTTATTAGTTTTAAGAAACATATAGGTTTCCAAACTTTAAGTCACTGGGTTAAAAACACTTTAACTCTCAGTGGTATTGATGAAAATATTTTTAGTGCACATAGTACATGACATGCTGCTACATCAAGAGCTATTTATTTAGGAGTTTCTATTGACCTATCAAAAAGACTGCAGGATGGTCGGATTCTTCCTCAGTCCTTGCTAGAAATTATAACAAACTTTGTAACGAAAAATAATTTGCCTAATCATTGTTGAATTGTTTTCAATAAGTATGTTTATTTACTATTATCTTACTACTCTGCCAATTCATTTCACTATAACTAATCTTTAAACATCCTACATAAAGTAAACCTCAATCGCAAAGAAAGAAGCTGTGAAATATAATTGAGGATCAAACGAACTTCTAAAGTGAAGTTCGATCCTAATTATGTGAACAGCTTCTTTCGAAGCGATTTAATATAAACCCACCCGTTATTATGCTTTGAAATAAGCATAATATGAATATGTTTCAACATGGAGTAATTTCAATTTATATTTGTATTTTACCCAACCCCAATATAGTGAAATGAACAAACAGGAATAAGACAGATTGACTTTAAACAAAATGAGTTCTGTAGACTGGATGCTGACATAGGGAGCGAAACGTGACAGTTGTTAAAAAAAAAAAAAAAAAGAACCCTTATCATAGACTCTAAAATCCGTGCAAAGGCTAGCAGTAGGTGGCGCTACTACATAAAGTAAACCTCAATCGCTTCGAAAGAAGCTGTTCACATAATTAGGATCGAACTTCACTTTAGAAGTTCGTTTGATCCTCAAATATTTATTTTTTACTAAGTATATTTTTTCTCTTCATGCATGGTCTCAAACTATCACGTCCTCGAATTTCAAAAGTGACCCACCAGTCACCCTGTATATCTGCTTTGTGGTTTAGCCCATTGCTAAAGTGGTCGTAGGGTGGAGTATGTAGGGAATATTGTAATAAAAATACGAAAATTAAGAAAATGTGGTATATTCATCATCAATTCACCTATTTACAAATATATTTTTCATCATCATTGGCTTAAGAGAGTGCGTTTGAAAATCTACCAAAGGCACAGTTCAAAATAATTTTATGAAAAAGGACGGTTTAAAGAATTGTTTCTTATAAAATAAGCTTATTAGAAAGGTTTTATCAAAATAGCGTCAATTTTTTTTTATATTGATTCCATATATTTAAAAAGGAATAAATTAAAGCCAGTCTGTGCCCTTACCTGAATAAAAAATCTGTTTCAGTCATAGATAAATAGAAAAGAAATGGTTTTTATATAATATCGCTATCTATACACAGAACACATATTTCTTTTATTTACTAAATTTGAATTATCATTAAAAGTAATGTCTTGTAAAATGCACTCTTTTCCATAAGTTCATAAAGATTCATTTAATAAACTTTTTGTAAAATATTTACAATCACATTAAACTAGAACACATTATTATTTCGTCACACTATACCTATTAATTGCACCTTAGACAGAATTGTACAGACCCTGTCAGTGTCTTATAGATAAATGACTTAAGTATTATAATTATAATCTATGTATTTCTATATGTACAAAAATAAATCTATTATTTCTCGTGTATACAACAATAATATATCTCTTTTCCTTATAAAAGATTTAATAACAATTTCAAACACAAAATAGTAAAAATATGTATATTCATGATGTAGTAACCGCAAAACTTATTGGTTCACTAACCTTAAAGTCAGTCAGTGAGCTCACGGTTACAGCAAATTCTTTGATCTATACACTTTTTAATATATCCTAAAATACTGCACATTTGTATCATATATAATGTTTAATTTTTTTTACATCATATCATAACACTTAATTATACATACACTTTATTATTAACTAAGTAGAATAGTATAATGCAGTGGTCATTTCTTCTTCATTTTGGTTTACATGCATCAAGTTTTATTTGGTTTTTACAACACACACCGTGTACTAAATAGTTGTAAACAAGTTGTGAACTATTTACTACCTACACAATGCAAACGGCAGGACAAACACAGTGCTTATCGAACAAGTGCCTATCAAATACTGTATAATTGATATGTAATTATATAGAGTTTGCTTTGTGGTATAATTTTTTTACAACATGTTCAAAGTGTTTGTTTCATTTATATTTTAATCAGAGTCGCTGGAGTTATAATACTCAGGCGGAATGACTCGGAACATAGGCGGCAATGTATCATCTGAGTTAGCACTGTGCCATGCCCTAATGCCGGTAGACGTTGAAGGGATAGGCTCGTAGCTGGCGTCCCCTTCGGAGGATGATGGAGCAGGGTCGTAGCTGGTTGATGGGACAGGGTCGTAGCTGGATGATGTAGGTGATGGGACAGGGTCGAAGCAGGGTGATAGGACAGGGTCGTAGCTGGGTGATGGGACAGGGCCGTAGCTGGGTGATGGTACAAAGTCGTAGCTTGATTTCCCTTCGGGAGATGATGTTACAGGGTCGTACCTGGGATATACTTTGGAGGATGATGGTACTGGGTCGTAACTAGGATATACTTCGAAGGATGAACGGACAAAGTCGAAGCTGATATCGTTGATATCGGTACCACCCTCAGCTGATATTGGTTCCATTAGCTGTTGTGATTTATTAGGTCGTTTATAAGAACGCACTCCCGAGTCATTGTTGAGTAAGGTAGGTGGAACAGTCGTAGGTAAAGTGCAATTATGTTTATTTTTGTTAATGTAACCCAATACTGGCGACGTTCCTGTATCAGCTGTCGAATGCGCCGTTGTGTATGTTCCGCGCGGGGCGGGCGCGCCGCGGGCGGGGCGGCCCGGCCACTGCGGCGCACCGGCTGCGGCAGGGGGCGCTGCGGCAGGCGCAGGCGCGGGGGGCGCCGCGGACGCAGACCGCGGCCGAGCGGAGAAACTCTCGGAGCTCGGCGGCTGGGAACTCCCGCTGTTCGGTCGCAGCTCACTCACGCGACAGTTAAACTCATCACGAAAACTCATCTCTTCACTTTCGATGAAAGCTCTCATCCACTGTGTAGCCTCGGTCACTGATTGGTCGTCGGGCGGGGCAGGCACTGTTGCACTGGGGGAGGCGGGGAAGTGTCTGTGGGCGGGTTGCTCGAGCGGGCGCGAGCGCTTGGGCCGCCTGGGCGGCAGCGGCCGCTTGAAGACGCCGTCGTCCGCGGGCGGCGGGCGCGGGGCGGCGGGCGGGGCGGGCGGCGGGGTGGGCGGCGGGGCGCGGGGCGGGGGCGGGGGCTACCGCGCCGCCGCGAGCTCGCTGGCCGCAGCGGCACTGAAGCGGGTCTCGTCCTCACTGAGCAGCCGCAACGCGAAGCCCCCCAGCCCACCCACTGACGAACTCGGGATCACCTCGACGTTGCCGGCATTCGCCTGCGATGACAAAACAAACTATCAGAATTGTTTAACATAGGTGACGTTATAAATATGTCGGTAGCAATTGAAAATTTCCCTGCAAAATAGTATATAACACATTTTATCATAGCAAACTTGTGTTGTATAAGGCTAAGCCTTAAAGGCTAAGGGCTTTAGCTTTGAAGGCTTAAAGCCTAACCTAACCTTAGAGACTGTTGCATGTACGAGGGTCAAACTGAAAGTTCTAAGAAAATCAAAAACTAAGCATTCTAGCAAGTTATTAGTTTTATTATAACTTTTCAAAATAGCGTCCATTCACATCAATACATCGCTGCATTCGATGGAACCATTGAGAAAAGCACCTTGCCCACTCGGCCTTAGGGGTCTCTTCGACGGCGTTTTGAAACGCAGCCACTGCTTCTTCGGCGTCCATAAAATGTTTTCCTCGAAGTTTTTCTTTTATTTTCGGGAATAAATAAAAATCGCAGGGTGCGAGGTCGGGGCTATACGGCGGGTGACCCAGTAATTCCACGTCTGAGGTCGCCAAATAGTCGATCGTTTGCCTGGCGGTGTGCGACGAGGCATTGTCGTAATGAAGGAGGATCCTGCTGCGAGGTCGTTTCTCTCGAACTTTTTCCAAGACAAGTGGCAAACAGTTGTTAGTGTACCACTCTGCATTAACCGTTTTCTGATCCTCTAAGACAACTGTCGCGTAATGACCTGTCTTTCCGAAGAACGAGGCCACCATCTTTTTTCCAACACTTCGACCTCTCTTCACTTTAGTTGGCAACTCTTCGGAAGGAAACACCCACTGAGCAGACTGTCTTTTGGTTCCCGGATCATAACAGTAAATCCAGCTTTCGTCACCCGTTAGTATGTCGAACACAGCATTTGAGTCACCTCCGTTAAATTTTTGGATCATTTCTCGGCACCAATCAACACGGCGGAGTTTTTGAGCCTCGGTCAAATTATGCGGTATCCAGCGGGCACAAAGCTTCCTGACCGCTAAATGTTCATGGAGGATTTTGTGCACTTGACTCATACCTATGCCTAGACTTGTCCGAATCTGCTGATAGGTCACTCTTTTGTCAGTCTCTATCATACGCCGCACAACACTGATATTATCTTCAGTCGTCGCTGTAGAAGGCCGTCCCTCACGCAAATCATCGGTGAGATTAGTTCGACCACGTTTGAATTCATTAAACCAGTTGTAAACTGTGGCACGAGATGGGGCTTCATCGTGAAAAGCCAATCGAAGTCTATCATAACTTTCTTGTTGACTTATATGACATCGAAAGTCATAAAAAATCATTGCACGAAAATTTTCTCGGCTTAAATTCATTCTGACGTGCACAGACAATTTTCAATTTGCCGCCAAATCGTAAAACAAATGACAAATGAATGAAATGAATACTCAATATTATTGGTAAAGAGTTCTATTTTCAAAATTTAAACTTATTTTTTTAATATAATGCTTTTAAGTTGCCAGTTCTAAAAACTTTCAGTTTGGCCCTCGTAGTTGACTAGTTTATTAATTTATTAGAAACGAATTCTAAAATGTCATTGAATGGCCAATTACAAGCCTTCCCTCGTCCTGTTTCCTCCAACTCCCCTCTTCCTACACTATACGTCACTTTTACAACTCGGCCGTCGTACTTCTTATTTTATTATATCTATTTGATCAAACATAATATATTAATATCTATAAGTGACAGTGGTTCCTGCACTTCCTCTCGGTAACTAATTGGCCTTTTCAAGACCGAGGCTTTAGCCTTAAAAGCTTTAAGACTTTGTAGGGTTAAGCTCTCTACAGTCAAATAGAAGGCAATGGGCATCGTTCACTTTTTTTAACCTATTATTTTTATTATGTTATATTAATCTTTAGCCTATTTTGAGAGAACAATTTGAATAGTTTTATTTTTAACTGTGTCGTTTAATTTATATTGATTTTATGAAATTAGTACGTGATGACGTCATCAGTGGCATTAACTTTATAAACATGTGTCAGTCAGTAAAAAAAACCATTAGCTGTGTCTGTGTGCTAAAGTCATGCTATGTCACTGTCACCCAATGGATTGTCAACAAACAACAAACCAACATTTCAAACATTGATTCAAATCAAATCTTAACCGTCTTTATTTCCTCTGTTTCTTTTCTTTGTAGTTTGTATAAATAATCTATAATTAAAATAATTAAATTAATTATTCTTAAAATTTTAATTGTTAATTAAACTTAGATCAATCGCAGGGAAAAATAAAGAAGCTGAGTTTGTTACGTTGAGGTTACGTTAAAATATAAACAAAACAAAACAACCACCATAGAGCTATAGAGTTTAGTTTGACTTTTTTTAAACAGCTTTAACGCATAACACTTGATCGATTTGATGCCTTTGATGACGTCATAAGGTTAAATAAAGGTCAAATGTATTTTGTTAAAAATCTCTTAAACCCCAATATTTTTAAATGTTTTAAATCGACTAAATTAATCAGAAACCTTATTCCTCGAAACGGTTTTTCGTATGAAATAAATAAAAAAAAAATGAACAATGCCCATTGGGGTAAGAAAATTAATTACTTAGTACTAGAAAATTGAAATTAAAAATGCTTCTTTATCCGCAGGCAATTTCTGAGCTAATTAGTAACAAGGTTTTACAGCCACTTAACACCAAGTACAACACCAACGTACATTAAAATGGTAAAAAAATATGAATATACGGCTTCAACAGCATAAAAATGAGAGCTTCAAACGCTCCGAGCCTTTAAAGCTGCAAGCCTTAAAGGTTTAAACCTTTAGAGCTTGAGCTTTGAAAGCTTCAAAGTTAAGGCTCGAGGCTGCATGCAACACTACTGCAGACTCCGTCGATGCCGAAACGTCCAATTTTAAATACACACAACTGTTTTTTTTTCAAGATTATGAATCGCGATAACTTTATTAAATAATAGGCTGTAGTTTTTTTCTAAACAAAGAGTCTGCACAAGTTGCTGTTTTCTCGGGATAATTTGTCAGTACCTTCGACTTTGTCAGCATCTACTAGAGTCGTCGTCAGTCGCGTATTAACGTTGAGAAGATCGTGAAAACTATCAAACGCCACACAACGAAAATAATATCACTGATTATTTTCCATCCAATTTGAAGGTAACAAAAGAGATACTGATTTCCCGAATGATAAGCCAAACACGGTTTGTCATTCCGAGTATTCTGTACTTCTGAGGACAAGAGTTGAAGAGTATCATTGCTATGAAAGATAACAATTACAAATTGCCTTATTCACCAAATACAATTAAAAAAATTGTGATGAATGATGGAACGAGGCTCAAAATGAAAGTGAAGGTAGATCTTGTAAAGTTGAAGATTGACGAGGTTTACGGTCACTTTAAAAACGGTAAAATGTTTATGCGGTAAACCGAATTTTCTCTACGACGAACATTTCTTAATGCAATTATAATCCCATTGTTGTCTTTTTTTGCGCAAAATGTTCGCACTGATAATACGATGCTTATTTTACTACTTTGAAATCTTTCATGATACAAATTACCTAAATTTAACGCAAAAATAATAGAAAAATGCGGGCAATTCACATAAACTATTATGAAAACTTTTAGCGAAGTTGGGCAGTAGAGCCAACATAGAGATAATAAACTTCAGAGGTAAAACAAGAGATAATCCAACTGTGAACGATCTGTAGTAATTTATTTGGCCGCTAAACATGACAGACACGCATTTTCATACAACTATTACCGGCCGCTGCTCGACCTGTATATGAAGTTCGATTTATCTCAAGGAAGGTTATCAAAGGAATGCTCAACCAAGCATGTTGGAGAAAATAAATTTGAATTATTCGATACGGAGCGCGGCGCTCGGCGACAGTGGCGGCGCTCGGCAACAGTGGCGGCGCCTCGCGGCCCAGCGAACAGCGCAGGCGCGGCCTGCATATTACATTTTATTTAACTGTCTGTGGGTGTTTATTTCGGTTGTCTTATTATTTTGTTTTATTTAATTCTGAATGTATATTAATTTTAATTAATTCATTTTATATTCCATTTTAGGTGTTGTATTCAAATTCAGATTTTAATATTAATAAATTAAACCAAAGACATTCTAAAATAGGGTCCTCACAATGGGCCTATGTCTTGACAGTGGATAATTGTAATAATTTTAATGATAATATTGTTGTAGTGAGCAGTAAAACGAAATAAAAAATAGAAAGTGACCAGAAACAGCGACGCTAGGAACAACGTGGACACGTCTTCCTTCCTCTCCGCAGCAATGGCCAGCACGTCGTCGAAGGGCACGGGCGCAGCGGGGTCGCTGACCGCGGCGGGGTCACTGCCCGCGGCGCGCAGGGCGGCCAGCACGCGGCGCGCCAGCAGCCGCGCGTCCACGCGCTCGCCTGCCTCGCGGCCGGCGCGCCGCGCCCACTCGCCCGCCATCTGCAACTGTACACAGCCTTCATTCAAACCTTCCATTGCCACAACTGTACCTGTACCGCGTTGCAATCTTACTTTATTTTTAATGGAGGACGATTGCAGTCAACAACGTATTTGCGGCCGTGACAAAAAAACAGACATTTGGTTAGTTCTCTAAATGATTGAATCAAGTCCTGGAGAATGTTAAAATGACAACATGATTTTATCATTTGGAATTTTATGGCGAAGCGCCATAACCCTGGTCAGCTATCATAATCAACCCTATAATGTTCCCGAGAAGAGTCCCGAAAAAGTCGAAAATTGTATTTACATGGATTTCGGTGAAATGAAAAACATAAAAATAGTAAAATTAAATAAAAAATTAAAATAATAAAGTACTATGCACCTATATTACATGCCTTTCCATTAGTAACTTTCTTTTTCATCTACATGTTTTAAACCGAAAACCCACTGGTACAATTTTCCAAAATGAAGAACGACCTCCACGAAAATTTAAATCTACTCTCAAATGTGCTAAAAGTCTCTCTGATGCCGGTATCTCCTTTCAAACGTGTCGAGCATTTTACTTCGCCCCGCACACAGATCAAAATAGTATATAAGATTTTCTTATCTTGCTTGCGTCTTTTTCTTGGGGTGGATTTTTTTATGTAAAAGTTTTGACTACCCTTTCTTTACTAAAAGTTTTTTCAGATATGCCTGAACAAGAAATAAACCTAAATATTTTCTATTCAATTCTTCAGCAATGTGGAATTCACCTGAAATCCGGTAAAATGTTTAGGCGTGTAGCCCCACTTTTCTCTATAACGAACATGTCTTAATGCAATTAAAGGCCCTTTGTTGTCTTTTTGTTTGCGCATAAAGTTCACACTGATAAAACAATGTTTCTTTTACTTCTTTGAATCCTTTTCGGCATGATACAAATTAAATTTAACACAAAAATAATAGAAAAACGCGAGCAATTCACATTAACTGTTCTGAAAACTTTCAGGGAAACTGGACAGTGTTTGAACACGTCACAAATATTTAATCATACTTTTATCTAAATTTTATCAAGCACGTTTAATAGATATTAATATATTCAATCTCTGTGGGTCACGTCTGAGTACGCCACATATAGTAAACTTCAGAAGTTAACCAACGGTGATAGCACTGCATATTTCATTACGAATGCGAAAAGCCTGTCATTGCAAAGAGTTCCCACAAATATCTCCCCGAGCCGAGGCGCAGCCGAAGGTGAGGGTCGACAGTCGGAACAAGTTGCAATGACGGTTCCGCACGTGTACTAAACAACTATTTTTAATACAGTTGCGAAAAAAATAAGCAATGTAATAAAATAATAAAAACACAAAAATATCGCAAAGACCAATTTTTGGAAAATGGCGCCAACCATTAAATAATATAAGCAGTTTTTTTTTGTTTTTTTTTTTTCACCCATTCCGGGTAGGCAAGGGAACTATGCCCATACCGCCAAGTCTTCAGTAGATGTTTTTATTGATATGAATTGAAATATGATGAGATGAAATGAAACCTAACCTAACTCATTGAATCAAATCATTAAAACTAATATTGTAACTAAGTAGCTTTTTTTTGAAATATTTGCATGAATCATTGAAACTTCGTGTTTGGTTTCTTCTTTTTAATAGACATTACGTTGACAGTTGGGAAAGAGAACGCACGAATTCGGAAAAGGTAAAAGCTCAAGTGTGTAATAGCCCACATCCCGAACGCTATACGTCCCTGCAATACGCCACTTTTTGAGCACTGGTATCACTACATTTGTTTAATTTTAACACCCTCTATAACAATAATAAATAATAAAACAATCACACCAACTACATGGCCTTAAAGTAAGTAACGCTTGTGTAATGAGATATCATGTAGCGAAATAGGGGGAACCTAGAATAGTAAATACAAATACCTATATAGATAAACGCCCAGACCCGAAACATTTTTTTTCTTATTCCGTGCGAGAATCGAACCCGCACCCACTGGCGTCTGAGGCGTTTACCCCACCGTCAAATTGCTTGTCAGGTCTCTACGACTTGATTAAATTCCTTAGAGATTTTAATAAATATCTGTTTTCATCATCATTGCGACTTAATTATAAGTGAGCATTATTAAGCAATAGTCACCTGTGCAGCATGGCTGAGCGGGACGAGGCTCGCGTCATCGTGTCGCGAAGCATCCGACTCGCTCACCGAGCTCTGCTCGAAGAACCCGTCGTCGTCAGACTCCACCATAGTAGCAGTCTCCGCCCCCTCCTCGCACAGGGTCCTGCCCATTTCCAGCCCCGCCCCTATCCGAGCTGCCAGTTCTACCGCTAGTGCCACTTCAAGAGCGCTAAAGCCCGTGAACCCTGCCGAGACAACATCAAGTCACTCAGTTACACACTATAGAAAAAAAAAAGTATTTATTTGCAGAACATGGTAATTATAAAGGTCTTATTCTTTTCATTTGCTACATATCCAACCCTACAAATGTATATAAGAACCATTGAGGCACTATGTAGGTACTAACGTACTAGAGAAGACATCGCCTGTCTTTACAACGTTCACTAGCTCTTGTATGTCATATGCCATACATTGTTTTTTTGTAAATAGACATTGATAAACGCAAAAAAAATGCCTTTTTAATACAGTTGCTCAAAAAGTGGCGTATTGCAGGGACGTTTAGCGTTCGGGATGTGGGCTATTACACACTTGTGCTTTTTCTTTACCTTTTCCGCACTCGTGCGTTCTCTTTCCCAAATGTCAAAATAATGTCTATTAAAAAGAAAAATTCAACCACGAAGTTTTTACTAAAAAAAATTCATAGAAGTTTTTACGATTCATGCAAATATTTCTGAAAAGAAGCTACTAATTTGTTTCAATATCAGATATAATGATTTGATGCAATGAGTTAGGTTAGGTTTCATTTCATTTTATCTCATTAAATTCAATTTCATTTCATGGCAATACAAAAAATCTACTAAAGACTTGGCTGTATGGGCATAGTTCCCTTTGCCTACCCAGAATGGGTAAAAAAAAATAATCTCTGTTTATAATCTCTCACGGCCTCTGAAACAGGAATTTCTCTGGCGCCATTTTGTATATTTTATAAAATTGCTTAATTTTTTCGCAACTGTATTAAAAATAGTCGTTCAGTACACGTGCGGAACCGTCATTGCAACTCGTTCCGACTGTCAACCCTCGCCTTCGGCTGCGCCTCGGCTCGTGTAGACATTTGTCGGACCTCTTTGCAATGACAGGCTTTCCGCACTCGTAATGAAATATACTATTCTGTGTATTAAGATACTACCATAATAACACCAGGAATACGTCCAAGAGCGAAGGAATATCTTTTCATCGGTATATGGTAAAATATTGATTTCGGGTTCTCTGAAAATGCCGGTGTCATCTAGCAATAGTATATTTCATTACGAGTGCGGAAAGCCTGTCATTGCAAAGAGTTCCGACAAATGTCTACACGAGCCGAGGCGCAGCGTTGACAGTCGGAACGAGTTGCAATGACGGTTCCGCACGTGTACTGAACGACTATTTTTAATACAGTTGCGAAAAAATTAAGCAATTTTATAAAATATACAAAATGGCGCCAGCCGTGAAAGATTATAAACAGAGTTTTTTTTTGTTTTGTTGACCCATTCTGGGTAGGCAAAGGGAACTATGCCCATACAGCCAAGTCTTTATTAGATTTTTTGTATTGACATGAAATGAAAATGAATTTAATGAGATAAAATGAAATGAAACCTAACCTAACTCATTGCATCAAATCATTATATTATCTGATATTGAAACAAATTAGTAGCTTCTTTTCAGAAATATTTGCATGAATCGTAAAAACTACTATGATTTTTTTTTAGTAAAAACTTCGTGGTTGATTTTTTCTTTTTAATAGACCTTATTTTGACATTTGGGAAAGAGAACGCACGAGTGCGGAAAAGGTAAAGAAAAAGCACGAGTGTGCAATAGCCCACATCCCGAACGCTAAACGTCCTTGCAATACGCCACTTTTTGAGCAACTGTATTAAAATAGTATATTTCATTACGAGTGCGGAAAGCCTGTCATTGCAAAGAGTTCCGACAAATGTCTACACGAGCCGAGGCGCAGCCGAAGGCGAGGGTTGACAGTCGGAACGAGTTGCAATGACGGTTCCGCACGTGTACTGAACGACTATTTTTAATACAGTTGCGAAAAAATTAAGAAATTTTATAAAATATACAAAATGGCGCCAGCTGTGAAAGATTATAAACAGAGATTTTTTTTGTTTACCCATTCTGGGTAGGCAAAGGGAACTATGACCATACAGCCAAGTCTTTAGTAGATTTTTTGTATTGACATGAAATGAAAATGAATTTAATGAGATAAAATTAAATGAAACCTAACCTAACTCATTGCATCAAATCATTATATCTGATATTGAAACAAATTAGTAGCTTCTTTTCAGAAATATTTGCATGAATCGTAAAAACTTCTATGAATTTTTTTTTAGTAAAAACTTCGTGGTTGATTTTTTCTTTTTAATAGACATTATTTTGACATTTGGGAAAGAGAACGCACGAGTGCGGAAAAGGTAAAGAAAAAGCACGAGTGTGCAATAGCCCACATCCCGAACGCTAAACGTCCCTGCAATACGCCACTTTTTGAGCAACTGTATTAAAAACTCCTTTCTGTTCAAATATCGATTTTATTCATGTCTAAGGAGTAAACAGAATAGAAGTTTCTACTTTGATTTATTTTTAATGGAATAAAAATAACACTTGAATATAATATTGCCGAAATTCAATTCAGTGGCTGCACGCGACTAGTCTTAGTCGTATGTATTGTTTAATAACGTTACTAACAGCTTATAACTAGGTACGTTATTAATAGTAAAACTACTACCCGGCATTACATTACTAGAGGCATCTCATTGTGTATCACTCACCTCCAATGTCATTAGCTGAATAGTCGAATCCTCTAAATTCTGAAAGTAAAAACATTATAGTTATTTATTATTTTATTTAGGTATCAAAAAGTCATTAACAAAATTTAACTTTAGAAAAAAGGAAAAGAATATAATATCCTTAAATGATGTAATCGATCCGTTCCCTTGCAAGTGTTAATTTACGATACTTATATATTTTTAGATTATAATTGTACGGTTTTAATTTAATGTACATTTTATAATAACAGGTGATAAATATGAAGTGTATGTTTGTATGGCGTTAGAATGAAAACTTTTCTTCAAGTTAACAGCTGCAAGTAGTTTGCACGAATATAATATAAAAGCTGTGCAGTTGTCTGTCCGCGTAGGGTCGGCTCAGGAAAGCGTGGCGTAAAGGGCGAGTAGGCGAGTGGCCCGCTGCAGCTGGTCCCGCTGCGCGGTCCGCCCGGCTAGCGACCTCCCGGCATGTAAGCCTGCCGCCAAATATGACCGCTCCGGCGGCGCTGTGTTCCGGCTATATTTAATGAAGAGCGTTTCCTAGGCGCGCGTGCTGTCATCGTCGACCTCATCTTCGCTTACCATCAGGTGAGATTGAGGTTAAACGCGGGCTTAGTCTATAATAAACAATAAGACATGTATATCAGAACTGCCGCCCTTGTCCACTTATGCATATATGCATAACTTCACGCCTGTCTTCCCTTGGGGTTGGCAGAGACTAGGGAACGTTAATTGCTACGATCCAGACATACGTCGTTCGCTTCGTCCACGTTCATTAATCGTTTCGTACATGATCGCCGGTTACGGGTACTTTTCAAACGACTTCCAAAAAAGGAGGAGTACTTCATTTCAAAGTTTTGAAACAATATGTATGATTTCGGAGAATGTTTACGTGGATTACATTATAAGTCGGCCAAAGTTTTGATGTGAAGTCGGTTTTTTTAATGCTCTGCATTCCTTGAATGCAACTAGGCCTTTTTTAAGGACACACATCAAAAAAAGTTTTTGTCACGTTAGCATAAAACGTTCTTATTTTCTTTCTAAGATTCTTCATTTAAAAATCAAATCTTTTAAGAAGAAAAGAATTTAAAATATCAATTGCTTTTCTGTACAAAAAGTGGAAAATCCTTGTCTAAACTCCTTCAAATATCGGACCAACTTGATTCAAGCGTTTCTTCTGACTTTTCGAAGAAGGAGTTCATTTAAAAAGATGCCGAGAGGATTATCAGAATTTTAACGAGCAAGAATTGTTGCATTGAGGGAAGAAGGACATTCTACGCGAGCAATATCACGCAGAGTGGCTGTTTCCCAATCCTGTGTCGTGAACACGATACGGAAGTATCACGGCGCGTGGATAACTTTGCTGATCGACCTCGCAGTGGTCGGCCAACTGTTCTTACTGCTGCTCAGAAGCGTTACATCAGACTGCTGACTGCCCGAGACCTAAAAATCAATGCCACTAAAATAAAAGCTGAGTTGCGGGCTGCTACTGGACTACAAATTAGCACTCAGACCATCAGGAATAGTTAACACCAGGTTGGATTACGGGAGAGGAGATCCTGGTGAGCACCCCTAAACTCACAGCAAAGACAGCGCCGCAGATTGCAGTGGGCTCGACTCCGATAAAATGAAGAAAACGACGAGGAAAACATTTGGCGGAATTTTCTCTTCGTAGACGAGTCCAGAATTTGTACACATCCAGACATTCGACGTCTTCGTTTCTGGAAAAGACGTGGGGAAGCTGGAAGCCAAAGAACTGCCACCGAAACCGTCCAAAAAGGCGGGAAATGTATCCTTTTGGGGCGGTATAATGCTAGAACGCCGTGGCTCGATGACTGCCTTATACCAAACCATTGCTATTGGTGGAATTGTCAGGTCATTTGGAATAAATAATGGCCCTCGATTCGTAATGGTTGACGATAATGCACCCGCACATCGAGCTAAACGAATCAATGCTGCTCTACGTGAATACGACATTAGACTGGCCTGCCGGCTCGCCTGACTTAAACCCGATTGAGCACGTTGGGATGCTGACGAGGAGCTGGTGGGAACCGACAGCCACCTCCCCAGACAGCGCCAGAGATCAGAGAAACCATAATTCAAGAATGGCACAGTTACCGCAAGAAATGCTGGATAACTTAATTCTCAGCATACCATGCCGAATGTGTTCGAGCCAGGGGAGGAGCTATATTGTACTAAATAAAAACAATTTCATAATAAATGATGACAATATTAGGTAAACCCTCTTTTTCTTTCAATAATTTACTATTCAAAATCGCATTAATTCTTTTAAATAAAATTTTGGTTAATAAAAACTAAAATAAAATAATTGTATTTTTTTAATTAAAAATGTTACTTAAGCGAAATTCCTTTAAAAAGTAAAATTAAAAAAAAATTCCATCAATTGCTAGTGATCTCAAACTGTTTTTGATGCGTGTATGTCGCCAATTTGGTCGGCACACGTTCCTCATCCGATATTACATCCATTCGTACTCTTTACACCTCTTCCATGAATCTACTTTCACTCATCCTTTCCAAGTGTCGAAACCACCGAAGCATACCCCTTATTGGTTTTATTGGCGTTTTTGTGGGCTGTCTTCCTATCACTGCGTCTGTCTCCATCTTTATAATTCCTCCATACGCGTCAAACGTGACATCAGATAGTTTTATAGCCTCATACACGGCGCACGTGTATGTATGTGTACTCACGGCGCGGGGCGGCGGGGGCAGGGGCGGGGCGGCGCAGGCCACGCAGGCGGGCGCTGCGCGCGCGCACGACGCGCCGCACGTGTATGTTTTCCGGAGAGTAGCTCACGCCGACCACGCCCAGACACATGTTCGACACTTCTGCACAAGAGAGAACAAAACATCAGGCGATGATGAATCGAAATATACGAAAATGTAAATCCACAGTAACTTAAAACACTTGTTCAGTCTGACCAAAGAAAGCTGTCCAAGAAAAAAGGCAGAAAGAAGTATGGCAGGCGTGTATGATGGTATATGGTTAATCATGACAAAAGTTTTTAGATTTTTAGAAGTTGGGATTTAAAAGTTATTTGCATTTCAAATATTGGCATCGTATTGTTAGAAATCCTGAACACAACTTTTGAACGTAAACGTGAGCTTGTGATAAAAATCGTTTGTCAATGTCATAGCTAGATGTCACAATAGTATATATTACTAAAATGGCTGTTACTGTTTTTGTTGAAATGAAACTAAATTGTACGACTGTAAAATGGTTGTACTACTGTAAAATGCTTCGACGAAGTATATAAAAACACGTACGAAAAGCTTTTACACAGACGAACTCCAAAACGCTATTGATTGATTTTGATTGAATGAAGATGAAGGTGGGTGACGTAGTATGACATTTGAGTTGTCAGATTTGACACAGTAAAAGTTTTCGTTTAGTTTATTGTCTACATTTACGTTTCGTTATTGAAT
This sequence comes from Stenoptilia bipunctidactyla, assembly GCA_944452665.1. NCBI lineage: Eukaryota > Metazoa > Arthropoda > Insecta > Lepidoptera > Pterophoridae > Stenoptilia > Stenoptilia bipunctidactyla. Next base: position 25,309,562 of record OX101736.1, read on the forward strand.
TTGTGTATGAAAAACAAAAACTATTCAAATTGCGATTTTTCTTTTCTCCGGACTTTTAAAAATGATCTAATTGCTGAAAAATGAAGATAAGAATCTTCTTATTCAATAGTTTAAGTTTGGCGCCAAAACGTTGACTTAAACAGGCGACACACCATCCCGCATTCTTCTTTAAAAAATCAATATGAATAAATATTACTAACGCAACATTACTTAGCCCAAATTAAGTTTCTTAAAGAACTTGTGTTATGGATACTAGATAACTAATATACTTAAGAAATATATAAACAATAAACGTACATATTGAATAAACACATCTTTTTTTTAGAATATAGACTTAAATAGACATAAACATCCATAAATTGTTGACTAATATTTGTGTTCATCACATAAATATCTGCCGCCGCCGGGATTCGAACCCAGGACCTCTGGCATAGAAGGCACTGTTGGTTACCACGACACCAGCCGGCTGAGCGTCCGTCTAATCAGCGGTGCGAGCACACAACTTTATCGACTCGCATGTTTACGAAGGTTCGAATAGTATGGAGTCGGTTGCAAGTTTTTAATATAGATCTGTTCAGTCACGAAGGCGCGCCCTTACACTCTTATGTCAAACACATAGGGTGTGTTATCGCTGAAATCGCGGGACTTCTTTCATGAAAAGGACTATATCAGTGTAATTTTTTATTTTACAGTTATTTAAGACTACAACATGTTTACATTCAAAATTAACAAGGCACACATTTATTTAAGCTGGCCGTGCCGCAATGGATAAATTTCAAACCGTCTCCATACTATACGAACATTCGCAAACATACAAGTCGATAAAGTTCTGTGCCCACACTGCAGATCAGGCATTTGGTTTCACACTGCTTTAACGAAATTGATACTATTATTTACCGACTTCAAAAAAAGATAACGCTATGTTTTCGGTGTGGGTATAATATTATATTATGTAACAAGTGAGCGAAGTTGCTTATTACAGTCGAGGCTGTGATTTGAGCCCGAGCCGCAGGCGAGGGCTTAATAATGAGCCGAGACTGTAATTAGCAACGCTCACGAGTTACATACGACGTTTTTCAACACACTTGTGAGTAAAAGACAGACATACGTGGTCATAAAATAACAAACACATTTGATAACAAAGCTGTGAATTGTGATTGAAAAATGGCGCCGAACCTCGCGCATGCGCGTAGGTTTTTTTTTCCGCCAAATGTGTCAATGTCTGTATAGCATATACAGCCTATTTTAAGTGAAAATGTTTAATTTGGAGTGGTAAATGCAAATATTTTAATATTTTATAACAAATTATTGTAAGTTGTGAATAATTTGTTTGATATACAAATTTGTTTTACTAATATAAGGCGCAAACATTTAAAAATGTATATGGATTTGAAGTGGTATAAAACCTCTTTGTTGTTTCTGAAAATATTTAATGTATAACCCGGACCAATAAAATATGCTCTGTTTACTCGCATGTAATTTGCACAAAGGTACAATTCAACTTTGTAGGATTCATTATATTATGCACTAGGGTATAATATATTATGCACGCGTGACTTATAGCCCAGTTTATAGTTCTAAATTCAATAGAATAACGCTCACTTTACGAGCAAGTGTGTTGAAAATAATATAAACATATTTTAAACAGCGTCAAGCCACGGTGTCCTGATCATGAATTAAGAGCTTGTTGAAAAAATAATGTTCATATTATTATATCTGAGCAACTGTGAACAACTTCCGTATTCAAGTCACTAGTTCCAGGACCGATCGCATAACATGCCACCCATGGGAGTCGTGATTAATGGTGCGTTTCAATATCATGAAAACTGTTCGTTTTGCCTACGAACAGTAGAATTCTCTACCAAAATTCTATATTCAAAATCTTCACATCTAAAACACAGCTTACGAACTGTTTGACTTAAATGGGTTGTTAGGCAACGTGGTTACATTTGACCATTTACAAAATAAGTCATTTTATCTAGCCAAGACGACGTAACGAGTTATTAATATAAACCAATGAGGTAAAGGTGGCATGGCGGCCTGCTGTGGAAGTCGTCGTGGCGCCGTGGTTACTGTGCATATCAAACGATATTGCAGGGTGACCGCCGACCATTCATTTCTCACGACGACTTCCGTGCTTCGAAGGGCACGTTAAGCAGTCGGTCCCGGGTGCTGTATACTTGTATACAGTAGTCGTTAGGGTTTGTCACAAGCCATTTCGGCACCCTGAAATATCTGACATCCACGAACCAGCACTGGGCCAGCTTGGTGGATTACGGCCTAAACCTCCTCGTCACCCGGAGGAGAGACTCATAGCCCTGCAGTGGGCTCATTACACGGAGTTGTGATGATAATGATGGGCTAAATATCATATCAAACATCTGTCAGCATATCAATAATCCAGTTTTCTCTTTCTAACTTATCTATAACAGTTTTTGAAAAAAAAGGACGAGTATTATAGAATGACATAATTTGTCTTTTAAATATTTACTTTGACGTCATAAAAATGTGATTACACCAATAGCAAAATAAGTCAAAGGATTGTCATTTCGTTTTACGTAAGCAATTAAACGCAGTTATTAACAAAAAAGCTCTAAAAACATACTATAATATATTTATCGAATACCAAAACAGCAAGAATAAATTGAATAAGTTTATACATTTATTCAGTTCAAATATCATACAAGGAATTTGCGAATGCGTGATATTCTATAAATCACATGTCGCCTATTTTCTCGGAAGACGTCATGTAAAGGGGCCCATGCCAAATTTAAGAACTTACAGCTCATAGTTAATAGATATTGTGAAACGCTATTTTTTTCTACCAGTCTTGTACCTGTATCGGTTACTCATACCATTCGGTTGTATATTGAAACCCGCCATATATTAACTGTCACAGTCATCCATACGTCCACAATTCATTTATTTAATTTCATAAGAAGGAATACCACATTTTGGCAAATAAAGATAAATAGTAATTTGGTTTTAGCTTATTAAGTTCTATTGAAAAAATAACCTTGGTATAATTATGTGCTTGAATATCTAATAAACGCGTTATCGTTATGTAATTAGTGATTCACCGCAATACGAAATACTTTTTAAGGACACGTGTGTTGTGCTTGCTCAAACAAACCCGTGTCTGAATAATTTAAGATTGTTTAATTTGATGAATTTGAACATTATATAACACATTCGAGAACATTCATATCATCTTACTACGGAAAATTCAGGCTATTGGCATAAAAGGTAATTTACTTCGCTGGTTTGCCTCGTACATCGAAAATAGGAGTCAGATAGTCGTGTTAAATGGCTATAGTTCTCATCCCAAACACATTCCTTCTGGAATCCCGCAAGGATCACTGCTCGGTCCTTTGTTATTTATAATATTTTTAAATGACATAATTAATTGTATTCTGACTTCTAAAATTATCTTGTATGCTGATGACATGAAAATTCTTTGCCCAATTGACTCTATTCACGACTGCTTAAAGCTACAATCAGACCTTAACAATTTTTATGGCTACTGTATTTTAAACAAATTAGATCTTAACATATCGAAATGCTATGTATGTTCGTACACAAGAAAACCCTCCCCTATCGTATTTGATTATAAAATAAACAATTTAACTTTGCAACGTGTAAGTACCATGGTTGATCTGGGAGTTACATTTGACTCAAAGCTTTTATTCGATCAACATATTGACAAAATTGTTAAAAAGGCATCCAGAGCTCTAGGCTTTGTTCTGCGCATATCGTCTGACTTTACCTACATTAAAACCATTAAAATACTGTATTGTGCTTATGTCCGAAGTCACCTCGAGTATGCTTCATCTGTATGGAACCCACTATATAATATATATATTGATCGTATTGAGCGCATACAGAAGCGCTTTCTTAGATTCCTGCAATTCAAATCGGGAACATATGATAGTGACTACGTAACGCGATGTAAGCGCCACCATATATTACCGCTCTTTATTCGGAGACAGATTGCCGACGTTACAAACATGGTAAAGATAGTCCAAAGTAAAATAGATGTTCCGGAGCTTCTGTCCGGGGTTGGTATTTGTTGCCATTCAAAATCGTACCGTCATCAAAAATTACTACATATCCGTAGCGCAAACACCAACTACAGACAGAATTCGTTCATGATCAGGGCACCTTATTTGGTGAATCGGGTGATTATTGAGTTGGAGGACTTTGACCTATTTATTACCGGTGTCCCTAGTGTCAGAGCGGCCATGTCTAAACTTTTCTTTTTACAATAATTTTTGATTTATATATTATTTCGTTTCATTTATTGTTTATATATTGTGTATTCTCTAAAAAAGTGTAACTGCTACTATTATGTGTTTTATAAGCGACTTATTTGTATATTGTGTATTTTATAAACGACGTACAGTATTTTAATTTTTGTTTAACTATAAGTGGAAACTTTGTAAATGGCCATCACATTACTTAAATTTGTTTATACATCTTAAAAACTAGCTGTAAGTTTTCCAAAAATGTGAAAATAAAATAAAAAAATAAAATAAAATTAAGATGCCTTAAGTTTCGCGCAAAAACTACACCTATCTTGCATAGCTTGTTATTATGCTTGTAACTAATAAAAACACAACAACATTGAATGTATTTATGTTATTCTTTTTAAACTTGTGAATAGATAAAGCGCTGTTTAAAAATTCCAGCGCGTCAGTCTTTTGAGCGCGGGGTCAATGTCACGCTAATTCATGCAAAACTTCACTTACTCCTTGAAACTATTTCGGTAATGTTAATATGTGCCTTTTTATTACTTCCAGTTTACTTTAGAAATTTAAGAGATAATTTAACCTGAGCGCGAGGTCTTCCGGCACGAGGTTGCATACATTTTAATTAGGTTTTTTTCGTTACATTGCCTTTGTCTTTGGCCGTGTAGAGTCGGCTAGGAGTAACCCCACTGGCCCTGGATACGCGTGTCGTAATAGGCGAGTAATGCGAGTGGCCCCGCTCGGTGGTGGGATCCCGGCAGGGTCCGCCTGGCTAGTGACCACCCGGCATGTAAACCTGCCGCCAAATATTACCGCTCCGGCGCAGTGCTGTGTTCCGGCAATATTTAATGAAGAGCCCAGCTCTATCGAGTCAGCCCGTGTCTTCGACCTCAACTTCACTTACCATCGGGTGAGGTTGATATCGAATGTGGGATAAGTCCATTGTAAAAATTAAAAAATAACTTCTTCCCTTCTTATTTGAACTTACAGAGAAACTATAGGAGAAGACTTAATTGACAAACAGGTATTGATTGCAGACCCTTCCTAGGTCCCATGTCCCTTGGCCTCGCGTCATAATTCAGCAGGTTATATGTAAGATTCAAGAGCGTTGCGTAGACACAGAAAGGATTTAAATATTGATCTGAACTGGCCTCTAAATACTGTCGCCGAAAAAAAAAAGTAGGTACTGTTATATCTTAGCGATAACATTTTACTTGATATTCATTGCAGTTTGTTATAAGGTATAGTGTCAATAAAGAAGTCATCGTGGCATCGTGGTTACTGTATACGATATCGCAGGTTAAGCAACGTTCGGAGCGGTCGGTACTAGGATGGGTGACCGCCGACCGTTCATTTCTCACGGCGACTTCCGTTAAGTAGTTGGTCCGGGGTGCTGTATATAGTAGTCGTAAGGGTTTGTCAGAAGTCATTTCAGCACCCTGAAATTTCTGACATCCAATAACCAGCACTGGGCCAGCTTGGTGGATAACGGCCTATACTTCCTCGGGCTCATTACAAAGAGTTATGATGATAGTGCCAATAAAGATTTAGTGAAAGCCGTCCAAGCCAATAAGTAATGAAATAAAATGAAAATTTTTATTCAGTATAAGACCATCGAATGGCCGCTTAATGACGTCACAGTAGGTATTCACTATGTAGGTAAGGTACATAAACTATAATGAGCATCAAAGGTCCAATTACAGCTTTAAAAAAGAAATAATAAGTAAAATTTAAAGTAGAAGAAAGACACCAAACTCAGCTCTTTTTTGTCAAAAGAGCTCACAATGCAACAAGTTAGTAGAAATACATATAAAAAATAGATAACACGTACCATGAAAGTCAGTGACCTCAACATTCTGCGAATCACTCGGCCGTTTCCGTGACTTGTCCGGCGGCAGCGGCGGCGGCGGCGCCTCCAGAGTGGACGGCAGCGGCGGCGGCAGCGGGGACGACGCGTGCAGCGGCGGCGACAGCGGCGGCGGCGAGCCGGGCGGCGGGGGGGACGATAAAGGGGGCGAGGCGTTAGGCGGGGAGGGCGTGAGGGGCGGCGGGGCGCGCGCCGCCAGCGCCGCCTGTAGTTCCAGCAGCGGTAGTTCAGGCACCGCCACCGCCGCCGCGCGCCCGCCCATCTCCAGCTCTTCCACTAGGAACCCTTCCTGTAGCGGGGAAATTTGCATTATAGTCATTGGCTTAAAGCTGATATAGGGACGGCTGATAGCCTAAGTTAGAAATAAAAATAACGAGTACTGTATTACGTCACTTATCTTGATATTGGTGATATTGATAACCGAAAGTAATCAATATATATAAAACTGTTCCTTTACTGACTGAGTGACTGAGGTACTGAGTGACTGACAGACAACGTACAGCCGTAACTACTGGGCGTAGAGAACTGAAATTTGGAACATACATTCTTTAGGGGATGTAGGGGTGCACTAAGGAAGGAATTCCCGAAATTCCCACGGGAACGGGAAATATAGGACTTTTTAGTTTGTATGAAAATCTTATTCCTTGAGTGCACCGATATGAAACTTGGTGTAAAGGTTTTTCAATGTGTGTCTGGTTGTGTTATGAAAGGAATTCCCGAAATTCCCACGGGAACGGGAAATATATGATGTTTTAGTTTGTATGAAAAAAACTTATTCCTTGAGTGCATGGGTGTGATACTTGGTATAAAGGTTCTTACAGTGGGTGTCTGGTTGTTTAGTTTCTGAAATTTCCACGAGAAGGGTAGTTACGCGCATACGAAGTTGCGGGATAAAGCTAGTTTACTTATAAAGTTTTGTTGTAATCAATCGTAAGGCCTTTGGGACTACTTTTTTACGCGACTGCGACTACTTTTTACGCGACTGCGACTGCTTTTTTACCATGGCGACTGTCTTCAATTCCGGTTTTGCCGTTGGTGTGCTCGCATGTGGCTTATGCAGCCAATTTTGTTTGTTGAAGCTCTCGCACATTGCGGGCATGAGAGCACGCCGTTCACACAATTATAGCTGACAGCCGCAGGTGGTCGGGCTTTCAGCTCAAGGAGCCGCCGGTTCTTAGGGGCTTGGACGCTAGATTTAACAAGCGCTCTCCACTCCGGCTGTCTGGCCGCCTGCTGCTCCCACAGCGAAGGCTTGATGTCGCACTGCTTCATGTGTCGCTTCAGCACATTTTTGTACCTGAGGAGTCCGCCATGCTTTCGCTTGCCTTTCTCAAGTTCTGAGTAAAATATGCGCTTAGCTATTCTTTCCTCCGTCATACGCGTCACGTGTCCGCACCACCGAAGCTGACGCTGCATAAGGTATGATTCAATGCTACCTACATTGGCCCTTCGCAGTACTTCAGTATTTCGTACGCGGTCAGACCATCGGATGTGAAGTATTTTCCGTAAACACTTGAGGTGGAATCGGTCTAGCATGCGGATGTGACGGCGATACAGTGTCCGTGTTTCGGCAGAGTATAAGATATTGGGCAGCATGAGTCGTCTTTCCCACAGGAAGGGACTTCGTGCACTTAGCGGGAGGTACCCGCTGTAAAACCTGCCTCAATGGCGGCCCCTTCGGCGAGGTGCAGCCGCGAGCCGCCGCGGCTTGCCGGGGTGTGGCCGCCGTATGCACTACAGCTACTTGGAGCCCCTGGCGAGAGTTTGCAGAACGTCTGCGATCACTGGAAAAACCCACGCTATTCCTAGACCGGCTAGTGAGATTCCACACGAGACTCTGTGTTCGAGCGCCTTCTGTCACTACAGCGATTACGCTCGCGTGCGCTTTATTTTATCTGATCTTCAATGAACGCAACTATCAAATGTCATTTCCGGCACTTATTACTCAGTCACTTTGCTTGAATACATCGTTATTAAGTTTTTCATGTCTTTTAATTAATAAATTCTCCTGCCAAGCAAAATAGAAATAAAGTTTATTATCTCAAAATACAAAAGTTTACAAACACAGAAAAATAATTAAACACAATTTGAAACAATTATTTCCAGTCGCGCTGGTTTTCAGGCACAGCCGTGGTACACTACTTTAATATTGTTAACATATTATCATTAAGTCCATTCGAAGACATCGATTATTGAAATCTGTATTGTTTATACCATGTACAGTAAATAAAAAATAAAAAAAATACAATATTAACAAAATCTACAAAAATACAATATTTACAGTTACATTGATATGCCCACTCCGAACTACATAATTTTGTTGACATTTGTGTAGGCAATAACAAACTTGTTCAAGCATAAGACCTCTTTATAATTCAATTAAACTTGTTGAAAATAAATATTATAAAAGTAATAAACCAAATACATATTAATATATTCCTTCTATAAATATAAATAGGTACTAAATATTATAAATAACTATATTATGCTCCTTTTGTTCCCTTAAGAGTAAAGCTCGATATTTTATTTTGAAGGTGTGACAATTGTCTATATTTCGTAAGGGGGGTTGCAAGTCGTTCCAAATCTTTGCAGCTGCATACTTGAAGCAACCCTTAAACCCACTACTGTGGTGCTTTGGTATAGTCAGTTTATTTTGAAACTTAGATCTGGTATTTATATTACTTGCGTCATTTTTTCATTCTAGTTTCGTGAATAAATATAGCGGCTTATGAGTTTTTATTATTTTAAAAGTAGCGGTTCCTAAGTGAAGTTTTCTTCTGTTCTTCATATTTAATAGGTTTTTACTTATTAAATATGCTGTTATGTGCTCGCGCTTGGGAATTTCATAACAGAAACGCATACAAGCGTTTTGTATGCGTTGTATGGCTTTCGCGGTTTTATCGAAGATTCTAGGCCCATAAACTGTATTGCAGTAGTTGAAATTAGATAGAACCAATGTTTCGGTGAGTGTTAACCTAACATTCGTGGACAAATATTTCCGAAATTCGTATAGCACCTTAAGCCTGTAAAAAGAATTTCTTATTTTCGCATTAATGTGTTGTTCATATCGAAGCTGTTCGTCAAATAGAAGTTCTAGATTTTTTACACACTGTACTCTTTCGATATTTGTAGAGTCTATTTTAAGTTGTGATAAACTTCGACTTGTCAGGATTTAAAACTAGGGTGTTGTCACAAGCCCACTGGTGTATCATTTTTAAATCGGTGTTAATCATTTCCATAGCATCTTTAGTGTTCTTAGGGTTAAACAAAAGGTACAGTTGTGTATCATCCGCATATAAGCAGTTATTTAATTTCCGATTGAGATCTGCGGTGAATATCGTGAAAAGTACAGGACTCAGTACAGAGCCCTGGAGGGTGCCTCTGTTAGTTTCTTTGCTTACCGATTCTATGGTTTGAAAATCTCCCTCAACCACAACAAACTGACGACGGCCGCATAGAAACAATCTAAACCACATGCAAGTTGCTTCAGTAAATCCATAGTATTTCATTTTTGATAGTAATAATTCGATATTAATACAGTCAAACGCTCTACTAAAGTCAAGTAACACTAAACAGGTGGCCAGTCCTACGTCCGAAGCCGATATTACGTCATCAGTGACGTGAGATAGCGCGGTCTCTCTACTATGGCCTTTTCGAAATCCAGGCTGAAGGTCAGGAATTATACGCTCTGACTCTAAGTATTGAGTGATCTGAATACACACTGCTTTTTCTAGAATTTTAGAAAATGCTGGCAGTATACTAATAGGGCGAATGTCACTAAGGCTTTTTACGTTAGTAGTCTTTGGAAGTGGTTTTACTTTGGCTAATTTCCAAGCCTCAGGGAATATGGACGTCTCAATAGATTTATTTATGATAAAAGTAATTTCTGAAACTTGCTATAGATTCGCTGAGCGCGTCTAAGGCGGTAGAGATAGTCACGCCCTCGGGCCTGTACGCCGTGCCCAGTGCTAGCCTCGCGGTGCCCGGCAGTCACCTGCAGCCACAGCTGCTAGCGCGCGGCCGGCGGCTGCGGCTGTGCGCGCGCGCACCCGCGCCTCACGTAGAACGCTACGCCTCCACTCGTCTTGTCGTTAGGCCGCTCTATGTACCTCAAACTATATCCTGCTAAAGTTGGTGCAAGTTTTGTTGTCCTGTTTTTATCCAGGTTTCATTTAAAGCTAGTATATCTGGGGTCAGTGTTTCCATAGCAGCCACAAACTCGTCTTTTCCAGTATTTAACGACCTTATATTTAACAATCCCAGAACTAAACTTGTACTTTTATTCTTGTTCATTTTAATGTATATATAATATTACATTTCATATTTAAATTACCAAACTCAATATTAATAATAAGCATAAATGATAGGAGTAATAAGTATATATCTACACATTCAATATATTTCATAATAACGGCAGTAGATTTAAACATATTATGATAAATAGAATAATAAAAATGACATATAATAATACAAACATATATTTTATATACATACAGATACGTATACATATTGTACATCACGATTAGAAACAAAATACGATACACTTGAATTAGTTTAAATGTAACGTTACTACCATCTACAATAACAATAAGTAAAACAATAATAGCAAGATATAGATTTAGGCAAAAAAACATATGATTTCGCAACACGACTTGCGAAGAAATGAAATGATACATATTATTATTAAGTGCAATTGATACTTGGCTCTCGGGGTCCAAAAACCTTTACTATATCCTCGTCTTTCATTAGACGGTGGACTGTGCTTGCATCACTTTTTCGTACAAGAATTTTACCATCCCGTACCCAGATATACTTCCACCCGCAGGACTTCATTTCTTCTTTAGCGAGGAGCTTTTTATTTGCGTAGGTCAGGCGCTCGTTGACATAGATGCGCTTAGGGTTACCTTGTAGTGATATATCCGCGGTGGTCACGTAGCGGCGTGTCCGCGCCGCCTGCCGCAGACGGCGCGCGGCCGGCGAGCGCGGCGCACGGCGTCCACGCGGCCGCGCGGCGCACACTACTGTATCTGCCTCCACGAGGGGACTGCCTAGGTTTATCGCTAGGTTTGAATAGGATGAACCGTATTCTCACCCTTTTCTTCGGGAACATCAGATATTTCAATATCATTTGTATAAGATTCTTGATCTCTGTGATTAAGTTGTTGCTTTAAATAACAAATTTCATCTCGCAGCTCCTTAAAGGTATTTTCATTTTTTAATCTGGTCTTCTACTTTTTCTATACGCTCCTTAATATAAATCTTAAAATCGCTTATCGTTATTCGAAGTGACTCCATCTGGTCCCAAAATAAATCCATATTTTTCATCAAGTCAGACATAGTAATCTGTTCCTCCTGATCTTTTGTTTCGCTCACATTTTCACACGGTATGTTATTCGTTTCATCTTTCTTTAATAAATTTTCTTTTGAAGACTCAAAAAAGCTTATTTGACTGGTGTGTTTGTATTATCGCCTTTAGGTGTTTTTTAAACGCAACAAGGGCAGATCCATAGCTTAGGTAGATTAACTGGCACTTATTTTGTTAAACTACTAATACACTGCACATATATATAAATAAAATAAAAATAAAATAAAAATAAAATAAAATAAAATAAAATATATTCAACTAAAATTATCAAGTTTTACTATTATTATCGATTTAAATACACGGAACAGTTTGTATATACGTATTTGCGCTTGGACTACCCTCACGTATGGGTATATATCAATGCACGTAGACATGGTCCTTCGAGCTGGATGATAATAATATTGGATCAAATAATATTTCAACAAAAATCAAGATTTATAAGAATGTGTGAATTTGCCTTGGAGGTTATAAGAAGAACAAGGAGTAAAATTGAAAATAAGAATCTACGTGAATAAGTGGTATTAAGTACATAACTACGTATAATAAAGCAACCCAGCATTCAATCAGGTAGTATTAAGTATAATTAAGGATAATTACCTATTCAGGTTAGTAAAACATATGCCTATGTTAACTTTTACACTCTGCAATACACTTCGGAACACATTAGATTTTATATGAAGAATGGTCGCTTGCCAGGTGGACGGGATTCTGTCAGAAAGCGGGGGTCGCTCGGATTAGTCGCCTTTTACGACACGCTTATTCAGATGTTTTTCTAAGCCTACACGGACAAAAGTCTTCCGTCAGTCTTTTGTGCCGTTGTTTATATAAAAAAATAACTTCCAAATGGAACATTATAATTTCAACAAATTTGAGAGTTTGTGCAAAAAGTAGTATAAAGTGTTTGGGTACTGACGTGCAGGCGCCACACCACGTGGTAGTGCGTGTGCAGCGGGTGCAGCGGCGCGCGCTCCGCCAGCGCCGGCGCCGGCGGCGGCTGCAGCTCCGCCAGCGCGCGCGGCAGCGTGGGCGGCGCGCGCGGCGCCGCGCCCGCCCCGCCCGCCGCCGCCGCGCCCACCACGATCCACGCGAACTGCGCGCGCTGCGCGGCGGCCAAGCGCGCCGCGGGAGCCCCGCGCGCGGCCGGCGGCGCGGGGGCGGCCGGCCGCGCCGCTGCGGCCGGGGCCTCGTTCGGTACGATGGGGACTGGCTCGTCACCGAATAAGTCGTCGGCTGCTTCGTTCGCGGGGGCCTCGGGGGCCGGCTCGGCCGCTTGCTGGTTGCCGGCTTCTATCTCACTGTGGGAGGACAATAATTATGACTTAATTTGATAAATCTTCCAAGTATTACAAATTCGAGAGTTTGTTCCTCAGTCAAGGCAAAATGGCTTAACGGATAAGCAGGAAATTTGGCATAGAGATAGCAGCTACTTTTTATCCCGACATTCCCGCAACATTAGAAATTATGCGATTTAACCGTGTAAACGACCAACATTTCTCCAGTCAGATGCTATGTTTTCCCTATATTAATGACTAGTTCAGACATCAATGTAGTACATTTTCTTTTGTATTTAAATAATTGACTTTTAATGTATGCTACTTATAAAAAATCGTCCGCTTCTAACAACATACAGCGCGGCGGACTGCTGCAGCAGCAGCGCCAGCTCGTCGTCCTCCGCTCTAACAACAAGGTGTACGTACTGCACGGCGTGGTGCAGCGACTCCCACACGGCCAGCACGCGCTGGTGCAGCGCGTCCACCTTGCGGCCGTACAGCGCGGCGGACTGCTGCAGCAGCAGCGCCAGCTCGTCGTCCTCCGCTCTAACAACAAGGTGTACGTACTGCACGGCGTGGTGCAGCGACTCCCACACGGCCAGCACGCGCTGGTGCAGCGCGTCCACCTTGCGGCCGTACAGCGCGGCGGACTGCTGCAGCAGCAGCGCCAGCTCGTCGTCCTCCGCTCTAACAACAAGGTGTACGTACTGCACGGCGTGGTGCAGCGACTCCCACACGGCCAGCACGCGCTGGTGCAGCGCGTCCACCTTGCGGCCGTACAGCGCGGCGGACTGCTGCAGCAGCAGCGCCAGCTCGTCGTCCTCCGCTCTAACAACAAGGTGTACGTACTGCACGGCGTGGTGCAGCGACTCCCACACGGCCAGCACGCGCTGGTGCAGCGCGTCCACCTTGCGGCCGTACAGCGCGGCGGACTGCTGCAGCAGCAGCGCCAGCTCGTCGTCCTCCGCTCTAACAACAAGGTGTACGTACTGCACGGCGTGGTGCAGCGACTCCCACACGGCCAGCACGCGCTGGTGCAGCGCGTCCACCTTGCGGCCGTACAGCGCGGCGGACTGCTGCAGCAGCAGCGCCAGCTCGTCGTCCTCCGCTCTAACAACAAGGTGTACGTACTGCACGGCGTGGTGCAGCGACTCCCACACGGCCAGCACGCGCTGGTGCAGCGCGTCCACCTTGCGGCCGTACAGCGCGGCGGACTGCTGCAGCAGCAGCGCCAGCTCGTCGTCCTCCGCTCTAACAACAAGGTGTACGTACTGCACGGCGTGGTGCAGCGACTCCCACACGGCCAGCACGCGCTGGTGCAGCGCGTCCACCTTGCGGCCGTACAGCGCGGCGGACTGCTGCAGCAGCAGCGCCAGCTCGTCGTCCTCCGCTCTAACAACAAGGTGTACGTACTGCACGGCGTGGTGCAGCGACTCCCACACGGCCAGCACGCGCTGGTGCAGCGCGTCCACCTTGCGGCCGTACAGCGCGGCGGACTGCTGCAGCAGCAGCGCCAGCTCGTCGTCCTCCGCTCTAACAACAAGGTGTACGTACTGCACGGCGTGGTGCAGCGACTCCCACACGGCCAGCACGCGCTGGTGCAGCGCGTCCACCTTGCGGCCGTACAGCGCGGCGGACTGCTGCAGCAGCAGCGCCAGCTCGTCGTCCTCCGCTCTAACAACAAGGTGTACGTACTGCACGGCGTGGTGCAGCGACTCCCACACGGCCAGCACGCGCTGGTGCAGCGCGTCCACCTTGCGGCCGTACAGCGCGGCGGACTGCTGCAGCAGCAGCGCCAGCTCGTCGTCCTCCGCTCTAACAACAAGGTGTACGTACTGCACGGCGTGGTGCAGCGACTCCCACACGGCCAGCACGCGCTGGTGCAGCGCGTCCACCTTGCGGCCGTACAGCGCGGCGGACTGCTGCAGCAGCAGCGCCAGCTCGTCGTCCTCCGCTCTAACAACAAGGTGTACGTACTGCACGGCGTGGTGCAGCGACTCCCACACGGCCAGCACGCGCTGGTGCAGCGCGTCCACCTTGCGGCCGTACAGCGCGGCGGACTGCTGCAGCAGCAGCGCCAGCTCGTCGTCCTCCGCTCTAACAACAAGGTGTACGTACTGCACGGCGTGGTGCAGCGACTCCCACACGGCCAGCACGCGCTGGTGCAGCGCGTCCACCTTGCGGCCGTACAGCGCGGCGGACTGCTGCAGCAGCAGCGCCAGCTCGTCGTCCTCCGCTCTAACAACAAGGTGTACGTACTGCACGGCGTGGTGCAGCGACTCCCACACGGCCAGCACGCGCTGGTGCAGCGCGTCCACCTTGCGGCCGTACAGCGCGGCGGACTGCTGCAGCAGCAGCGCCAGCTCGTCGTCCTCCGCTCTAACAACAAGGTGTACGTACTGCACGGCGTGGTGCAGCGACTCCCACACGGCCAGCACGCGCTGGTGCAGCGCGTCCACCTTGCGGCCGTACAGCGCGGCGGACTGCTGCAGCAGCAGCGCCAGCTCGTCGTGCTCCGCTCTAACAACAAGGTGTACGTACTGCACGGCGTGGTGCAGCGACTCCCACACGGCCAGCACGCGCTGGTGCAGCGCGTCCACCTTGCGGCCGTACAGCGCGGCGGACTGCTGCAGCAGCAGCGCCAGCTCGTCGTGCTCCGCTCTAACAACAAGGTGTACGTACTGCACGGCGTGGTGCAGCGACTCCCACACGGCCAGCACGCGCTGGTGCAGCGCGTCCACCTTGCGGCCGTACAGCGCGGCGGACTGCTGCAGCAGCAGCGCCAGCTCGTCGTCCTCCGCTCTAACAACAAGGTGTACGTACTGCACGGCGTGGTGCAGCGACTCCCACACGGCCAGCACGCGCTGGTGCAGCGCGTCCACCTTGCGGCCGTACAGCGCGGCGGACTGCTGCAGCAGCAGCGCCAGCTCGTCGTCCTCCGCTCTAACAACAAGGTGTACGTACTGCACGGCGTGGTGCAGCGACTCCCACACGGCCAGCACGCGCTGGTGCAGCGCGTCCACCTTGCGGCCGTACAGCGCGGCGGACTGCTGCAGCAGCAGCGCCAGCTCGTCGTCCTCCGCTCTAACAACAAGGTGTACGTACTGCACGGCGTGGTGCAGCGACTCCCACACGGCCAGCACGCGCTGGTGCAGCGCGTCCACCTTGCGGCCGTACAGCGCGGCGGACTGCTGCAGCAGCAGCGCCAGCTCCGCGAAGTTCGGCAGCGGCAGCTGCTCGCCCTCTACCGGCCGCCCGTCTTCCGCTTCTAACGCGCGGAGGCCCGCCTCCGTCAGGTACTCTTCGAGAAGCTGCAGTAAAGAGATGAGAGTTAGCTTTTCTCTTTATTAACAGAGATATATTAACCAATAGGATTGCATTAAAAGTTCCTATTGGTACACATTTCTCCATTTCTTTGCTCCATATCAATGGACAGACACACCAAAAAATGGAGGCTCCTCGAATCAACAATATTTTTTAAATTAGTGTTAAGTGAGAGACGAATATTAAATATCGCAGATAAAGTATTTTTCTGTCAAAAGACTTATTTGTATTTAATATAAGTTTTGCATTGCTGCATTTGAAGATTTCCTAAGAATTACTTGCTTCGTCTGTGACTCAAACCTGCTTAATTAAAAAAAAAAACACTTATAATGCCAATCAAAATAATGAACAAAAACTTATAATTCTTCTTAAGTAACATAATATTTTCAAAGAAAGGAACAATGAGAAATTAATTATTTAAATCAACTTAAAAAGATACAAGAAACTGCCGAAGCCAATAAAGTGAAAATACACTCGAAGTCTTTACATGCAGAATTACTTATATTTAAAAATCTTATAAAGTCTTCTTTCAGCGAAATACCCTATCATAGTCTTGGGACGCCCTATATAGACCTAAACCTCTTCGCCACCCAGGTATCTAGAAGCAGTTTTATACACCAATTAGCTTTTGTCAGTCATGCGAGAGGTTCAGAGTTTACCCCACACTAGGTGAGATTTAGTCCAGGTGTTCCAGAATTTAAGAGACACTCTAATTAGATGATGTCTCTAGCTTTCATTTCCCTTCATTATCGCCTGTTTTATAACAAAATCTTAAGTGTCAAAATAATGTATGCTTGAGTAATCCTTACTCAAGCATACATTATTATCATTAGAGCACAGCCAATTTTTTGCCCAAGAAACAGAGAAAAAAGGAAATTGAGGCAAATCATGAAATAGATGGGATGATTTTGTACCTAAGTTCTGCAAAAGATTGTAATATGTGGAAGTATGAAGGAAACTTATGTACAAAGTAAATGATAGTTTCACAAACGAAAAAGGAACATAATTACTTAAATAAATAAAAATACAGTTTTCCCTTCTCATCAATATACATTATATAAAACTGTTCCTTTACTGACTTATTGAGGTACTGAATAACTGACACACGACATACAGCCATAACTACTGAGAGTAAGGAGCTGAAATTTGGAGCATTCATTAAAGAGTGTAGGGGTTCAATGCGGAAAGAATTCCCGAAATTCACCCGGGGATGGGAAATATAGGACTTTTTATTTATTTAACTACAAATGAGATCAGATAAAGTAAAAGGTAAGTTGTACAAAGGAACTGTTGCATGCAAATTTGTATGCCTTATGTTATTCCTTGAGTGCACAAAAAAGGTTCTTCAAAGATTATCTGAGATCGCTATCTGAATGTTGTGAGCTCAGTAAACCATGTCTAAATTAGGCCTATCTATAGCAGTGCTATCCAACTTATCATAGCCGACGGCCCATATTTTCTTCACCAAACATTTCAGGGGCCAAGAAGTTTGATAATTGAACTGTATTCAGCCAGAGTAAGAAATAATGCAAACTAAACAGTAGGTTTTTAGATTTAAAATTTCCTCAAATAAAATAATTTTAATATTAATGATAATGATTCAGTAACATAAATTTATTCATAATAAAATCACAAATATATTTTCCAGGCTATTAAGTTTTTGAGGAAAATTTTTTTGGGCTGTTGTTTTGTTATATTATGGTAGATACTAAAGTGCTGAAGAAGGTTGCTGAAGAAACAATTTCAAATTACTATGGTAAAAACCCAACAATATGGAATAATCATAACAATTTACCAGTTAGATTCTACAATTGGCATCACCTTTAGCGTTTCTTATAAATCTGTCGTTTTCAGCCGGTCGATTTCCCGATTTATTAAAAAAATCTATTATAAGACCAATCTTTAAAAAGGGAGAAAAAGACCATCTTTCCAACTATCGTCCTATATCGTTAATCCCGATATTTTCAAAAATATTTGAAAAAGCAATGAAGAAAAGACTTTTAAATTTCATTGATAAATTTGATATAATATGCAAGCAACAATCGGGATTCCAAAAGGGAAAATCAACATCCACGGCTATTTTCGAATTGGTTAATGAAGTTACTAACAGTATAAACTCGGGGAAAGAAACAATAGGCGTCTTCTTTGATATGACCCGTGCATTCGACTTTGTGTCTCATAGCCTGTTGCTTCAAAAGTTAGAAAATTATGGCATTAGAGGAACAGTGCTGGGTTGGTTTAATACATATCTGTCTGACAGACAGCAAAGTGTGGAAATGCAATGCATTAATGACAAAAAAGAAGTAGTAAACTGTAGATCAAACTTTAAAAACATAATGACTGGGGTGCCACAAGGCAGCGTTCTCGGGCCTCTTTTATTTCTTTTATATGTAAATGACCTACCCAACTTGACATCGCATAAATATTTTCTATTTGCAGATGACATATCTTTAATCTTAACTAAAAATGATAATAATTTTGAATATGACATTAATAATACAATAAAATTAATAATAAACTGGTTGACTTGTAATAATTTAAATATTAACTTAATAAAAACTAATTATTTGAGATTTAATACTAATAAAATTCTCAGTACTATTGACATACATTATAAACATGACAAGATTAAAGAAGTAGAAGGCACTAAATTTCTCGGGTGTCATATTGACAATAAATTAAATTGGAAACAGCACATAAATTATGTAACAAATAAATTAAACAGTTATGTGTATGTTCTAAGCAGACTGCGAAAAACCTGCGCACTCTCAACCGTAATGACTGCTTACCATGGTTATGTCGCGTCTATCCTAAGATACGGACTCATCACTTGGGGAAACTCTACTGACTTAAATAAGGCATTTATAGCACAAAAAAAGTGTATTCGGGCAATTTTTGGAAAAGCACCAGACGAATCAGCCAAACCTTTATTTAAACTAAACAAAATATTAACATTGCCTTGTATGTACATTTTAGAAGTTGCTATGTTCGTTGTAAGCAATGTTCATTATTTCACTAAAGCTAAGGACATTACCAGAGCAACACGACATGGAAATCGTTTAGTATATAACTCAATACCACGCCTAGAACTATATAACAGGCAGTGCTACGCTATGTGCGTCAAAATATATAATGCTGTCCCAAAGGAAATTAAATCGATGCCTCAAATCAAATTTAAAAAATCATTTAGTGAATGGTTAAGTGAAAAATGTTTTTATTCTATAAATGAATATTTTGACAAAAATAACAGATAAAATTGATTGAATTGTGATAATTTCGTGTAATAATAATATTTTATAAAAACCTTGTATTGGTGGTGGGTTAAATTAATAATGACTATGTACAAAAACCAATGTTTATGATTAGTTATGATTATAATACCGATTGCATGCTGTCATACAGCATAGTATGCCGAGCTCGATTTATGTATAACATCTTTATGTACCATACTATATAGCAATAAATATATTTGATTTGATTTGATTTATAAATTATAAAGAAAATTTAGCTCTATGTGCATATAATGGAGGTCTGTTATTTATTATCCACATTGAAAAGTGAACTAGCATGGACATTAGTGATAGTTTTAAAATCGAGATTTGTACAAATTTAAGTTTGCTATATTTACATTTCTTATTGATTTCTGGATAAACAATAGTAAACATTTTCTGTGTAATATTTCCTATTATTAGATGATGCCATTTGCACTTAATCTGAAATGATGTTTTGATAATAAGGCAGACTGCAGATGCAACAACTAATTAGCTCTTAAAGAAATGCAATAAAGAAATTAAGGTTTGAAGTTCGCTACAGCTGCCCTCAATTTCTGCCATTTACAGTTTTAATTAAGAAGGACTCTGTTGTATGCTTTGATTTATTGAATAACATTTTAAAAGTCCTGGTGAGAAAATATAAATCTAATAAGATTCTTATTTTAAAGTCAGGCTGTTTATTATGAATTTGCCCAAATTCAACCAAGAACCAACAAAATGGATACAAATCATTTGCCTGATAAATTAGAAATTGTACAGTAAGAATTTAGTGGCTTATCTAGATTTTTTGATGTCCTCAATACATTATTAGAGGGACCTGAGAGTTTGTTTACATTGAGTTTGCTCTGTTAGATTTGTTGACATCTAAAGATACTAAAATTTGTAGATAGCTCATACTATACTACAGGAAGTTCTGTCAAGACAAGACACAAAACTGAAAAGACAGTCCGAATAAATTGAAATAAGTAGTTTAACTAAATCGCGCGGGAAGCACAATCGACATACCGCGCTCAAATCTGTGTCGAAGCTGCGTCGCAAGTCGCTCGGCACGGGCTTCATAAGCTCCGCGACGATCTCTTCCAGCCTTTGGGAGTTCATGCTCCACCTTTGCTGTCGCCGCCGAGAAGCTCGTTCTCTGAAATAACACGGCTGTTAACACCATCGCATGAACAGCGCTGTTCAACAGCGACGCTAACACTGAAATCACACGGGTTTTTTAAGTGGCGCGAAACTTTGTCTGAAAAACGCGACCTAATTTTGTTTAATAAATTTCAGTGTTTAAAGTATCTTAGAAATACTTGATTACAACCCACACACTACCTTTGCTCAGCGAGGAGCTCGGCGTCCATTTTATAAACATATATTTGTATCAGAAATAGCGTAATAACTAAGGTGGCCATTTATTTGTGTTTTGGTAGGAGACATTTCCACATTCGCTCGCTGCCATTTGACTCGCGCATGCTCGCTCGTTTGATGTTCGTTGTTATGAAACTTGAGGCATTATTTGTCTATGGCTTTGGGTGCATTCATGGAATTAATAGGTACTACGTACAACTAGTACTTATTAATTCCATGGGTGCATTCGATAATGCTGTCATATAAAATAATTCCGATAATGGAAATACTATTGTATTATGAGGAATTTTCTGACAGCTCATAAAGATTAGTTCAAAAAACCTCTATAGATGGCACTTTTAAAAAGCCGAAGGCGTTAAGTCTGCATACTATAATATAGGTAAGTGGTATCTATCATCTATGGTTATTTATAAGTTCAATTTCTGACACAGACGTCAATTAATTTTCAACACACTTGCTCGTAAAGTGAGCCTTATTCTATTGAATTTAGAACTATAAACTGGGCTATAAGTCACGCGTTCATAATATATTATACCCTAGTGCATAATATAATGAATCCTACAAAGTTGAATTGTACCTTTGTGCAAATTACATGCGAGTAAACAGAGCATATTTTATTGATCCGGGTTATACATTAAATATTTTCAGAAACAACAAAGAGGTTTTATACCACTTCAAATCCATATACATTTTTAAATGTTTGCGCCTTATATTAGTAAAACAAATATGTATATCAAACAAATTATTCACAATTTACAATAATTTGTTATAAAACATTAAAATATTTTCATTTACCATTCCAAATTAAACATTTTCACGTAAAATAGGCTGTATATGCTATACAGACATTGACACATTTGGCAGAAAAAAAAGCCTACGCGCATGCGCGAGGTTTGGCGCCATTTTTCAATCACAATTCACAGCTTTGTTATTAAGTGTGTTTGTTATTTTATGACCACGTATGTCTGTCTTTTACTCACAAGTGTGTTGAAAAACGTCGTATGTAACTCGTAAGCGTTGCTAATTACAGTCTCGGCTCATTATTGAGCCCTCGCCTGCGGCTCGGGCTCAAATCACAGCCTCGACTGTAATTAGCAACTTCGCTCACTTGTTACATAATATACTAATTTTTCATAGGTTTTCTTAACTGACTAGGTCATTGTTTATTTACTAACCCGTAGTGTAGTAGGTTTTTTTTTATTTTGTAAGGATAGGACGTTTGTCTTCCATGCCACCTAATGGAAAGTGCGCATGAAGACTATGGTGTTACACGTCCTTCCACGAGAAACCTATTCATTCGACACTTAAAAGTTCCAGGACTGTAGTGGTCAGGAAAAACAGACGCAGGTAGATTGTTCCACACCTTGGCAATCCGTACCAAAAAGGAACTATCGAAGCGTTTTGTTCGACTTTTTGGTAAACCCACTATATAGGGATGGAAGTTCTGTCTGCGTCTGGTAGTCCGGTGGTAAAAAGGAGTGGGTTCGATTTGGTCAAAAAGAGCACTCGCACACTCATGCGAGTGTGCATCATGGCTACATGCCGATAAAATACTGTCAGACAAGCAACCTTACGACGATGTTCCAGCGTCTGCAATTTTTTATTTGTAAGGTTGTTGTCATTTATGAGTTTACGGGCTCTTCGATCAACAGAGTCCAGCGCTTCGAGCTAGTATTTGGCCTAACCATCCCAAAGGTGACTGCAGTACTCCATGCACGACCTCACTTGGGCTGTGTATAAGTTGAGCAGCCGTTCAGGGCTGAAGTACCGCCGGACCTTTGAGATGATACCCAATTTTTTGGAAGCCGTTTTTGCCTTAGACTCAATTTGTTGTCCGAAGTTTAATTTGGACGTTATAGTGACGCCCAAAAGCCCTAGTTGATCGGTGATGGGAACAGATACATTCTGGAAAGTGGGCGTAAAAGTAAAGGTGCTCTTTTTTGCGGAGAATAGACACGCTTGTGTTTTGGAGGCGTTGAATTTGACCAGGTTAGATTCGCCCCAATCGGACACATTCCGCAAGTTCGAATCAACGCGCTCAATCATAGACTCTCTCAAAACCTGGATTTCATGGGCGCTCGCTCGCACATTGGATATATATCTCTCAACATACAGTGCTGTCATCAGCATATCCAATAATGCCTGGTGTTAGGAGGTCATCAATGTGTAGCAAGAATAAAGTTGCAGAGCGAACAGATCCCTGAAGTACCCCGGCATTAATTGCCCTTAGGTCAGAGGAGTAGCTGTCTAAGACTACTCGAATCGACCGTCCTCAGAAAATCAGATATCCAGTCGCAGAGCCCGGTCGGTATGCCTTATGCTGGAAGCTTGCTTAAGAGACCATCATGCCAGACCCTGTCAAAGGCCTTGGAGATGTCTAAGGATACAGCTATTGCTTCACCATGACTCTCCAAGTCCTCACTCAATAAGTGTGTGGCATACACGAGAAGATCGCTGGTCGAGCGTCCACTGCGGAAACCATATTGTCTATCGCTTAGGAGCTCGTTGGTCTCAAGGTATGCCAGGCATGGAACAATATACTCTCTTACGAGAGTAGAACGATTACTTCATACTTCGTAAATGCATACATACAGCTCACTAGCGCTTCAGTTAATGCCATCCGCAACTTTTCAGTGTATTAATAGATCCACTTTACACAGTAGTAATCTATGCAGTCTATTACTCTAAGATAGGAACTTAATGTATAATTTTTGTTTTGACATTAAAATTGTGTATATTTAATAAAAATTCATAGGTGTTTATAAATTTATTTTCCAACCATTATCTTAAAACTACTGCACAAAAGCGTCAATTTCGCAAATAAACAAACAAACAATTACAAAGTATTTAGTGTCACTATCACAATATAAAGTGTCAATTACGCACTGAACAAATAGCACTTCCGTAAAACACACAGCTTACAGATTTTCAAATCAAAAATTTACAGGTTTTCAAATTAAAAATGGGTTGCTGAAATTACGCAGTTAACGCAATGAACCGTTTTTACAAATGACGTCAGTCAGTCGTTGGCGATGGATGATTGTTTGTCTTTGATTGTCATTTTTGAGAAGATTGACATATAGACTTACGTTAAAGCAAAGTACTTTAAAGCTTTCTCATTCATACGTATAGATTTGTCCCACTTTGGCTCCGGCTGCCATCGACAGCATTGGCTAATAAATTAGTAAACTCCCCCTGGATGCCAGGAGTCGATTGTTCAATACACGTTCCATGACTTTGAAATATTATTTGAAATATTATGGAGACATCCAACCCGCTATACCACCTAAACCATGGTTTTGTTTCCTCAAAAATTTTGGTAAAAAAGCCACCTCTATTCTGTAGGCTACGATTGGGACACTGCTATTCTCCAATATTCCTGAATAAAATTGGCATTCGAGACTCTCCAATCTGTGACTGCAGGCTGGAGCCTGGGACTGTGGATCACATCTTTTTCAACTGCCCTCTACACTCTACACCCCACCTACATGTATATGATATCCTTCCCCCAGTTCCCCAGACCAACCGGCATGAAGGTCCTCCTGTCCTTTAAACATCCTCGTATCCTAAAAGTCCTTTATAAATATATCCAGGATTGTAATATATCTTTGTAAATATCTAGTTAGTCATTTGTTGTAATATATGATACTAATTGTATATCAATAGTATCTGTCGGTGATGGTAATAACTGTGTTGTCTAATTGTTGTAGATATCTCAATGACCGGTCTTCGTTGCGCGCAGATTGTCTTTTAAAATAAATAAATTTGATGTAAGTATTGGAAGTAGCTATAATTACTTGTCAATTTGACAATGTCAAACTACAGTGACATTGACATTTTTAAAATTAGTTTTCATTTGGTTTTCATGAGTTGGTAGAGTGCGTGCAAGATAAATCCACTCGCGACGGGTGGTGCCAGTGGCGGTGGTTAATCTTGGAAATGGTACATATAACGGACCCTTAATTGATTGACCCGTCCTGCATCACAAGCAAGTTTTACTTTTATCATGATTTTCCCATACTCCCAGCACTTTTTATTACGTTCGCAGTAACATGGATTGACTCTAATAGTTTTCATTAACTTTTATTTTAGGTAAGCAAGGCAACTTCAAGCCATTTTATTTTATAGACCTTAAATATATTTGCTTTGAAATTCTTGCAAAATACTTTACAGTTAACACTCTTCTTAGGTGAAAAAACGATTTGAAATCTAACATTCAAAAAGAAAGTATACGTAAAACGAAGCTGATTTAAATTATCCATAGACAAAACTGTTATAAGCTAAGTACGGATAAGTAAGTAAGATTCAGTTAAACAGAACTTAATATTTATTCAACAATACGACGCACTTAAAACTGGAATCGTTATTTAAACTCAGATCATCTAATCTCATACTAAACTGCTCCCAAGTTTTGTTCTATAATAAGATTATACACCATTTTAATCCATTATTCCATTCGGTCTGTTATCCTAATTGTCTGTGATGTAACAATTCATTAAATCAAACAAATCAATCGAAACGTATCAGTCACTTCAGTCAGTTAATAAGTCAGTCATCAGTCACTCAATGAAAGGAAATGGAAAGGAAGGAGATACGGGGAGTGTTTTCAGTTTCAGTTCAGTGGATTTCGATGAGAATTTAAATTGCTAATTAAAATAAAAATAACATTGAACCGAGTAAAGAGAAGGACACATTATCCTCTTTCAAACCTTCAAAAGGGTAGTTATAATGGGTCAGTCAAGATGTACCAATTTGATGAAATGTTTGGTTATAATTCTTAACATTTTCTTTTTGGTAAGTTATCAAGTTGAGTTGTGAATTTGTGTTGTGTGCTTGACTTACTTCTAACTAGTAATTTTTACTAAGTGTTGTTCCTGTAAGATTTGAATTAATGATACACACAAAGCATATACCTGCATTCAAACATAGTGTAAACAGACATGACCCAGATGCCTTGCAACTTTATTGATAGTCGTCAATCCTGTCAGATTTATCTCGGTTTTTTAGAAGTGGGAGTGGAATCAAGTTTGTTATATTTCCAATATTGAAAGGGGTTTTTCTCTATCCTTATCTTTCTGATGGCAACAAGGCAACAACAAAATATTATATTATACAACAGCTAAAGAATAAATAAAATTTTATTCACAATTTTTAAAGGGCATATTATATTCATAAAATCATCTAGCCTCAAAGAAAGCACAAAAACGAATACATGCATTTTGTACTCTCTGTATTGATTTGCTCGTTTTTGCATGAATACGAGGACCATATACCGTATCACAGTAGTTAAAGTTCGAAAGGATTAACGTATCAACAAGAAGCACTCTTACCTTTATAAACTTTATAAACTGTGCGTTGCCTAAAATAAATGATTAGAGCGGTTATGCACTACATCCAATTCTTATCTGATCTGTAAACGAGAAATGACAGTCCAGCATAGCCGTAGAATTATTTTTTTGGTAGCTTACGCAATATATCGGGCCTTCGTGATCCATCATTTCTTAAAAAATTTCTAGATTTTCATTTTTTCAGATTCGGATCGGATAAGAATCTGAAGTAGTGTCTATGAATCTTAATATTGTTAAGAATGGAGTGAACAGCAGAGCTCGCGGTTTGGCAGGTGTTGGCGGTGATGGCGCTGGGCGGCGCGGGCTGGGCGCTGTGGGCGCTGCGCGGCGAGGCGGAGCGCGGCGCGGCGGGCGCGGGCGGCGCGGCGGCGCGCGCGGGGCTGGCGGCGGCGGCGGCGTGGGGCGCGGCGCTGCTGGCGGGCGCGGGCGCGGCGCTGGCGGGCGCGGCGCGGCGGGCCCCGCGCGCGCTGCTGGCGGGCGCGGCGCTGCAGGCGGCGGCGGCGGCGGCGGCCACGGCGGCGGCCGTGTGGGGCGCGGCGCACA
This sequence comes from Stenoptilia bipunctidactyla, assembly GCA_944452665.1. NCBI lineage: Eukaryota > Metazoa > Arthropoda > Insecta > Lepidoptera > Pterophoridae > Stenoptilia > Stenoptilia bipunctidactyla. The sequence goes on from OX101736.1 coordinate 25,336,155, forward strand.
CCGCCGAGCTCCGGGACGCGCTGCACCAGCGCCTGCGACACGCCGTGCTGGTCAGTCACAAGCAACAAACAGCTAACTTGTGTAGACTACATTTTTACTTTTAATGGTTGAAGGGGTGAAAGATGTGTAAAGTAGTATTGGAAAACGAGATCTGTTAATTACATTTTGTAAGTATTTTTTTATGTAAATCGAATTTTATTTTACATTTACTTACAAATATAAAGTAAGGAACTCTTTCGGCAATGCTATATCCTGAACCATCGTGGTTCAAACGTCGACTTCATCGTCACGTAACATCATTTGATCTCATGCGGAGTTAATAAATAAATATTTTTTTTCATGTTCACACCAATAATCTTCCTTACCTATTATTTTAAAGAACTTGTGTTTTGGATAATTACTTAACATACAGGGTGTTTGGTGGCTGTGTGCAAAGGTTAAAGGAGATGATAAACGAGGTATTTTTGAACATTTCTAGCAATATACCTATGTCTTTGACAAAACTTGTTTTTTTTTTATTGAATTTTTTTGGAATTTTAGGAATATACCCAGAATTTGGTATTACGAGTTAATAGTGCCCGAATACGCGTTAGTTTGTAAACATTGTCTTATGTTTCCGATAGTTTAATGTATGTCGGACCAAATAAGACTACTTTTATGTGTATTTATGGCTTCTAAACCCAAATGGCGGCATACCCAACTTAAAAAAAATTGTATTTTGATACGAGCAAAATTTTGATGCGCCATAAAAAAATACATACATACATAACTTCACGCCTGTATCCCTTGTAGGGTAGGCAGAACACCAAAGGCTGTAAAACAATCTGATGTCACGTTTGACAAATTTGGAGGTATTAAAATGATGGAGAGAGACTATTGCAATGACAGGGGGTCACCCTATCGCCCGTAAAAACGTCAATAAAACCTTTGTCCCTTAACTGACTTTTACAGTAGGCCCAGGAAGAGAAGCAGCTGGCACATTCTATGTTTTTCTTTCGCTCCCAGTCCATAAAAAAAATCTTTGAATTGTTCAAACATTTTTAAAAACATGCCTATTTATTGTTATTCCTTTAGAGGTATTAGTCATTCACAGTGCTTGCCAAATCTCTGAGTTAAGGGCTAAAAACCAAAGTAAGGTAGAAGTTTTAATAAAACTATAAAACTACATAAACAACTTAAATTTCAAAACATTAGTAACAAAATTAAAGCAAAAACTTAAATCACATGTTCAAAATGTAAACCACGATTTCTAATACATAAACGGGCCCTTTTCCGTACTGCTGTGGTAGTTATTTTTAGTTGCATCTCCTTCCTCATGATGACAAAAGCTTCACGAATCCTTGTAATCAACTTGTAATTAACTCCTCTTTTGTTGATATTTCTGAGGTGTACACAAGTCCTTTGGCCCGTACCCAAACAGAAAACAGTTGTCAAGGTGAGAGAATCTCACAGCCAAACTCCAATGTGCCGGGCAGCCGTCTTGCTAAAAGATGATTTCTCTTTCCGCTTCTAATGGTATTCCGACTTCTTCTAGGAGAATAGGAAGATCGTTTAGGACCCAATTATCTCATTTACTCGAGATAATTGGGTTCGTTCAAATTATTGGACAGAAAATGTAGCCCGATCTAAGTTCTGCCAATTACTCCAGCCCACACACGTTAACTGAAAACTTCTTTTGAAAGGAGAAGAAGACCTGCTTCTTCCAATGAGGATTTCCGTTCTTGTCAGCCCAAATTTGAAAATTATTCTTAAAGTAACGTGTACCATACTAGATTTTTTTTTATAACTCACTATCGTGAAAACTTATACAATACAATACAAATTTGAAAATTCTTATTATTCAAAGATTTTTTTAATTTTTTTTATGGCACATCAAAATTATGCTCGTGTCAAAATACGTTTTTTTTTTAAAGTTTTGTATGCCTCCATTTGGTTTTAGAAGCCATAAATACACTTGAAAGTAGTTTTATTTGGTCCGACATACATTAAACTATCGGAAACAAAAGATAGTGTTTACAAACTAACGCGTATTCGGGCACTATTAACTCGTATCTACCAAATTCTGGGTATTTTTCTAAAATTCCAAAAAAAAACAATAAAAAGAATTTGCAATTTTCGTTGAAAGACATATTTGGCTAGAAATGTTCAAAAATACCTCGTTTATCACCTCCTTCAACCTTTGCACGCAGCCACCAAACGCCCTGTATAAATATTTAAATCTCGGAAAACATACTTAAGAAATATATACATACATACATACATAACGTCACGCCTGTATCCCTTATGGGGTAGGCAGAACACAGAGATCACAAGACCATCTGATGTCACGTTTGACAAATTTGGAGGTATTATAAAGATGGAAAGAGAATATTGTAGTGACAGGGGGTCAGCCTATCGCCCACAAAAAATCTCCAATCAAACCTCTGTCCCTTAACTGACTTTTACAGTAAGCCCGAGAAGAGAAGCAGCCTACGTTTTTCTTTCGCTCCCAGTCCAGCATGGAAGCAACTTATAGCAAATATATAAATATTAGAAATAAACCTCAATATAAAACCCAAGGTTGTCTGCTAGAGATCGCTTTACAGCGATAAGGCCGCCTGTTGTGCCTAGCTGTATGTTTTTTTTATTGTATATGTTTTCCTTTTGTAGTTGTGTGCAATAAAGAATAAATAAATAAATATAAACACCCATAGCACCGATACTATTTGTGTGCATTACCCAAATATCCACTACATTGGGATTCGAACTTAGGACCTTTGGCAGGGAAAGCAATGTTTCAACGCACTCGATACAAAAGAACGAATCTCATTGAGAAAGTGTCAAATGTATACGCTTTTACAATAAATTCCTAGAAAGATTCAAGATTTACGCTTAGGTAGATACATGGGGAAGCAAAACGTTCGCGGAAGGAGGATGAATGAAAACACCAAATTATTTTCCATTTTTAATATATTTCGTTGACATGGTTCCAGTTAAGCGGGATCTTTTCGCCGTTATAGATAGTGAGTCTGGCAACCGAAAAAACTAGGAGTACTAGTTGCATGTGTACTGAAAATCCCTTTGGCCAAAATTGATAAATATAAGAACGATGATTGTCGGTCTTTCCAATATTGTAAGATGCCTTTGTCGTCGCTTGTAAAACAGTCACAAGGATTTCCCATCAAAGTATCTCCAACACTCAGTCTCGATGGAATCAATCAGTAGACTTCAGCAAGTTGTCTACTAGCTCCAAATTTTAAAGAGAGCTGTAAAAGTATTGTGTTTGAGTAGAGTTTGTTTCTGTTGCAGAAGATTTGTACCCTGTAACCTATTGGTACAAACAGAACTTTTTTACCGACGCGACGTCTGTAGCTCGCCGGAAATGATAGTCGATTCATTGCATGTAGATCTAAATATTCGTCGACTTCACCAATAGCCTGAAATCTGCAGTCTAGTTTTAGCGCCGTTTTCGCCAATTTTTGGACCGGTTAGCGACGTGTAGACTAGGTCGGCGGCGGTCACCGGTCGCGCGGCGCGGCGCACACTTCTAGTATGTATACTATTTATGAGGTGCTCTTCTCATTTTTAACACAACCTCGACCAACCTTTTCATTCCGTGAGCTTTTTAAATTACCCTCGTAGATTTAAAGATATTATTGTAAAACAAAAGTTATTTAAAAATGTATTTATCGAATACTCTTTGGCGTTAAACTGTTTCTATTACATGATGTCTGGCGAGTTTTTTCAGTTCTTCTCAGCAGATCGATTTTCCGAAGCGCTACTATAGGTTCAGTTTAATCTGTTAACAATTTATTTCAAGTGTATGTACTCGTATGTAGGGTCTACAAGTGGAGGCATAGTGGTACATTGCAACAAGGGTTTTAATTTCCTGCACGACCATTGACTGAGTCACACAGACTTTCATTCCTTCACCAAGATGTCCGTTAGTTTAAGAGCACATTCAAATTGATAAAGCATTATTAAGGGTGACTGGTGACAAATTTTAGATACTGAAGAAAAGCACTCTGTACTCGATTCTGATCATAATTACGTAATACAAGTAGGTACGTACATAATTTTTCACTAGAATTCCGTATAAATAAGTGCTACTATGTTACTATTTACTTTACTTACGCCTGAGTCAATCGCGGCACGTGACCTGGCCCGCGGTTCGCGGCCAACGCTAGTGTAACCATGCGTTGCGTAATCAATTCTTCAATTTTCGGTTAAGTTTCTTCAGTTAAAACTAATGTATATTTTTTATTATATTTTTTTCTCTTCATACATTATCTGAAACTATCACGTTCTCGAATTTCAAAACCCACCAGTCAACCTGTATAGCGACCTCTCTGTTTAAGATGTTTTTTTCGAACTTAGTGTAAACTATGTCTCCATCTTCGATTGTACCCACGAAAGATAGAGATATTTTGATTTAGTGTGCGTCATCACGAGGGAATGGTGTAGTGAGTGACTGTTGTCTGGTGTAGGTGGAGTACGGGTCTTCAGCCGCGCAGACGGCCGCCCTGGACGCGCTGCAGGCGGGGCTGCGCTGCTGCGGCGCGGGCGGCGCGGGCGACTGGCCCGGCAGCCGCTGGGCGGCGGCGGGCGCGGCGCTGGACCTGCGCGTGTCGGCGCCCGCGCCCGCGCCCGCGCTGCCCGCCTCCTGCTGCCAGGTACGCCGCGCGCCAACATTGAGTGCACGTCTAGGGACAGGCGGCGCGGGCGACTGGCCCGGCAAACAAACAGTGTGTCGTTTGCATAGCGGTAGACAATTTCCGTGAAGCTTCAATAACTGTCACCCCTGTGAATCCGATGTTTGAAACATTAAAAGTTTTCGACAATTAAACACGTCTATAATGTTGATCTCACATTGGAGACACCCACTTAATATACAAAAGTATCAAAAAAATACCATGATTTTTTAGTAACGAGCACAGGATTACGTGAAATATCTACTGTAAAGTTAGTAATTATACTGCCTTAATGCCTATTCCACTCAAATCACCGCGCAGTTAGGTTGTCAGGCGATGTAAAAACTGTTTATATTCTATTTTTCATGGCGGATTAAATGATAGATTGTAGCTACCTTCCTTTAATTTTCGAAATTTATTTTAATTTTACCATTGAGTTATTATTACTATCAAGGTAGCTATAGAGAGGACATCTCATACTTGCAAATTTATTCCGTTCCGAGTCTTGAGTCTCGAGTAGACTTAACTACTCGTATAAATTCATTTGTCACAATGTATTGTTACAACTATCATGTTTACAACTATCACGTCATTAAAGTTACACATATTGTATTTGGAATGGTTTCTCTGTAGGTACAAAGTAATAATAACGCAATGAACTTTGCATTACAATTTCTTACCATACATCCGTTGGTTAATGATATTGCTTCAAAAAAGTCTTACTTAGGCCTTTGCCCGATTTCAGTTGTGTCAATAACGTAAATGTTTATTCATATTTGATGCTGGTTTTTGTAAATACAGTAGAATCCGTTTATTATGACTCCGCTTATATTGACCAACCGTTTATTATGACGTGTTTACACAGTGAAGTTTGGTTTTCATATAAATTATATAACTAAGTCGGATATAATGACTTCGCCTATAGTGACATATCGCTTATTGTGACCCTTTTTTATCAAATTTTGTCCGCTTATAGTGACCGACCGTTTGATTTCTATCACCTTTGGCAGTGTTCGGGAAATTGATTTGAGTTTCAGAGCATAGATTTACTTATTGAGTCTACTTATTAATATCTACTTTGATTTATCTCTATTTTATTCCTTTCTATTTAAATAAATCACATACTTACTTAAACAGTTTATTTATTCTTGCAGTACCTATTTATTTAGTTATTTTAGGAAGTATGACGTCGTATACTATGCTTTGTATGACGTCCGTTTAGTATGACTTGTTTTTTATTTCCCTTCGATGTCATTATAAACGGATTCCACTGTAAAGTAAAAAAAATGATAAAAAATGAAAAAAAACTTCTTAGAGTGAATGCAACAATTCTATCAAGTACAATAACGTGACATATTATCTCGGGCGCAGCAGCCGCCGGGCGGTGCGGGCGGTGCGGGCGGCGCGTGCGGCGCGGCGGCGGCGTGGGCGGCGGGCTGCGGCGCGCGCGCGTGGGCGGCGCTGGCGGCGTCGGCGCGCGCGCCGCTCGTGGCGGCCGGCGCGGCGCTGGCGGCGCTGGCGCTGGGCGCGGCGCTGGCGCTGGCGCTGGCCGCCGCGCTGCACCGCCAGCGCCGCCACTACAAGGCCTAGGCGGCCGGGGAAGCGCGCCGAGGGAATGCCGACTCACACATATCTCCTATGTTCATCGGTTATACTTCATTTCAGATTGAGAAGAAAACCTATGTGTGATATTAGCGGAACGCATTTCTCTCTCTGGCCGCGCTTTAATACCAACACTCCAAGCGTGTCTTACCTATACCTCCGACCTTCCTCGTTACCAATTAGAGGTGTTCAAAAACAAGCGCGTTTCTTCGCAAAACGCACGAAATCTGTCGTCTAATTTACGCATTTCATTTTCGTAGTTGTGACATTTAGCTGCAGAAATACCAGCCTAGCAAATATTTTAAAATCAAGTTCAGAAAATTGTACAATTAAGCCAAATTCTAGGCTATGAGTGAAAGCAGTACCGGTTTCTGTAAAGCGACACTTAAAATAGATCGTTCATTTTAATGTTATCGATCCAACGGATGACGTGCCTTCTCACTAAGTTAAGGCTTAGAAACACAAATAAATGCAAACTGCGTTCGTTTCTGCATCTAATTTAATCTGATACCGCTGCTATTAAAAAATGCTGGTACGGTCCATGTGTTTAGATCGTACCAGCCTTTTTTTACAATAATGTAAACGTCTGATTAATCTTATTACTTCTAAAAAAGATCTATTTATCACAATGAAACGAATTTAAAGTTATAAAGAAAACAAATATAAAAGGAAACCCACATTAATATATCCAAAAAACTGAAACTCTTACAAAGATCGTTTTATATCGATCCCTGTTTCAAGCGACACTTATTTGATCGCTTCCTGATAGAATGTGACTGCGGTCGTAACCATATTTGGACCACTAACCGCGTGCACTGCTGCAGGGGACATCCAAAGTATCTACTAATTGTTACCTTAATACTCATTTCATATCTCATATTTAGCTGAATTAAGTAAAAATCCTTTATTTATTTTACTAAGCAGTTCTGCAGACATTGTATTCTAATTTTAAAAAATCCTAGGGTGTTTACCTATATATTACACCAATTTTTTTTCTCCAGTGTCAATAGTCTTATACCAACTGCACCCATGCCTAAGGCGTGGCAACATTCCATAGTTTTCTGTTCCTACATCACAATGCACAAACTAAGACTGATTTTTGTTTATATTTAAAAGACAATTTGTAATACCTGATCTACGGGCGTCAGTTTATTCAGATGCACATTTTCGATCATCACAAAATATTTTATATATTTTATTATAGACAATTAATGTTTTGAAGATTTTTCTTTCATCGTACAAATACTAAGCATCTGAGTGTACTGAGGCCCTATATAAAGACTGCTTTTTTTAGTTAATATATTTATAATTTCGCATTTTATAGAACTAATATATAAACTGAATATACTGATATAAAATTTTTGATATTCTGTATAACTTTAAGATGCATTTACAAAATTTGAAGATAGTTGAATGAATGGGGAGTTTATGTCAAGCATGTCGTGGATTCATATTTGGGAAGCTGCATATCTTCGATACACAAGTGCCGTTTATATTTAAGAATTTGAATTTGATGTTTATGAATTAATTCGTGTGTAGTATGTAGTAGTGGCATATATATCTATTGAGTTGTGTAGCTGTTGCGCTGTAGCGCCGTCATTTGTTTTATATTCGTCTACGATTGTGTTCCAATATAGCAAACAGCAAGACTGGAAGCAATACCCTCTTATGTTAGTGTTGGTAAATTTCATATTTAACGTATTAATTATAAGTTCCTTAAGTGTAATTTTCACAATTAATAGTATTTACTTCAGGAACGGAATGTTTACAATCTACCGCGATGGCAATGAGTTTCGAAAACAGTCGTTTCTTTTCATGAAGTAGTGCCTGTTCAGAGCACATTGTTGTCATTTATTTACTCTTTGTTCCCCCGTGGAAAGCTGCTGATGCAGGCAAAATTACACCTTGGGTTCTATCTAAAAAACTTTAACTCAAATCTCAAATCTGTTCTCGTTCCAAAAATAAAGTACTTAACCGTTTTGGCATCGCGATAGCATTTGTAAGTTTCCCGCCTTCTGTCAACTTGTCCGCGAGTAGCCACACAGCTAATGTGTCCCTAGCTGTCTACATCTCTGTAGGCTTTGCTATTGAGACTGAGTTCCTGTCTGTCATACACTTTATACATATTTTATTTTCTCCTAGTTTTTAAGTTGTAACTGAGTACAAATCCATAAGAGTCTATTGTGTTACTGGAAATCATATTTTTTATGTTAGTTTCATTTTTATTGACTGATTCTTATATTACTAGCTTTAAGGTTGAGTTTGTTATGGCCGCTGAAAGCTTTCTGTGTCGCTTCCGTGGAAGTCGTATTTCTTAGTTTATTGCGTGACTTTCATGGCCCGGGAGAGTACAGAACCTTGTTTACTGATGAACTGCATTTAAAGCCAAAGAAATTATTTAGTGCCAAATTGGAATATTATTTATTGTTATGTCGATTTACGATTTTTGTAATCCTGTTAACTACTTACATTCGAATCGTGCGTCGGTTGTGTTTCACGAGCATTCATAGCGTTTACAAGTACAATCTTACTTGCAATTGAGCTGGAGTTTGTAAGACTTGCAGTATTTGATATAACTTGTTATTATCCGTCAACAGTTTTACAATCACTTGATATTGAACCCGAGACAGCTTATGAACACAATAAAGAGTTTATATGTAAGTACTTGTAGTATTGTGTGTGTGTGTGTCAGCACTGTTTGTGTTCTCGTAGTCTAAGTTATACTCGAATATTTGCCATATTATTTTACATCAGCGGCCATTAGATTAAGTAGATGTATGTATGTTTAGTCATGTAGCGACTAATTAGTGATTAACTTTTTTTTGTAATGGCGTCGCGACCTCCGCACACACAGCAGACTGTCTATTCTCTGGCAAATAACTCAATGCAGTAAAATTACAGTTCCATGTAAAAAAATAGTGATACGGTTAAAGAGAACGATTTTTTTTATAAATAATATTGTCAAACTGGAAAAAAAAATTTTTGTCAAAAAATATTTTATACTAAGTATTACATTTGTATGTAATAATCCTATGTCCAGCAGTGGACGTCTACAGGCTGTGGATGATGATGATGATGATGATTACATTTTCTCATTTCTAGCTTTGCGTCACTTATGTACTTTTTCGTGGCCTTTAAAAATTGCGAAAAACTAAATTTACTTCTACTGTAACCGTTTTAAAGCACTAGGTTTGTTTGGTAAATAATTATTTTCATTAAAGTTACTGTAAAGATAAAGTACGAACCACAAATACACGCATTTATACATTGCTTTATACAAAACGAATGAAAAAGTACCATACATTTCAATCATTCTCATTTAGTACCTTGCACTACGAAGATTTTAACTGGTATCATTATTTTTCTTTTTGACATTTCGAACTGTCAGTTTACTGCATTAATTTATTTACCAGTTATAGGTCTGTATGTTACCGCACGCGGGGCAACGACGTCAGGTGCCATATTGTACTTGTGTTGGGCGATTTGTGTTTATAAACTTACTTACACACTAATATATTGACTATTTCACAGAGCATTGTCTTTTCTTTGTTATGTTTTTTGTCCTCCGCTGCGTTGTTGCACGACATTGAGCGTCGATGAGCTTCGATTACTTAATAGTCATGTGCATTAAAAAATGAAAGTTCAGTACCGAACGTAATTTTCCAACATGAAAGAACGCCTTCTAAAACATTAGAGCAAATTCCCAAGTACTGTGCTACATGACAGACGGAAGAAGGCGCTCATAAACTTGTCAATTTTCATATTTGACAAATCGCGCGCGCTACCTGAACTCATATAAGGCTAAAGAAAATCTTGGCTCTTTATAAAATGGTGTCAGAAAAATAGATAGTTTATAGGTAGGTAGTGTATTCTCACTTTTAACAGAAGGAAAACCTTGTAAGTACCTAATGTTTTACAAACTGAGTTACATTCGAAATACACATTTATTTTTATTTATTTATTTAATGTATACTTAATTGCAAACTTATTAAATAACAAAAGGAAAAATGCATTAAACAAGCAAGCAGCAGTTGTGAAAGGCACAACAGGCGGCCTTATCGCTATAAAGTGAATGGGGACATCAGCAGGCAATACAGAACACACGTAGTAATGTTATTAATACAGGTACTTAGGTACTACATATTTAAATAATATAATATAAATATAGTAATAATAATTCTAGTAGTCTTAGATGGCTACTCCTCCGACCTAATGGCAATGAATGCCTGGGTACCTCAGGAATCTGTTCTCTCTGCAACTCTATTCTTGCTGCACATTAACCCTTTAACCGTCACGGTCGGATATAACCGACAGATATTTTCGAGCCCATTCTGCCACGGTCGTATATATACAACTTAAAACCACCATTCGTTTCATATGCTTTTTTTATTTAATAACGCTGGATTATGTTAAAAAAATGTTACTATTTGGTAAATGATTAATCAAGTAATCATTAAAAATATACCTTTAAGCTCTTAATTAGAGAACCTTAAAAATATGTCAGAAGAAGTTAGAGAAGTTAGAGAAATTACTGATTTTATTATTGGAAAATTGCATTGATGTCCAGCGCCATTGTCGGATATAACCGACCATAGGGATGGGACATAAGCAAAGATAGTACCTATAAACAGAAATATTTTTACTTAAGTGGATTTTTGTTTCAGTAAATCTTTGCTTATGTCCCATCCCTATGGTCGGTTATATCCGACAATGGCGCTGGACATCAATGCAATTTTCCAAAAATCAGTAATTTCTCTGACTTCTTCTGACATATTTTTAAGGTTTTCAAATTAAGAGACTTAAGGGTACTCAATGTGCGAGTGCTTTTTTTTGACCAAATTGAACCCACTTCTTTTTACCACCGGACCACCAGACTCAGAGAGAACTTCCATCCCTATATAGTGGATTTACCAAAGACTCGAACAAAACGCTTCGACAGTTCCTTTTTGGTACAAAGTGTGGAACGATCTGCCTGTGTCTGTTTTCCCTGACCACTACAGTTCTAGTACTTTTAAGTAATCCATACCTACTTATTATATAATACTTTTTAAACACACTTGCTCGTAAAGTGAGCGTTATTCTATTGAATTTAGAACTATAAACTGGGCTATAAGTCACGCGTGCATAATATATTATACCCTAGTGCATAATATAATGAATCCTACAAAGTTGAATTGTACCTTTGTGCAAATTACATGCGAGTAAACAGAGCATATTTTATTGGTCCGGGTTATACATTAAATATTTTCAGAAACAGCAAAGAGGTTTTATACCACTTCAAATCCATATACATTTTTAAATGTTTGCGCCTTATATTAGTAAAACAAATTTGTATATCAAACAAATTATTCACAATTTACAATAATTTGTTATAAAATATTAAAATATTTGCATTTAACACTCCAAATTAAACATTTTCACTTAAAATAGGCTGTATATGCTATACAGACATTGACACATTTGGCGGAAAAAAAACCTACGCGCATGCGCGAGGTTCGGCGCCATTTTTCAATCACAATTCACAGCTTTGTTATCAAATGTGTTTGTTATTTTATGACCACGTATGTCTGTCTTTTACTCACAAGTGTGTTGAAAAACGTCGTATGTAACTCGTGAGCGTTGCTAATTACAGTCTCGGCTTATTATTCGCTCACTTGTTACATAATATACTATCTATACATATAATAAAATGGTAGGAAAGTCAAAACTGTACATTGAATATTTTTTTAAAAGAATACTTGGGGTATGATCTACAATCGAAACAGAAACAAAAAATATAGTTTTTAGAATTTTTGTCTGTTTGTCTGTTTGTCTTTCCGGGATAAACTCAAAAAGTACTGCATGGATTTACTTCAAATTTGGCATGAAGATAGTTAAGAAGTCGGGTCAACATATAGGCTACATATTATCACGCTAGCAGTGTTATAATCGTAGGTGCGTTTGGTGCTGCATAGCGTTCACGCAGACGACGTCGCGGGCAGCAGCTAGTTATATAATAAGTATGGATTACATCATAACACATATAGGTAATATAATTATAATAAATACAAATAAGAATACATTTTACAATAATGTGAACAAAACTTTATCCTTGCATTATTAAAAGTTATTTAGGTAATTATTATTGTAATAAGAAGATGTTTTATAATTTAGTTCTAAGCAGCAAATAGTAGATTATGCACCAAGGGGATAAAGCAGTGTATTATGTCACGGGCATCATATTGAATTCTGAGCGAAATGAAGGATTCTGTAGATAATTCCCGAAAGCAGTGAGGGAATTAAAATGTTAATTCTCGAACGAAGTGAGGGAATTATGGTAAGAATCCTGAATGAAGCGAGGGATTCAAGACTGCCCAAGACTAAGACACTGTTATCCCCGAGGACCTTTTTACAAGGGTTTTTAGTTTTTTCTTGGTAGTCGTTCCAAATGCAAAGGTACACAAACTTATACAGCCAAATTTAAAGTCCATATATTTTTTAATTAGGCAAAGCAACTAGTCATACAGCCATGTCCATGTAAGGTATTATTAAATTTCGCTCCAATTGACATTCCAAAATCAAATGACATTATAACCCTTAGGATTAAAGTATTTGTTTATTCCCTGTAAGATACCTTTTTTAATCTTAAGGGATTAATATCTTGTTTTAGGTGGAGTTTATCTCATACATAATGCGAATTTTAAACAAAAGTGGTGTATAAAATAATGTAATATCTTTTACAACAGTCCGTTTTGTTAATACCACAGTTATATAATTGACTTAAAGACTTTAGAAGGTAGGAAACGGTGGATGGTTGCACATTACCATTAGTTGAAATGTATAAAAACAAATGCATTGGGCCCACGGTGATCTGTAAGCGAATCAAAATCACATTTGCATCAGTTGACGTAATGCGACGACGCGCACGACTAGCCGGCCGGACAGGCTGATCTAGGTGACTACCTTCTTCATGGAGTTGCGGAGTGTAGGGACTTTAAATGATTTATATTGTGTTATTACCTATTCATTATATTAGATCTTGCATGTAAGTAATGGACTTATTTTAGTTACAAATACGCTGATTCTATAAACTGTGAAAATTCTTAACAAGCTCAATTATTAGTCTCTATTAGGTAGGAATTATATGAAACAAAATATAATGTCTATTAAATTTTTTACTGCCTCAACGGCATCTGTTCTGCGAGCTGTGCGCTATGCCTTCATAGTGTGTGATCCGCTTTAGAGATTCTGTTATTCGAGCTTCGTTGCTGACTTTTTTGTGGTGGCGTGCATTCGTTTTTAAGTGATTCGTAGTGTGAATTAGAGGTTCTGTTATTCGTGATCGCGTACTTCCGGTGCTAAGATTTTTGTGGTGGCGTGAATTCGTAGTAGATAGTAAACATCGGGGACGTGGCAGTCGGGGTTGCACTTTTCGTGATCATGTATCGCACCCGTCGCGTCGCCTTCTACGACACGCGTAGGTACCTATCCCGAAACGCGGTCGAGCTATTCTTATCCGACCCTATGCTTTGTAGATATTTTCCAAATTTTACATAATTGAGCTATTTAGAAATGTTATATTATCTCCTGAGTGATTGTGATTTTTCATAGATTTTGATGAAATTTATATGAAATCACCTCGGAACTATTATCTACCAAAAATACTTAAAACAAAAATCATCATAATCGATGAAAAAAAAGCACATAACGATCATACAAAAACATTTTGGAAGTCGGTTGATACAAAGCGCACAGTCTCAACATTCTTATTTTAAAGAAAATCATAGTATTTTTGTAGTTAGATACTAGGACCCGTGACTTCTAATAGGAAGGAATTACGGACGTCTTGACAAATACCTACCTGCATACCGGAGCGTCCTCATAAATTGTAAGTAAACAAGAGTCCCTTATTCACACACATACCTGCTGGAAGCTGTTCTCGGGGCGACTCAGACCTGACTGCGGCCTTCATCCGATGAAGCGGCAATTGTCAAAGTTATGATTATTGTGGAATGAGGTACAGTCAGACCGGTAGCTCATTTGTTAAAAACGATCATAGTTTTCGGGTTTACGTATCTACGTATTACAAAGTGTGTTACGCGGGTATTTTGCCTGTATTCTTTGAGTAATAAAGCTTTTTCGTATAATGTACAGAAGGCAGAAAATCAAGTGTCACGAATATGTCAAAAAAAAATACTTGAATCTGGACTCTATGCCCTCGACATTAAGTTAAAATTGGTTGGGGAAATTTTACAGGTAATGTAACGCTTGATCCGCTGCCTTCTGTACATAGAGTCATTCGGGGTAAAAGGCCGCAGTGGGTAGAAGTACGCAGTGTCGTTTTCTCAAAGGGGAAGCGGGCGGTCGAGTACTTTAGTTCGTCTTGATGGGCTCACTAGTGACACCGTTTTGTGTCAACATTCGCCCAGCGTTGCGTGCCACGTGAAACGTTACAGAAAAAAATAATAATAAGTCAAGGTAAAATCGTTGTTTTTGCATCATTTGGAAAAGTTTGTAGTGTCCTGGCTTATGTGCTTATTGAGGTGAGTTTATTTTGTTGTTTTTATGTGTTTATTGAACAAGTTATCCCATAATAAATTCATAATCTATATTAATTATTGTCAGACTTAGACATTTATTTCAATTTATGGTTGAAACGGGGTAAAAGTACGGGGGTAATAGTACTCGTGCGTACTTCACCCACACCTGCGGACTTTTACCCCGTAAAATTCCGCAATATTAAACGTATTATATCGCTTTAAATTATTTTATATATTTTAACTTGTCCCTCGGTCACGATTAGTCCCTCGTTGTCACCTAGGTATACATAAAATAATTAAATGTGATGAAATCAGGTTAACAAAGTGTTTGTACTATTTTTCAGCGACGATATCATGCCACGTAATTATAAAAACAAAACAATGGGGAGAAATGTTAGCCCCGAAGAAAAAATCTGATGTTACGTATTGTGAAAAAGATATCAGTGATACGGGTAAAATTTCAATGGAAAATAACGAAGATATACCTGTCGTTCAAAAAAGTGGTACCTACCTACTTCAAAAATTGAAAACATGTGCCACACATAAAAAACGGTAGCTGAATTATACCCACTGCCACGTTTGACTCAACAGAAGAAGCGAAAAAGAGCATGCTTAAAATCCGAAATCATACTTCAAGTCCATTTAAAAAACAATTGCAAGAAAAGAAAGAAGTTAAAGAAAAAAAGAAATTACGTTATTTTAAAATTTGAAATTACGTTACTATTTCATTCCACGTTATATTGGTTTACATTTCCTACATTTTCCTTCCCGCGTACTCTTACCACAAGTGCGTAGTTTTACCCAAGCGATTGCGTACTTTTACACTTACACTGGGGTAAAGTACGCATTCTGACTTCCTTCACCTTTTCGTAAATAAAAATAAAACCTGTAAAAGTAACACAATACGTATAAATATTTTAGAAGTCTATTAAATATACTACAGATTGGGCATACTTGTGTGTCTCAGATCTTAATATTTTGTGTTGAATTAAGCAAAAACGAAAAAAGTGCGTCCATTTACCCCGAATGACCATACTGGTCGATGAGAGTAGATATTGTCGCGGTATTTGTCATTATCTACCATTGTACACAGTAAATGTTTCGTTTGAATAATGTCACGAAATGAATGAATGCTTCCGCCGATAATTCCAACAAAGCTTATACTTGATTGGTGACCATTTTGGCGATGGGGTAAACCTGTCTGCCTCAGGCGCCAGTGGTTGCGGGTTCGATTCCTGCACGGAACAACAAAAACAAATGTTCCGTGTCTGGGTGTTTATCTATTTATGTATTTATATTTTAGGTTCCCCCCTAGTTCTCTTCATGGTATTCCACATTACAAGTTCTGCTTAGTTTGGGGCCATGGAGTTGGTGTGATTGTCTGGGGATTTTAATTTAATTTAATTTTAAAGTAGGTTCAAGCTTCCAGTCAGGTAGCGTAAAGCGAACCATACTTCAGGTACTATGTTTCAGTAGATATCTGTACCGTGGCGTGGTCAAGGTGACACCGTAGAACACCTGCTATAGATACAATATACCTACATTTGATATTGTCGTACCGCTTCAAGTCGCATCGCATTGTCGCGTCGTCTGCTGATCGCCTAGGACAACGGCTTATACATATTTTTTTTTTATTTTATCAAAACACAAAACCGATATTATGCAAAATCTACTGAGGCCGAACAAATGAGAAGAATATCAAAGTAACTATTTTTGAAAAAGGACTTAACAATAGGAAAATATAAAAATATTTCAATCTATTGGCATACAACGATCTCAACTGAAGAGGAAACGATGCGGCGATTGTACTCATTAAGCCAATTTCATTTCGGCATTGCCCAATACTATTGCTGTCCGTATTTGTCCCGGTGACCTGTGGCCGCTGGAGTTCGATTGAATCCAATCAATGGCGGGTCTGAGACGACAGGAGCCCGCGTGCCTCATTCTATATAAAGTACATACTGTAGTCTTAACAGGGCTGTTGTTCAGCCCGCTCAACGTACTGCAATATTTTGATAAGAAAGTGTATTTTTAACTCAATTTTATTCATTAAACATTCCTTTTCGATTTAGCTACTTTTATAATCACTATCACAATGTGTAGGTAATTTAAGTACTTCCAAAAGTTCTACTGTTTATATCGGCAGTAGGTTTTACTTTTTTAGGTAATCAGTTGGAATTTACATTACGAACACAAAGCGCTGCGAAGCATATGTTAGTAAGACCGATAGATAAATAGATACTCGGCCTATAGGCAGGGACCGGAACCGCTTACCCTTAAAGAGGTTTTTGATTGGGTTTTTCATAGACTTGTTTTAAAAAACCCTATCAATTTGGTAACCGTATCGAAGACTTACCCTAATTTAAGGCTTACCATATCAATAGAGTTAGCTTCATGTAAGCAGTAAGCCTATCGAAAACCCTATTGAAGGTTACCGATTCAATAGGGTTTTAAAACCTGCAGGCAAATTTAATCTCTAAGAATATCAAATTATCAAAAATATCACCATCTATTCAATCTCGCACTTCGAATTATACTTCCGAATTCAACAGCATGTGCGGAAAAGAGATAGAAATAGGCAACCCTATCACAGGGTAAGCGCATCCGAAAGTAGTTAACTTTATTCAAAGTGTTACCACGTCGATAGGCTTACCATATCAATAGGGTTACACTTCCATATGGTAAGATTTTGATAGGGTTACCCTATCAATAGGCTTAATCAAATAAAGGGGTTTTCCGGTCCCTGCCTATAGGACGGGCTCTGAGGGACAGTCGGTGCGCGGCCAACTAAGGCTGTTGCCACACCAAGCGAACGAGCGTCGATCGATGGTAGAGTGCATTAGTTGAAGTTGATCGATAGTTTTTACTAGACCAATCCGCTCAGAAAAAAAAACCGATCGACGTCGATCGGTTGCTCTGGTAACACACTAATAGAGACTAACAGTAAACCCTCACGTTTTCTGATTCTATCCCCGACGCGTGGCATGTGTCAAGGACCTGCACATATTTGCAACGGATTTGGATTTTTATCTATGTACGTAGGTATTAAAAGGACATATTTAACAAAATGCATAAACACGCGTGTCGTATTCGTTGGGGGCTAAGAATTTTATGAAAATAAGAATGCTGAGAGTCATCATTATACAGGGCGACTGGTGGGTCACTTTCAAAATTCCAGGACGTGATAGTTTAAGATCATACATGGAGAGAAAAAATAAATATTCATTATTTACTGAGTAAACTTCTCCGAAAGTTCAAAAATTAATTACGCAGCGCATGGTTACATTAGCGTAATACAATAAATACTGAGGGGGTGGTGGTGTGCGTGTGGCGGGAACACTAACGTGTGCGTGTTGACTGAGGCAGCGCGTCGGGAAAAGTGTAGTAAGGTCTCTTTATTTATTCATAGGGATTTCTGGTGAAAAGTTAAGTACCCACCTACTTTTATTACATAATAATGATCAGAATCGAGTACAGAGTGCTCTCCTTCAGTATTGCAAATTTTTCACCAGTCACCCCGTATAGCTGTATAGCTAATTTAAACAAATTATTTACAATTTACAATCATTTGTCATAAAATATTAAAATATTTGCATTTACCTCTCCAAATTAAACATTTTCACTTAAAATAGGCTGTATATGCTATACAGACATTGACACATTTGACGGAAAAAAAAACCTACGCGCATGCGCGAGGTTCGGCGCCATTTTTCAATCACAATTCACAGCTTTGTTATCAAGTGTGTTTGTTATTTTATGATCACGTATGTCTGTCTTTTACTCACAAGTGTGTTGAAAAACGTCGTATGTAACTCGTGAGCGTTGCTAATTACAGTCTCGGCTCATTATTAAGCCCTCGCCTGCGGCTCGGGCTCAAATCACAGCCTCGACTGTAATTAGAAACTTCGCTCACTTGTTACATAATATACTATTAGGGAGCAATAATAATATATCGACTCGTAGTCCACGCCGCGATAGGATTAGGCGTATCAGCAAAATGTATTAAAACAGGCACAAAATTACCTTGTACCTTATCGCTGTATAGCGATTACTTCCAGACAACTTTACAATTGTACCAAAAAAAAATTGCAGACATCAGCAGGTAACAACAGAACTCTGTTTAAATTTTCTTAACACGGCTAGTGATCTACATTATTTTTTGTGCCATATTAGTAATAGATGGAAATATGTAGTTTGGAATTATATATAACTAATTTGAAGAACATTATTTAAGAACTTGCAGTACCTAAGACTCTAGCGGATTTATAAATGTCAAATATAAGTTTACGCAATAAGGACAATGCACACTCCAAACACAGCAAGTGTTTAATAAATTAATCACGCAAGTTGTAACTAAGAGAATGATGAGAGATTTTTTAAATATGTATACGAGTGTATTCACGATTTTGCTGATGAATGTTTTTTGACGGGAAGTCAAAGAACATTCATCAGTGTAAGAAATATTAAAATTAGGTTCACGAGAGGGTTGGGGGGGGGGGCAGGGTCTCCGTTTCAGCGATCAATGCTACAAGAACGTACAGAGAGGATTGTCTGCGAGTGTGTTGTATCCAACGCCTGTTTTTTTCAACGTTACCAATGACTCTTGAACAATTGGCAAGTAGGGCCAAAACCAAGCGAAGCCGTGACAAAATAAATATTTCTTACAGTCACACAAAATCAAGTTCATTAAAGAATTTGTCCTGTAGATAACGTATGGTAACCTTTAGAAATCTGTATACTTACATAAATATTGAAAATATAGTTACACATTTTACTAGAAATTAAATATAAACAAATATATGAACCATCCATGACTTGACGGCTAATATCTGTGTTCATGACATAAAATATCCACCAACAATGGGATTCCAACCCAGGACCACTAGCATGTAGGTATATAAGAAAATGTATGTTCCACTACACTTCACCAGCCGGTCGCCAACTAAACGAAACCTGCCGTTGAATACTTGAGCGATAATGTTGATGAGTTCCGCGGCGTTTGCAAAACATCTCATGCATGACTCATATAGTAAGTCAGCATTGAATTCTTCATACAGACTTAAATGAACTTTGATTGCAGTGATCAACACAATCCAAAAGTATTTGTATTTTAGGGGATTCAATATTATACTCTATTTTTAAAAATCATCGATGGCTCCTAATTACTATAAATATATCAATCAGTAATTTTTAAAACGATTCCACACCATTGGAATTGAGATTTCTTTTGATTTCGATTCGTGGATATACATAATGTACTTATTTGATATCGAAATGCTGTTAAACTGCAGACATGAAATATATACCAAGTTCATAAAAATCTGAATTTAGCGGGAGAACCCCGAGCCATTATCGTTTTCGTACTGTGCTTTATCGCTTCAAACGGTCTACTCGTAGTAATGGCTGTGTCGATGTAATAGTGGCAGGCACGTAGGCCAGTGGAAATATTTCATCTGAGCCCTCATAATCTCACTCACATCTTACTCATATTATAAACTAGCCAGCGCGCGCGGTTTTACCCGCGTAACTTTTGATCCCGTGCGAATTTCGGGATAAAATAGCCTATAACCTTGCTCAAGAGTTGGGCTATCAAATGCAAAAGGAATTTTTCAAATTCCACTTGTAGTTTCTGAGATTAGCGCGTTCAAACAAACAAAAAACAAACTCTTCAGCTTTATATATTAGTATAGATGTGAAAGTTTGGGTGGATGGATGTATAGATGTATGGATGATTGTTCCTCAATCACGGCATAACGGATTTGGATGAAATTTGGCGAAGTGATAGTGTATAGTCTGGAATATACATAGGCTACTATTATCCCGATATTTTAGCGGGATTCGAAATTGCGTGGATACAATTGCACGAAAAATGAAGTGCGAGCCATTATAAAATACCTCTGTTCAAAAAAGCTAACGACCCAAGAGATTCACTGCGATTTTTTTTTTTTTTTTTTATAAGTGACTAAACCCGCGTTTGACCTCAATCTCACCTGATGGTAAGTGACGATGAGGTCGAAGATGAAAGCACACGGGTTTAGGAAGGATTGCGATCTGGAGGCGCGATTTGGAGGCAACATTAGTAGTCTGCTTCGCCGTATTCAACTGTCGCAAGGTGGGCTTCTCAATTTCGAGTAGGGAGAACGAGTACGGAAGACGAACATCGTTGCGACGTATCGACATCAGTCACCCAAGAAATTATTGTGAAAGTCGAGAAAATTCGAAATTCGAAAGCTATCGAAGAGTTACCAACCGTAACTTCATAAATAAATAAATAATAAATAAAATCCCCGGACAATCCCACCAACTACATGGCCTCAGAGTCAGCGAAGCTTGTGTAATGAGATACCATGTATCGAACTAGGGGGGAAACCTAGAATATAAATACATAAAAAGATAAACACCCAGATACGAAACATTTTTTTTTTCTTGTTCCGTGCGGGCATCGAACCCGCAACCACTAGTGTCTGAGGCAGACGGGTTTACCCCATCGCCAAAGTGGTCGTCATATAAAAGAAGTGAGCTGGTATTTCAGGATACGGGAACAGACTATCTAATAAAAAAGGTATTATAACATATATCTAATGAAAGTCTGAATTTGAAAACTTCCACTTCAACAATGTGAATAAAATGTGGATATGAACATAGGGAAAACCGACTACTTACAAAGAGGATAAAATAATAAGTTAGAATACAACAGCTTTGTTGTGGAAAGGAACAAATGAATAAAACACTTTTTAACCGGATTTATCACGTACTTATATTTACATTTTAAATTTTAACTCGTCGTTTCGGTGTCTTTGCAGACCCCGTGGTCACGAGCGACGAGTATGAATCGCGAAAACTTAAGACAATATTACGGAACAAATGAATATTAGCCCGCGCCACGCCCCGCCCGAAGCAGCCGCTTTTCTTTATCTACTCACGATTCAGAGATGCTCTTTTATAAAAGATTATAATCTGTATGCATATGTTAATGGAGATCTTAAAGACAAGTAATCTCGTGGTATCCAGTAAAGATGTTGTCTGCCGCGGTGCCGCTGCTGTACCAGCTGCACAGCCACCTGGGCTGGCTTACAATATCCCTATCACCCGTGGTAGTGGGCATGTGAATAGCAGCCGGAAGAGACGACTAAACCGAATGACTCACGCTTGGGTGGAGTGTAGTGGGACCCTTCAGGCTCGGGTGGTGGTGTGTTCCGGTAATATTTTACAGGTTATCGTCAAAAATTATGAAGTTGGCTTTCGTTCAATAGTGATTTTATTACAACCTTTGATAAGATGTGAAATTAATTCAGCAAAACAACCTTGTATTGAAATCTGCAGCTCAGGACTGCAGTAAGATATATAAAGTTAGTTTAGTTAGTTGATATTTATCACTACATAGTATAAAACAAAGTCGCTTTCTCTGTCCCTATGTCCCTTTGTATGCTTAAATCTTTGAAACTACGCAACGGATTTTGATGCGGTTTTTTTTAATAGATTGAGTGATTCAAGAGTTTATATGTATAATAACATCCATTAAATAGTGGAGAAGTACTGTTATTTTTGAGGTTTCTATTGTGATGTCGTAAATAATTACATTTTTTCCGCTTACATTGCAAACACAGGCTGAACCCTACGAGTTTTATCAAAATAATGTACTAAGTATTGTACACATTGAAAAGGTCTACAGAAAAGTCCGTGATGGTATATGTCTATCTCTTATGAATAACCCACAATAACTTTTTTTTGTCATTTACTTTTTACGACAAATAATGGCTAATTTTTGAAGCGATTTTAACCAATACAGCATTAATCCTTAACCAATGAAATACCTTGAATACATTGTTCATTTAATAAAGATCTATATGGCCCTTTACACCGTATGATTTAAGGGAATATTTTCGAAGATATTACAGATTTAAAAATTGTGGGACGTAGCGTTTGCGGCGGTACCGGCCGGCCGCCCGGTGCGGCAAGAGCGTGTATCAGCATTTCACCCGTGCGAAGCCGGGGCGGGTCGCTAGTATATTTTGTAACAATACCTTTTTCACTATGTAGTAAAAAAGGTATTGTTACAAATAAGTATTTAATGAACTTGCAAACTTCTACTTCAGAATGTGAAAGTAGACCGAAAACAAAATATAGAACAGAAAAATAAAATTGTGGATATGAACATAGGGAAAAACGATAAAATAAAAAAGAAAAGAGGATAAAATACTGAATTAGAACACAACAGCAGCAAACTTTGTGCTACAAAGGAATAACAGAGTATGAGCCCACGCCACGCGCCGCCGCCCGGAGCAGCCGCTTTTGTTTATACTTATGTACAAACACATACCTCATACCCAAAATTTTCCATTTTTCACAGTTGCCTTTTTTATGTAAAAGATTATAATCTGTGTAAATGACAAGTAACCGCGTCGTATCTAGTGTAGACAACTCTACCAGCTGTTGCCAGCGCGTCTTGGTATAGAATCACAGAATATTTAATAAATAAATAAATAAATAAATAAAAATGTTTATTAATTTCAGAAAAGCATAAATTACAAATATTGGCTTAAATATACAAGTAAGGATAGAACATTGGTGCCTGAACTAGGATAATCCTGTTTTTCAGGCTGAAGCGTGCTAAAATAACATAAAAATCATTCAAATTAAATATAACTTCTATAAAATAAAATATGAATCTTAAATATAAACATAGTAGAATCTATTCAACTATTCTTAAAAAATAAAAATAAAATAGGAAATTGTGACAATTTTAAATCTAAGAGATTTACTTACATAATTATTTCATTATTAAACCTAATTACACATTTATACCTTATCAAAAATTAACTTATAACAGTCAGTAGCATCTCGGTTTCATCATACGACAATTCCTGGAGGACTGGTTTTAATGAAAGAAATGTAGTAAAAATAGCCATGTAGAGTTGACTTATAAGTAAGCCCTATCACTCCTGGCAATGAGCGCGTAAGTGGCATGTCTCAAAGACGACTAAACTAAATGACTCACGCTGGGGTTGTAGTGTAGGACCTCGCAGCTCGGCAGCCTCGCCGCCGCTGCGCCACCGCGCCCTCACCGCGGTCAACAGTGCTCGCACATGGTAGAGAACACACACATTCTGTTACGGCTTGACAAAGTAACTTGTCATAGAAAAAAGAGAGCTAAAAGTAGTAGTTCAAGTATTAAAACTAATTGTTTAACTAAAACCCACTTACTGACTGATTAATTACAAAATCGCTAAATATACTAAAGCTTAAATCTCGCTAAAGTCTTGCTTAAAGGATAGAAAAATTGGAAGAAAAGATTTTTGGAATTGATTTCCCCAGGGCGCTGCTGTAAAGCTGTATACATGTAAGGAAATATAAGAATATGAGCCTCTGCGTAAAATATTAATCGCCGCGTTTTCAACATTCTTTTGGCTATAAATTAATTATTAACCATTTATCATATAACTTTACGTAATTTAGGAATTAAAAAATTTGTTGTTAGGTACATGATTGTATATTGTTTCCTATTTAATATTAGAATCTATAAAAATATATTGATGAATCCTTAAATGACGAGTTGGTGAAACTAAAATTTATAGTACCTATTTGAATTTCAATATGTGAAATGCGTAAAATAAATGTCTTGTTTTGATTCGATACGCGTAAGTTTGTATTCAAAAAATGTATAGAGCCAGAGCAAGGGACATCCGCCTACCTGTTGGCCGAACCTGGCACCTGCAGCCTGCAGCGCGAAGCCCTCATTGGCGTCGATTCATCGCGCCACCATGAACAATCGGACTATTAATGAATTGTCCATTACGTCAAGTGCTCTACTTAAGGCCATTATCTGTCGGTAGAGTCGCGAGGGACCTAATTTGTAGAAGTTGTCCCAGTCTCGTGAGGCGCACGTGTAGGGGGCGGGGGCGCGCGCGGCGGGGCGGGGGCGCAGGACCGGCACGCGGCCCGCGCCCCATCGTCGGTCAGTGCCTTAGCAGGCGCGACCGCGGGCGCACGCACGCAGCGCACCTCCTCGTCACGTGTCGTGAGTGATCGCAGCCATGGGATGCACGCGGCAGCTCTGTACTGCTGAGAAGATCTTCCTGCTCATCAACCTCGCGTTCGCGGTAAGCTCGCCCGAACCTGTGGACTCCCTGCGTTTACATCCCTGGGATTCCAAATGTTGCTGCAAGTTAGGGAGGAATGTTTGTTTAGGAAAATGCAGAGTTCGAAACCGTGGTGAGGGTCTCTGTAAAAACAACGAAAGTAGAGTCAAATGTTAAATAAAATGAAGTCGATAAAATTAGGTCAAAAATATCTTTTATGTCATATACTTAATGAGTAGTGAGAAATTAAGACAATATAAACTCTACTATTTACTGAAATTGTATACTTAATACTTTAAAATTACCAAAATTTACTTCTTATTTAATCAATATGATCAAAACAAGTTCAAGCAAAAAAACAACAATATTTGTTACAACAAAAAATTTAAGTTCCTTTGATATGAGGACCGTAAATATCAAAAAAACCTGATTGCTCTGGCCTTCGAGTTGATTCAGCGTTAGAGCTTACCGAGCTTTGTGCGTGCATCGGACGACCCAAACAACACCCGTCGTAGTCCGCTGTACCTGCCCCGGTCGCATCACTATCGCCCTTATGTCAAGTGCTATAGGGTTCAGTGGCTGCGGAAACAGGGGTGCGACAGCTGCGTTTAACTCCGCTCCCCAAAAAAAACATGAACGTTGGATGTTACGACTCAAGTTCCTAATTAGCAGAACTGCGCTGTGACGCACTCTTCCGCCTGTTTATCTGGTCAGCTATACATGCAGCAATGTTTAGTTTGGATTCCCTCTGCATGAGATAAGATGTTTGTTTACGAGTGCTACTATCGCGGTTTATCTCTTTGCGCGAAACAAATACGTATGGTATTATGTGAGATCTTCATTGAGCTAACGAGCTGGTATAATATTTTTCGCTAACATAAATCCCATTTTATTGTAAAAAACTAGGTAAGTGTAAGTAATTATTTATTTCCTCCCTGCTGGTTTTCATGAAGTTCATTGTGTTAATGGTCAGGGTCTGAGAGACCTTCGATTGTCTATTGTTTGAGGCGTTGAAGAAATTTGTTTAATAAGCAGCTCGGCCGGCCTCACTCCGCGCGGCGCTAGATAATGATTTAACGACGGCACCTACCTGACTCACTCATTTCTTTTAAGTAAAGTTTTCTGTATTTTAAATCTTGTTGGAGTGAATTCTACACTCAAAGACCTACCAAAATTTTGGATGGAATTGTTTAAAAGCTTGAGCAATGTAATCGAAAGCGTCACTTAGGCTCGTATTCTTAAGGCCTACTTGAGCTTCAGTTATAACTACGCATAGATTCGCTATTAGTTCTTGCGGAGCTCTCAAAAATGTATAATAATATAAGAAGAGTTCACATCTGAATAAGCTTTCATAAAGTGTGTGTCACAAAGTTTACTGGTACGATTCCAGTCGCTACTGAAAGAATTTAGTCTCCATTAGCATAACACTGTCCCATACCAAAACCCAGTACCTTATTCAGCTTACACGAGCTCAAAAAACTAGTTTTTCTTATGCCTTACGAAACTATGGATCTAAACCTCAATAAGACTTGGATGACATAGGAAAGAACACTGTTTACATATGGTTTACATTTGTTAAGGTGTAACAATATGGTTCGATGCACGTTACTAATTTAAATCTGATAATATGTTAATATCTTCAAATTTAAATAGTGTAAATAGATTTCAAATTACTTGTTATCGTATAAAGGTTATCGACGAAATAGATAGAAAGACATAATACATTGGTAAACTCCACGTAGCTATACGTTTCATAGATACTTCCTCAGAGTGCCGCCGCCGCGCCGCCGCGCAGTCCCCGTCCGTTCACTGATAAGATAATAATATCATATCATAACTCCTCTCTACAATGATTCTTCTGTTTTCTTATGTAAAATGTAGTATGTCAAAAGCAGCTATATAACTACATATATGTCTATAAATTATTTTACGATTATGCTTCTCTATCATATTGTGTAGAGTCGGTTATGAATACCCCTCCTGCACTATTTAGCTACTACATATGAAATAAAATGCAACTAATCCAAAATCCTTCAGGACCGGCCTGACGCGCAGAAAGTCTGCTGCCGTTTATCATTAATTTGACGATGTTATGTTACGGATTTAGTCGTGTGCTAAATTTATAAACAATAAATATAACTTAACAATTTTACACGATAATCTAATTACTGCGTGTACATAAAAACAAATCATAAAATATAACTGCCATGTTCGAGTACACTTTCCGGGTCGAATAATGATAAGGCTGTTAAAAAATTTTCACTAATTTTAGCTTACTCAGATTTCAGATAATAATATATAATTTTGATAGTTCCCTTTAGAGAGCTTTAGAGAGCTCAGTTAGTAAAAGTCAGTAACTCTCGATTTTGGCACAATCCGTTGGTAATGAATCTTACTCTTACCACCTTACACTTATATACTACTTTATTATTATGTCTGTACCCCAATTGACATGTACGACCTGAATCTGTACGCCATTAACTCTCTTCATATCAGTTATCAATTTTATTATTAAAACTCAACAAAGCTACCGCTTAAGTGTTTTGAAGTAAGTAGCGCCATGACCCTGTGTTTATTAGCTCAGCAGTTAGCTGGTAACGAACAATCCGGCGGATGATTCGACCTACCAAATGTTTGCCTTGAATTTTATTTATTTTCAACAAACTAGTCGACCGGCAACGATGAGCGTTTGTCTTTTAGTTCAGAAGACGTGACATGTTCGTGGAATTTTTCGAATTCGGCGAGATTATTTTTGATGATAGGTCTTCATAATACGTGTTAATGTACAGGCCAGCATGTATATTTAGGTACGCCGAGTTTGCAATTTACGCTACTCGGCCATTTTTGGTTTAAGCGCGAAAATTTCTCTCTGAGGCATATCATGGTCTGCCATATAATATACTTCTATCACTTTAATTGGTTTAAACTAATCAATTCTTAAAGGTGATCCGGACAGCCATTTCATTCACCATGTTATCAACAATGAAACACGTACAGTTCCGTTCGTTTCAACCCAAACAGTTATCATGACTAAACACCACATAGGTCGATAAATCGAGACGACTTATTTACACAACTTTCCCGAGGTTTTGCAAGTCTAAGAAACAATGGGTCAGTACCTGACGCGCGCTGGACACGTGACTCGTGACGGCTTATTTAAACCATAGACGTTTCCAAACAGCAAGCCACTGCATCAGCTACTATTATCTAAACAAAATCGAAGAAAAATATTCCATGCAAATTAGCACTACTTGACGAATGGAACACTCTTGTCTCCACAAATTTTGAAACTCTAACACAAACTTATTTTAAATTTTCATATTACAAGATATTATGTCGTGACGTGACCCACCGATTTGAAGCAAAAATTTAGATAAACTCGGAATCGTGCAGCACAAATAGTGAGCACTTGAAAAAGAAAAATGTTCAACTTTTTAGTAAGTAAGATATAAAGAGACCAATGGAAAAAAAATGAATCATGTTATAAGATTCCGTGTAAGAAAGACAATTGGTATGACTTTTGTGAATTAAACTGACTCTATTCGTTGTCACGGCGGCAACAGAAATACATCATCTGTGAACATTTCAACTGTCTAGCTTTTTTTTTTTTTTTTTTTTTTTACATTGTAAGGATAGGACGTTTGTCTTCCATGCCACCTGATGGAAAGTGCGCATGAAGACTATGGTGTTACACGTCCATCCACGAGAAACCTATTCACTCGACACTTAAAAGTTCCAGGACTGTAGTGGTCAGGAAAAACAGACGCAGGCAGATTGTTCCACACCTTGGCAATCCGTACCAAAAAGGAACTATCGAAGCGTTTTGTTCGACTTCTTGGTATATCCACTATATACGGATGGAAGTTCTGTCTGCGTCTGGTAGTCCGGTGGTAAAAAGGGGTGGGTTCAATTTGGTCAAAAAGAGCACTCGCACACTCACCAAAATGTAGCCGATAAAATACTGTCAAACAAGCAACCTTACGACGATGCTCCAGCGTCTGCAATTTTTTATTTGTAAGGTTGTTGTTATTTATGAGTTTTCGGGCTCTTCGGTCAACAGAGTCTAGCGCTTCGAGCTGGTATTTGGCAGAACCATCCCAAAGGTGACTACAGTACTCCATGCAAGACCTCACTTGGGCTGTGTATAAGTTGAGGAGCCGTTCAGGGCTGAAGTACCGCCGGACCTTCGAGATGATACCCAATTTTTTGGAAGCCGTTTTTGCCATAGACTCAATTTGTTGTCCGAAGTTTAATTTGGACGTTATAGTGACGCCCAAAAGCCCTAGTTGATCGGTGATGGGAACAGATACATTCTGGAAAGTGGGCGTAAGAGTAAAGGTGCTCTTTTTTGCGGAGAATAGACACGCTTGTGTTTTGGAGGCGTTGAATTTGACCAGGTTAGATTCGCCCCAATCGGACACATTCCGCAAGGTCGAATCAACGCGCTCAATCATAGACTCTCTCAAAACCTGGATTTCATGGGCGCTCGTTCGCGCATTGGATATATATCTCTCAACAACAGTGCTGTCATCAGCATATCCAATAATGCCTGGTGTTAGGAGGTCATTAATGTGCAGCAAGAATAAAGTTGCAGAGAGAACAGATCCCTGAGGTACCCCGGCATTAATCGCCATTAGGTCAGAGGAATAGCCGTCTAAGACTACTCGAATCGACCGTTCCCTCAGAAAATCAGATATCCAGTCGCAGAGCCCGGTCGGTATGCCATATGCTGGAAGCTTGCTTAAGAGACCATCATGCCAGACCCTGTCAAAGGCCTTGGAGATGTCTAAGGATACAGCTATTGCTTCACCATGACCCTCCAAGGCCTCACTCCATAAGTGTGTGGCATACACGAGAAGATCGCCGGTCGAGCGTCCACTGCGGAAACCATATTGGCTATCGCTTAGGAGCTCGTTGGTCTCAAGGTATGCCAGGAGTCGATTGTTCAATACACGTTCCATGACTTTACAAAGTATGGAGGTGATTGAAATTGGTCGATAGTTGACAGGATCAGCACGGCTTCCCTTCTTCGGTACTGGTTGTACGTTAGCCAGCTTCCAGGATTTGGGGACTTTACCAGATTCCAAAGAGAGTCTATAGAGACGCGTCAAAACGGGAGACAACTCAGCTGCGCAGCGTTTCAACACCACTGCAGGAATACCGTCTGGACCGCTAGCCTTATTCTCGTCTAGGTGCAGCAAGCACTTAAGAACCTCCTTTTGTAGAATATGAACGGTACCCATTGTAGGACCGAACTGAGGTAATTGGGGTGGGATTTTACCTTGGCTATCTAGACGAGAATTTTCCGCAAAGATACTGGCAAATAAATCCGCCTTTTCCTTAGCGGTGTGGGCCAGAGAACCGTCAGGTTTCCGCAGAGGCGGCAGCGACGGGCGACAAAAGTTCGTTTCGACCGACTTGGCGAGGGACCAGAAAGCTTTACTTCCCGAGGGGTATGAGGCTATTCTGTCTCCGATACAGCCTATGTGGGCGAAACGAGCTCTCTTGATCACCTTTTTGCAGGACTTGGCGGCAGCATTGTACCTCTTTTTGTGTTCATGCGAATCCACGGCTTTGCTTCTGCGAGCGGTTGCCCAGGCTTTGTACGCTTCTCGCTTACGCTTTTCAGCGGAAAAGCATTCAGCACTAAACCATGGGCGAGCTTTGGTTTCAAGGGATAGATCAGCGTAGGGAATGAAGAACTCCATTGCTTGACCTATCACACTTGAGACTGCATCAGCGCAGTACGATGGATCGGTTGATGTAAAACAAGCTTGCCGCCACGGATAAGATGCGAAGAAATGTCGCATTTCATCCCAATCTGCCGACTTGTAACGCCATACTCGCCTAGAACCACTTGGTCGGGTGTCAGGTGGCGAGTACTGCGATACAGATTTCACCAGAAAGTGATCGGATGTCCCTAAGGGTGCAGTGACGGACACCGAATATCTGTCCGGATCGGTTGTCAGCAGAAGGTCCAGGCAGTAAGCAGTGTGGCCAGCAACGTCTGGGATGCGCGTAGGCTCGTCAACAAGCTGAGAGAGGCCATGAGTGAGCGAAAACTTAAAAGCCTCTCTACCAGCATGGTCAGTGTCCTGAAACGGGTATAACCACTGTCCGTGGTGTGCGTTAAAATCCCCCAGGAACACCAACTGCGCTGTGGGAAAACGTTGCTGAACCTTGTCCGCTGTACTGCTGAGATAGTCCATAAGCCTCGTTGTCTCCCGATCTCCGCTGTGTGACCGATAAATACCAGCGTATACCATTTGGTCTAGGCCGGTATCTATGTGAACCCACATAACTGAAAGGTCCGGCACTTCTAAGTAACGGAGACGCTGACAACAGATCTTGTCACTGGCATACATGCACACCCCGGCGTGCGGGTGGAATTTGGACTCCAGGATGTAACCTGGGTAACAAAGGTATGCCGAGTCTGACGGATCACAGATCTGCGTCTCCGTTAGGAAGAGTAGGTGGGGTCTCTCCGTCTCGAGGTGGTGGTGGACATCATTGAGATTGGAGTGCACTCCTCGGATGTTACAGAAGTGCACTTTAAACGAGAGGAAGTGCAACCGCTGTGTTACCTTACTCTTCTTTGGACCTTTCATTAGTTTTGGAGTGGAGTGAATAGGGAGGAGAACAGAAGTTGAGTGAAGCGCTGCAAATGGAACCAAGCAACTCGATAGGGGTGACGCACCATTGGGAAACTCGCTTGGAGACTGCGGGGACGCCCGAACCCCCCCGAGTTCGCCATCGGGTCCTCTCAAACCGGTCGCCAACCGGCACGATGGAGCCTCCCGGGATTTTTCGCGAGGTGGCGGGGCAGCCTTTTGCATGTGGCTGGCATGCTACTTGGGCCCCCTACTACCTGCGGTCGGCCAGCGGTGCACCGTGCTTCGGATCCCGCTACCCTCCAAAACGAGTTACCCGGTGAGTCATTATCCTACGAGTTATAAACAGTTCTCCGATGCAGCACGATTACTCAGACCTATCCTCCTCAATGGCTACACTAGACATCATGCCGGAACGCAACTAGGTTACTTGGCGGCATGGTTTTGTCTAGTGGGTGGTGACAAGCCACGGCCGAAGCCTACCTACCACCAGAGAAAGCTATGACGGTTCATGAGATACAGCCTGCTGCGGACAGCGGAGCCTTAGTAATAGGGGCCTGTTTTGTCCTTTCGGTATGGAACTCTTAAAAGGTTATTTTTTGAGTTTGCGGCAAACTTACGTACAGTAAAAAGTCCATGTTTCATACATACTGTCCTGTTATTAAACGGTTAATCATACATTTATTTAAGCAGTGTTTTATTAAGACTTGTCTCCCAAATCTTCCGAGACGCTTACGTTCCCTTCTCATTAAAGGAGTTTAGGGAGTTTTAAGTAAAGCACGGGTTAGCAAAGTAACAAAATAAGGTCCATTGGTACTCTTAGGCATTATTGATTTTACTTTACATGCGAACATAAGTGGAACCTACTGCCATGTTATTATGTACCTACTCATAGTGCTGAAAACCCAGGCAAAGTGCATGTGTGGGTGACGTTCACAGGTCAATGGTCAAGTTAAGCGGCGGTCGCGTGTTAACTGCGGCACCTCGGCCGGCGGCCGTCGCCGTGCCCCGTGCACTTATCACGATAGCTGCCCTAATTGCTCTTTTAGATCCGCAAACGTTCACCAACTATGGTAACACGAATATCAATAGCTCAACTAAAACATGCATTGAATTAAGTTATTAAATATTCAACCTAATCGATCCTCTGTTCGCATCATAAAAAATAATATTGAAGTTTTGCAATGAGTCAAGCAGCATGCATCAGGTCGATGTACGGAATTTATTATGACTTGTATCGATGAATTGACAGGTGATTAATCCCGAGAATATCTCGACAAGTACCTAAGTGGTTGGTGTGCATGCGCCAACCACCGTCGCGTCGTCACCACATCGCACCGCACCTGCAACCACCTCTGCATGGATCAAGTAACGGCATGATCCCACGGTACATGCGTGCTTTGTTGATCTCCATTCCAACGTTACGAATTCCACTTAGGCACGTCGTCCTGTTGCCGTAACGGCATTTACCTTAAGAGGTGTTCTCGGGCATTGCCGATAAGTACGTAAATAAGGCATTGCTGATTTATTTAACATAATTCACGTTAATATAAGTTTAATCACCTGCTGGGTTATTCTATTGGCATTGTGATGGAACGTGTATCCTCGTGCTTATCTTTTCGTTTTATTTTATTTATTTATTCTTAACTATGTGGTTTTGCCAGCGTTATTAATTAATAATAATTTCCATTTAAAATTCTTAGCAATCAGATCACAACCAAAAGAAAAATCGTTCACTTTTATTTATTACTGTAAGCGGTGTGTCACTCTGGCAGTAGTTAATGTTTTCACAAGGACAAGGAAACTTGCTCTGAAACTTAACTGTGCATTATTTCTTGGTAGTTTTCCAAGTATGCGCGACTTGCCATCTTTCTCAATAAACTCCGGACTAAGTTGTAATGGTGTGTCCGAGTGAGGATCGAGAGTAACTCCTCATTCACGCTTAGTGTTCGCTAACAGATATTAATGTTCACAAACATGACGGCTTCCATGCTCCATTCAGCTGGGTCTTCACCTTATACAACTACTAGCATATAGTTCTAGTCCCATTCGGCCACGTTTTGGAAGCCCACTTGTTGGAATTTGGGTGTCTACTAGCCCAAAACCTCAAGCTTTTTTGATGGCCTCGTACTTATTTGGTATTTATTTGTTTATAACACATGTTAGTTATTATTATGTGATGCGAATTCAATGGAAATAAATCATACACGTAGTTCTTATTGTACAGTTCCAGTTTAAACTTCGGTCAACAAATTGTGTCCATGGCTCAAGTAGCTTCGAAAAAGTTAGGAATCATCTCGAAGGTACGGCGGTACTTCGGCCCTGCACAGCTTCTTAACTTATACACAGCTCAAGTGCGATCGTGCATGGAGTACTGCAGTCATCTTTGGGATGGTTCAGCCAAATATCAACTAGAAGCGCTGGACTCCGTTGACCGAAGAGCCCGTAAACTAATTAATGACGTCGACCTTACAACCAAAAAACTGCAGACCTTAGAGCATCGTCGTAAGTCCTAGTACTTTTAAGCGTCGAGTAAATAGGTTTCTCGTGGATGGACGTGTACCACCTTAGTCTTCATGTTCACTTAACATCAGGTGGCATGGAAGACAAACGTCCCATCCATAATTAATAAAAAAAAAAAGTTATATTATTGCATTGAGGTAAATGTTATGTTATTATTTTTTCAACACACTTGCTCGTAAAGTGAGCGTTATTCTATTGAATTTAGAACTATAAACTGGGCTATAAGTCACGCGTGCATAATATATTATACCCTAGTGCATAATATAACGAATCCTACATAGTTGAATTGTACCTTTGTGCAAATTACATGCGAGTAAACAGAGCATATTTTATTGGTCCGGGTTATACATTAAATATTTTCAGAAACAACAAAGAGGTTTTATACCACTTCAAATCCATATACATTTATAAATGTTTGCGCCTTATATTAGTAAAATAAATTTGTATATTAATAGTATATTATGTAACAAGTGAGCGAAGTTGCTAATTACAGTCGAGGCTGTGATTTGAGCCCGAGCCGCAGGCGAGGGCTTAATAATGAGCCGAGACTGTAATTAGCAACGCTCACGAGTTACATACGACGTTTTTCAACACACTTGTGAGTAAAAGACAGACATACGTGATCATAAAATAACAAACACACTTGATAACAAAGCTGTGAATTGTGATTGAAAAATGGCGCCGAACCTCGCGCATGCGCGTAGGTTTTTTTTTCCGTCAAATGTGTCAATGTCTGTATAGCATATACAGCCTATTTTAAGTGAAGTGTATTTTAAATGCAAATATTTTAATATTTTATGACTAAATGATTGTAAATTGTGAATAATTTGTTTAATATACAAATTTATTTTACTAATATAAGGCGCAAACATTTAAAAATGTGTATGGATTTGAAGTGGTATAAAACCTCTTTGTTGTTTCTGAAAATATTTAGTGTATAACCCGGACCAATAAAATATGCTCTGTTTTCTCGCATGTTATTTGCACAAAGTTACAATTCAACTTTGTAGGATTCATTATATTATGCACTAGGGTATAATATATTAATGCACGCGTGACTTATAGCCCAGTTTATAGTTCTAAACTCAATAGAATAACGCTCACTTTACGAGCAAGTGTGTTGAAAACAAATTATTCACAATTTACAATCATTTGTCATAAAATATTAAAATATTTGCATTTACCACTCCAAATTAAACATTTTCACTTAAAATAGGCTGTATATGCTATACAGACATTGACACATTTGACGGAAAAAAAAACTACGCGCATGCGCGAGGTTCGGCGCCATTTTTCAATCACAATTCACAGCTTTGTTATCAAGTGTGTTTGTTATTTTATGATCACGTATGTCTGTCTTTTACTCACAAGTGTGTTGAAAAACGTCGTATGTAACTCGTGAGCGTTGCTAATTACAGTCTCGGCTCATTATTAAGCCCTCGCCTGCGGCTCGGGCTCAAATCACAGCCTCGACTGTAATTACCAACTTCGCTCACTTGTTACATAATATACTATTAAATGAGAGGTAGGTTATGATTATGCAGCTGTTTAACTTTCTGTAAAGATCTTTCCAAATTCTTACGTTTTTGGTAAAGCATGCAGATTGGCCCACTGATAGGCCATGAGTATCTCCCCTGGGTGATGAAGATTTAGGTCATAATGCACCAAGCTGGCCCAGTGCTGGTTGGTGGATGACAGTTCTTTTTGTGTGCCGAAATGGCTTCTGACAAACCCTAACGACTACTGTTTAAAGTAACCAGCGTCCGCAAACGACTACTTAACGTGCACCGTGAACGTTCGGCTTATCTAAAGTTAATGTGAACTAGATCTATTTTAATAAAAAATCCTTTGTTCGGAAAACCCAATATATGTTCATCGTGAATAATTTGCTACCCTGTGAGATGCTACT
This sequence comes from Stenoptilia bipunctidactyla, assembly GCA_944452665.1. Taxonomy (NCBI): domain Eukaryota; kingdom Metazoa; phylum Arthropoda; class Insecta; order Lepidoptera; family Pterophoridae; genus Stenoptilia; species Stenoptilia bipunctidactyla. The sequence goes on from OX101736.1 coordinate 25,372,068, forward strand.
CAACCTCGTAAACAGATATAATACTGTGGAGATGGAGGACCCTCGAGTATCGCGCGCCCAGCAACGTTGATAAAACGAGATCATTGCGAGTTTGCCGCGCCGCGGCGCCGCGCCGAGCCGTTTGTCACGGATTTTATTACTAAATATTCATTTGTTTTGTTTATAACTTTCGATGTAAGCACTCTAAGGTCGAAGTATTCAACGTTAATTCAATTTTGTTATTAAAATATGTATCTACGCTTGAAAATACGAAAACTGTTGATTAAATTGCAAGTAATTGTTAACTTTATTCGTATGGTCAAAGAACAGCCTTAACCTTGTAGGACCCACTTAGTTCGGTCACGCTACGAAAACAAGTGTTAAATTGCTAAGAGTTTTAAGCATTCTCATCTTTCATTGAAAGTCCTTCGTTAAGTAGCTGATGGCAGCGGCAGCACCCGAGCGTCCGCGCTAATGAAGTGTGTTCTGACGAAGGTCTGCCATGTCAACCTTTTTACAATACATTTGTTCTGTATAATATTACACTACTAGGCAATTAGGCTATTGTTGAACGAACTTTGCATTTAGTAGGATCAAGGATAAACCAACAACGTAACCTATAATTCAAGTTAATGTGTGTAACTTGGAAATATTTGCAAAAATACTGATTATATTTTGTTGCGTTTGGTTAATGTACGCTGAGAGTTTTAGTGCAATGTACCTATTGGATCATCGTTATTTTTGTCTGTTATACCTATTTCTGTTCCATAATTAATGATCGTTGCCATGTAGAACGACGTTGTAAAAGTTCAATTAATCAAGTGTAATAGCATCGCAGCGTCTGCCATGAATACTAACAAACAACGTTGACTTTTAAGATTGCACCAGTATTCAGCTGATCAGCTCTCATCCACGAAACGACATGAAAACACTATCGATAACGGTCCTTTGCATTCTAGTGACGCTGCGCGGGCGCAGCACGCAGGGTCAAGAGCGAGATCCTGCGAGTGACTGACCTCTTTGATCGTAGGGACAGAGCAATTTGATACCTTACGCACTTGCAATAAAGCATAATGTGTGCTCTGCTTGAATAGCTTTTGACGCGACGGTAGCAATTGTTCCCTGTTACGAAACAGCGTGGTCGTAAATTGTCCTAAGTTTCTCCCGCCTATTCTTCAATTTATCGATTTCGGTTGTGGCTTAACGCACGCTGACCCAGTTCCCGGAGGAGGCATTCCTTTAGGCTTATAACAACCACGCTGTAAAGTATAATAAGACGTTAAGATGTCGTAATCTGCTGAGGCACTGCAACCTACTGTTACTTTTATAGTCATTATTATTGTCATTTAAATAATTTTACGACGTCTTGTCCTGTTGTTGAGCACTTTGTTAGCCAGAAACTGATAAATTCTATACATGTAAGTATATTGTTACAGAATTTTGAAGAGGTAATTTATAAACATTATCCTTTAAAACAAGAATTGTATTTATCGGATCATAATGAAATACATATACGTAAAGATTTTCACTAGACGTTTCATCGTGACCAGCTACTAATATATTTATTTCCGATAATATGTCTTATAATAATTAAACTTAAAAATATTTATATTAGATACTTACAAGAAAACTATAAACTTAAGTCAATATTAAGGGAATTTAACTTTTGAATAATGTAAAAGGCGTCGCTGACCTTGAAACCTACTTCAGATCGAATTCCTCAAGTCAATGTCGCCCGTGTTTAGGAAGGCAATAGTTACACAACCGCGGTTGCCGCGCCGCCGCCGCGCCGCCGCCGCCGCGCGGTGCTGCGACACCCGGCGGCGCGGGGACCGGTGCCTGCTCGTGTCGAACTTATAGGTAGGTGTAACTACTAAATGTATTCTTTAAGCCTCGTACCCTCGTCCCACTGCGTCCAACACATTTTTCAAGTCTAGAACCAGTTTTCATTCCATCTTCCTTGGTGCATGTGTGTAGCAGTACGCTCGGGAATCATTTAACGATTCAGGTTGAAGCTTACACATTTATACATATTTTATTATAGAAGACTATTAAATGGAAGGAATTTGCAACTCACTTTTATTATCCTACTTACTTGAATTGTGACTTAAGCTTGCATAAAAGTTGAAATCGGTAGGTACCATATTTTGATTAAATGTGCAAGGAACTCACATGAAAGAAAAAAACATAATTCAGTTCAATTTAAACATACAGGACATTGGGCTGCACAAAGTTTATTCATAGCTATATTTTATTTTTGTTAAGTGACAATAAACAATACCCAGAAAGACAAATTTCACAATTAAAATGATAGATATTGAAAAATAAAACAAACGCTCAAACATTTGATTAATTCGTGAGCTCGAAAAAGTCTTTCTTGTTTTTTGTGCATCATCGAGCGAGTCTCGTACCTAATGCTGACATCATGAGGTCAATAATCCGAGAAGGATTGAAACTTGTTACACTAATTTACAAGATAACAAATACGAATACTGGATTGATTTTTTACTGTGGAATTACTCCGATAAAGTAATATTGCATAAAGTATTGTGTCGCCGAGGGACGTGGGAACTGTCATCTATAGTATCGGCAGCGGCGCGGCGGTGACGCCAGCCATTGTCAAACCGGCGATAATTGAACGGTGGCCCAATTCCGCGCGATTGCCGAACATGCACAAAATACGCTCGCTGGGTCATATCAATCAATATTCCAAATTGACATATTGCTTGCTACATGACAAAGAATTGCTAAGCAAAGCAATTATGTTATGCAGAGCAATAAATGGAATAACTCGTCCCGGCGGCGGCGGAGTGGCGGAATTACTAGCCATTTGCCGGAGACGTCGTTTTTTCAAGAAACTAATCTGCATGCGAACGACTTTTTCGGGAAAAAGTTAATTTGCATAGGAAATTGACACGAAACATTTCATTTCTTCGGAGACAGGGTGTGTGTGGACGGAGCGTCGGGACGCGAGACGCGCTCGTTGCCATCTCGTTGCTGGTGTGCGTAATCAGTCAAGTGGTGATTCACTGCCAACTGTGATTAGGTACTAACGTATCTCCATGTGGTCTGTTACTGTAGCTTTTAGTGAATTGTTGGTAATCATGCGTAATACAAAAAAGGGAAATAAATAAGTGACTTTATAAACTGGGAATGTAAAAAAAACTTTGAATTTTCCTCCATAGACTTCGATTACGAACGAGTTTGAACACTTAGGAAAATCCAACAATGATTGCTTTCTCGTAACCAAGATTCGTAGAAGTGGACCTGTTTAGTTAAGTATTCAAGGTGATCGTGAGTGCGTCGTCGCGGTCGGCGCGCGGCGCGGGGCTGGCAGTGAACTTGATCCCACAACCGCCGCGCCACCCGACACCCGAGGGTCAGCCGCCGACGTCACCGCGGATCAGCTACACCTATTAAACCACTTTAGCCCTTACGACCTACCTGCTCCGCTGTAAATTAAATTAAAATAAAATAAAAAATAAAATCCCCAGACAATCACACCAACTACATGGCTACATGGCAAAGTAATAGTTATAAGTATACAAAATAATAATATAATTTTCAACACACTTGCTCGTAAAGTGAGCCTTATTCTATTGAATTTAGAACTATAAACTGGGCTATAAGTCACGCGTGCATAATATATTATATCCTAGTGCATAATATAATGAATCCTACAAAGTTGAATTGTACCTTAGTGCAAATTACATGCGAGTAAACAGAGCACATTTTATTGATCCGGGTTATACATTAAATATTTGAGCGCGCGCGTCCAGGCGGCGGCGCGCGGACAGGCGCCGCGCGCGTGCAGCAGCAGCGGCACAGCGCCTCCAAGCAACAATAGCGTGTGTACGTGTAATGAGACAGGGTTACTGATGCGCAGCAGCTAACAGCTGCTTCAAATAAATTTTATGACCACGTATGTCTGTCTTTTACTCACAAGTGTGTTGAAAAACGTCGTATGTAACTCGTGAGCGTTGCTAGTTACTAGTTAGCAACTTAGCTCACTTGTTACATAATATACTATTATTGACACAAAAAACACTTTACAAGAGATATTATTAACAAGTTATTAAATAGTCAGTAAGCATAGCTTGTGTTATGGGATACCATGTAGCGAACTAGGTGGGAACCTAGAATATAAATACACATATAGATAAACACCTAGACCCGATACATTTTTTTTCTTGTTCCGGGCGGGTATCGAACCCGCCACCACTGGCGTCCGAGGCAGATAGGTTTACCCCATCGCAAAACATTAATTTATAATGTTTTGAAAAGTCTTAAGATCTGTGTATTTCACGTCAATAAATGAGTAGGTATTCAAAACTTTGAGAGCGTAATTTAAATCATTGTTGTTTGTACTTTTGTCTTCGTGGGTTCATTAGATAACCGGAGAGATAGAAGCACGAGGTGGCGCGGTGCGGCGGGCCGCGCACGGAGGACAGCGCGCGCCGCCTGGCACTAATGCACTATAGCACACAGACTTACGTATCTATAGCACGAACTGCAACTTACCTATTCTATACTTCACTATTATCGTTTCGAGAAATAGTTCCTTTGTGAGCTACTTTTATTTACAAATAAAACCAGAGAAACGAGAAACAGTGCGTCTAAACAACGCTTGGCTAAGGTTAAGTAAAGAGATTGTTCTTTTTCGTACTCCGGACCGGAACACAATGATAGTTGATAAGAGTTGGTACCGGGATCTTTTTATTCGATGAAAAGTAAAGGGCGTCTCTAAGAAAACTAAGGCATTTACATAGAATTAGAATCCGTCAGTAACTTACATAATTGTCATGAAAATATGATTTCTAACCGTTATTATAAATTACACACCAATGAGAATAATTTTGTGATGATGATTTTCCTTGTCAATAACTAATGTTATGCATATAAGTTTCGAAGTCCATATTTTAACACGTTCCACGTTTTTAACTTATGATATTCTTAATAGTATTCTGTCGTATAGCAATAGATCGATTTGATGTTATTTATAAATTACGTTACTTGACGAACTTTTAGGTGAGCTCGCAGGATGTTGTTCTGCAGGGCTTCTTGCTGCTACGGTGCACGCTTACAACTACGGTGGGTTCCATTGCGAGTCGCATTTTGAAAAACGTGATGAAATTATGAAGAGCACATCATACCTTCATCCACTCAATTAGTTATTTAAATAACGAAGGCCAGTACGTACTTTACCTACGTTTATCAGGATATTATTTTTGTAACTAATAATAATTAATACCTTAGCATATTAAGTTTAACATTTGACATAGACATGCATGATTTGTCGAGACGCTCGCAGCCAAGAATAAACCTTGTACCTATACCATAGAATAAATAATAGAGCTACGTAATGCCTAAACATAAATTGTTGTTAAGATTTACTATCGAACAAGCGATTCTACTTTTATGAGGGCCTGAATGTTGTAACGTCACTACACAATGACTACTACTCGGCTCAACATCGATCTCGGGTGTGTGGAGTTCGCGGTCTATCAATATGATTTCATTTTAGCCAATACAATGTCACCTTTTCGCAGTGATCATAGTCCACTGCTGGTGTCATACCCACCCACACATTAAATGCAGTACCTACCTACGTGCCTACATATTGACTATCACTCGTACGTTGGTAAATACTCCGTTGCGTTCCGAGAAGTAATGGAGGTACTTAGTCATAATTACTGATTAGGCTATACAATTACAAATTTAATTATATGAAAACGGATTTAAGACGAGCGGAGGTTTACATTAATTTTCACACGTGATTGTTATTATTCAATAAAGTAGGTACGATGGGCTCGATCCGACGTTAGATTCACTAATTTTAAGTCTCTTTTCTTCCCCAATTAGGAGACTTCAAATTCAAAAGTCGTTAACAGAAATTGATTTTGAAGTTTTATATACGTGCTAAAACCAAATAATCGTTTGATGCTTAAGACGAGATTTATGCTTTAGGAGAGTCTGAAACACAAGCCTTAATTAATGACTAACAAAACATTCAGAGGACCCGCGCCTCGTGAATTCAGCCATCTCTGGAGAGGCCGATGTGTCCATAGCTACGAAGGGTATTCTAGCTGAACATCTGTCAAAGCGTAACTGTAATAGTTCTAAAGATGAACCTACAAATGGAAGACATATTGCGATGTAGTTTGCTATTTTATTGTGTCAACGGCCTTCCCTAACACATTTCACTATGTAGGTGAATGTTTGTCGGTTCGCGCGTGCCACCCACGCCGCGGCCCGACGACGACAGTGCGCGTCTGTGGCGAACAGCCCGCTCTTTGTAGTGATCCTTGCGGGTTGCGTCACGGCTCACTTATCGATACATTCAGTTTTTATCAATGCTCTCAATAATTTCCTTGTTCGATTTAGTATTATTGCGCATTTTTAATGCTAAGTATGTTCGTATGTAACCTTAATGAGCTGCTGACAATGATTATTGTTCAATAATTTAATGAGGAATGTTATCTGTTCATTCATGAGCTGTGAACAAGGTTTGCTTTGTGGACAAGTCGCGCGGCGGTCGCGCGACGTTCGCGCGGTTGTTGCGTTTCTGCACGGGCGGCGGCGGCTGGACTTTGCTTTAATAAACGTGGTCCTTTGACTGGTTTATTAAGCAGAAGTGGAGTGACGCGCCTTCATATAGAAACCACGAAATTATTTCCTGTTTTGTTTTTGTTTTGGACACGAGAGAACCTACAGTATTATGAATGTCCAAACTCCAATAAAGGAACGTGTCATCGTGACGTGACTTCAATCACATATTCTATAGTCCATACTTAAATAGTTAACAAAAACTTTAAATTGATCGTAGGTAACAATTATTTAATTAAAAATGTTTTGAAAAGTAGTAGATTAGCTATAGGGTATGGCAGGTTAGACACGGTAAACTGAAACTGATAGTAGAGTAGTCACCAGCTCAACATAGAATACTCCGGTGTCGAATATCTCATGACAGTCGTAGGAAATTATCAAGCCACCAAAATCTGATTTCTGAGTGGCGTTAAGTGGCTCATAGAAATTGAATGACTGCCGAGAGTTCAGTGCTAAAACCAAATAATCGATACAATGATAAAAATATTAAATAATCATAATAAGTTAACGTAAAATTACTTGATAATGGCAAGCAAAACTATACCAAATAAGGCTCGTCTTGCCGTACTTGAGGGAGTTTTGGCGCCAACGCTTATGTATGGAAGTGAATCTTGGGTGTGGCAGAAGAGACATGAAAGCAAGATTACTGCTGTGGAGATGAGAGCGTTATGAAGCATGTGTGGAGTGAAATTGAGTGATAGGGTGCGCAATAGTGAAATAAGAAAGAGATGCGGATTGAAAGAAGATGTAGTGACTAAGATTGAAAAGGGTATGCTACGGTGGTTTGGACATTTGGAGAGGATGAGTGAAAGTAGATTTACGAAAGAGGTGTACAGAGCAAGAATGGATGGTGCTGTCGGAAGGGGCCGCCCTATGAACGTGGAGGAAGCGAAAGAGGTATGTATGGATCGAAGCAATTGGTGTTCCCTTGTCTCTGCCTACTCCAAAGGGAGACAGGCGTGAGGTTATGTATGTATGTATGTAAAATTACTTACGTTATGTACTCACCTTAGATTTTTCAAAGTTACCAAAAAATCTACACTAAATGATGAGGATTTACAAGCTCTTTGGTAAGTACTACTATTTATTTCGTTTCTAAGAATTAGGTCAGCATCGAAGCATTTCTTAGATACGAAAGCATTAATGTGTGATGTAAAAAGCTCTTTTTCGTTTACCATACGAGCTCCATTTACCAGGATTCAAATTTTATGCTCAGACCTTATTTTTTTGGTCAAAAGTTTGTACCTTATACAGAACAAAATGAGAAACGGAAATAAGACGAAGAATAAAGAGAAAGAGTATATTATTATTATTCTTTTTTCAAATATATGCTCTCCGAGGAGGTTAATAATTGTACGGGCCGAAGCCAAGTACTAATAATAAATTTGCAAGAGATAGAAGCTTTCGTACTATTCTGCATGTGTCTAGAATAACGGCTTTTTGTAAAAGGTGAACTTTGGACGTGTGGATATTAAGGATGTTGAGATTGGTGTGCAGTGTGTTTGGTATGACACCTGTAGAAGAAATGATAATCGGGATTGTTCTGACTGTGTTAACCTTCCATTGTGTTTTTAGTTCAATTGACAAATCGATATATTTGGATATCATTTCAGAATGTGTGGTGAGAAGGTTATGAGTGTTGCAAATGGATATGTCAATTAGAAATACCTACAGTTTTATTGAATTTATCTAAAACTGTGATGTCAGGTCAATTGAAGTGTATAGTTTTGTCAGTGATGATTTTTCTACCCCAGTAAATCCTGTATTGGTAACTATCCGTCGAAAGATTTGGTATTCGAATTATATATTTTTGATAATTGCGGGTATCAATGACCTGATCCTGGATCGCAATCATGAAGGCTTCAGTCTCCGGGAAGAGTTCACCCCGCACCAGCCAAGCGTTTGATGCATCCTTATCGACGTGGGGCTGCTGTAGGTCGCTGTAGTGCTTTCCATGTAGGGACTTCTGTTCCCATAACGCGATTTACAGTCAACGGTTTTTTCATTTCTCTGGATGTTTGTGTCTTGTAAATTTAAGGGTGATAGGCGTTTATCATTTTGGACTATGGTGCAATGAAAGTGAGACTGCTCTGACCGGTCATAAAAATATTTTCGTAATGATTTAATTTAATTTGGCTATTGTGAAGATTGATGATGTCAATAATAGGAAGGAAGCAGGGGTCCTTCTTTCCTTGGTAACACTAGTCTCTGTATGCATGATCGCGGATGGTGTTTGCGATGAGCAGTGAGAGAGGTGTTTATTACGCGCTGCAGACTCATTAGTTCGGTTTGAGATCAAAGGAGTACGTTAAGATCGGAATAGCAAAAGTATTAATGGCTTTGGTTAGGTTGCGTGACTGTAGTTGGGAACGGAAGAGTGCATTAAGTCTCTGTTTGAACTTCTTCTTTAATTCTGTTTTGGTTCTGTGCTGTTCGATTTGGCAATTTTGTTCAAATCCAAGATATTTGTACATAGTGTTTTGGTCTAGTGATTCAATAACGCCTTTCGGCGGAAAAGACCCGACAATCGGATTATTATTATGTATTATTACCTACACAGCATCATTTCAATACCGTTTGTTGTTTTATTTATTTATTTTTAGGAAGACCAACAGCCATTATAACAATAATAAAAATACAGTAGTAATAGTGGGCCAATTATAGGTCCTCACCGATATGAACGAATTATAAATACAAATACGTTACCTAAACGATTACAAATACGTGACTTTTCTTAAATTTAAAACTTAACAACTATAATAAAATATACATTAATAGGAAAGAAACCTTAATTCTGTCGTATTTGAATTAACATAACTAGCTATAAAAACATAATTTACACAAAAGCTGTGAGGAAAAATAAAAGCGAAAAATTGAAAAATTTGTGACTGAAGAAAGCCTAATCGCCTCTTAATTAATCATTGATTTTGAAGACTTGTGTGTGATACAGAACAGTTTACGACATTGTTTTATTTATTGATTTCGACAAAAGAAGCTAGTGAATATTAGGTGCTTATACTTTATTCATAAGTAACTGAAAAAAAGTTATTTAAGAATCATTTCAGTTATCTATACATATAATAAAATGGTAGGAAAGTCAAAACTGTACATTGAATATTTTTTTAAAAGAATACTTGGGGTATGATCTACAATCGAAACAGAAACAAAAAATATAGTTTTTAGAATTTTTGTCTGTTTGTCTTTCCGGGATAAACTCAAAAAGTACTGCATGGATTTACTTCAAATTTGGCATGAAGATAGTTAAGAAGTCGGGTCAACATATATGCTACATATTATCACGCTAGCAGTGTTATAATCGTAGGTGCGTTTGGTGCTGCATAGCGTTCACGCAGACGACGTCGCGGGCAGCAGCTAGTTTAAGAATAATGGAGCATTATTAAATGCAAAAACTTTAAAAAATATAATTACTTTATCAAGTAAAATAAAGCAGATACTTTATATAAGGAGGATTTTCAAAGTCAGGGTTAATTTCAAAGTGTTGTTGATTCTTTCAATAAAATCTTTTATTATTTTCAATGTAAAATATCTTTCGAAGAGGTTATTTTTCAATTATTTCCGACAAACTGATATAAGTTTCTTTTAATAAATAATAGAAGAGACGTTTTTCCCCCACCTCACATGATGGACAGGGTTAGTGAGGACCAAAATGTAACAAATATTCTCATGCGGCGCCTAGTCACTCTACTCTTGAAAGAGCTAATCGTCTGAATAAACAGACGTTGTCATAAGCGTGTCGTACAAGGCGACTAATGCGAGCAGCCCCCGCTTGGTGGTGGCCCCGACTGGCTAGCGACCACCCTGCATATAAAATCTGCCGCCAAATATTACCTACAGCTTCAGTGGTAATGTATTCCGGTAATAATTTATGAAGACCCAGTTCCTCCCTAAATCTTCAACCTCATCTTCAGTTCACTTCAGGTGAGATTGAGGTCAAACGCGGGCTTAGTCTTTAAAAAAAATAAAGAAAACTAATCATTCTGTTCTTCGGCGCAATATAGCGTCTTTTTCGTTTTTATTTGGAAAAGTTTTTCATGTCGCCTGGTCAGAAGTGATCATGAAGGTGTAACAAATCCATCCAAGAGTAACCTGCTCACTCCATACATAAAAATACAAGGAATACCCAAAGTGTGCAGGGAAAATAGAGTAGCTCAGTAGACGTCGGCAGTTCGTTCCGCATGTTGGCGACCTGTTGTACGAAAAGTCAGACAAAATGTACTATTAAGCCAGATCATGCTGAGTGGCTGGTTCAAGTAAGCAGGTGGCTCGCGGGATTTAGTCTCGCGGCACTCGTGGCTATTAGCGCTTAGCTGTCGTCTCATAAGTGTTTCCGTGGTTGCAGATGTACGCGGGCGCGCTGCTGGCGACGGCGGCGCGGCTCATGTGGGACCCCAGCACGTACGCGTGGTTCCGCTTCCTGTGCGCGGCGCAGTACCGCGTGTCCACGGCCTTCGTGTTCGCGGCGGGCGTGTGGCTGGCGGCGCTCGTGTGCGTGGCCGCCGGCGCCGCGCCGCTGGCCGCGCGCCCGCGCCCGCCGCGCCGCACGCTCTACGCGGTCAGTGCCACCCTTCATTCCGCTACAGCTTTTAGTAATCTTGTTTTGAATCTGGATGCCCGAATGCCAGCAAGGGTGTATGCGAGGATACCCCTTAGTTCCACTAAGTAGTCTCCATAACACAAGCTTATAAAAATCTTACTTTTGGGTCACATAGTTGGTGTTCGTGGAAGTCGTCGTGGTGGCATGGTTAATGTGTGTATCATGCGATATCACATGTTAAGCAACGTTCGGTGCGGTCGGTACTTGGATAGGTGACCGCCGACCATTCATTTCTCTCGACGACTTTCGTGCTTCGGAGGGCACGTTAAGCAGTCGGTCCCGGGTGCTGTATACTTGTATACAGTATTCGTTAGGGTTTGTCAGATGCCATTTCGGCGCCCTGAAAATTCTGGCATCCACCACCCAGCACTGGGCCATCTTGGTGGATTATGGCCTATACCTCCTCGTCACTCAGGGGAGAGACTCATGCCCAGCTGCGGGCTCATTACAAAGAGTTGTGATAATGATGATGAGTTGGTGTTTCAATTTGGATAATTTATACTTAATTTATTTATCATTAAATCTCCTTATAAAATCAAAATGCCGTAGTAAAATAATATGGACTAAGAAAATCCTAAAAAAATATGATTTGATACCTACCTACGAGCCACCTGGTTTAAAAAAGCACGGGAGCTTAAGGAAATCATTCATTATGGACTAGTTTTGGAGGTTTTGTGATGTGGCAAAGCGATGTATCACCTACTTTGAAAGCGTTTGCGTTTAGCACGATTCTTATGAAAACGCAGCTATGATCTGTAGTCAGTTATTAAGAACTTATGTCACGCATCGCTTGCTCCACAAAACAAGTGATTATCTGATGGCTAAGGAAAAGTTTGTAAGATTGTTTGCTACATAAGTTAGTGTCATGGAGACCCCACAGCCTCGCTAGGGGTATCTTAGTAAACCCAGAATCGAGCCCGTTAAGGCAAGTTTGTTTGGCCTCAAACCCAAGACATCTCACACCGCAGGCGAACACTGAACTAATGCACTATGAAGAACATTAAATTAAGTACCTAGGTAGTTTCAGTCATTTATGGGCTCTCAGGTGGCAGTGCTGAAATAATATCGTGCTCTATTAAAGCTTCCATTTTATAGCATGCCGAAAAGGTCTTGCGATACCTTTTGAAAATACTTGTTTTATGAGATTATTATTGATTTTTCCTGGTCTAATGAAATTTTGTCTAAGCCATAAAGTACGGTTTCGGTCATGCTTTTGGAGTATTTTATAAATGTGCTGGAGGTTTTGACTTTGATTTTAACCGCATAGTTAAAACACACACTTTTCTAATTTCTCCCGGATCCGCCTGTACAATACGATGTTATGATGCATCATTTTAATTCATTCACTGATTGGCCATTAGATACTTACTTACAATTAAAGCTAAATACGTGTTTGATGAGGACCTCTTGTACAACATTTAATTAATTTGTAGTAATCACATTCATTACTATTTGAATTGTCCAATTAACCCTTATATATTGAATAAGCTTGAGTAATAGATTAAATCTTCAATCTGAGTCAGTTTTGAGCATGTTATTTAGGTGTGGCTGGAACATGGGAAAGGAAACTTGTACACGGAATTTCGCCCCCGTAACGCAGTTTCAGTTCCTATAATGCAATCGAGTTCAGGTACATGCGATTTTTATCCGATCCGAATCCGAGCAATGACGCAGAACAATTTCTATTGCAGCTTACGCACTACACTTAGGCATGAACTAAAAGTCTGTAATACTTCCTGTTCCCTTGGGAATTTCGGGCATCCTTAGCATAATGCAGAACCTGTCCTTCTATTGTAGAACTTTTTAACCAAGTTCCACATCGATGCACTCAAGGCATACCTAAGATTTTTCATACAACCTAAAAAGTCCTAGGTATATTTCCCGTTCTCCTGGGACTTTTTAGGTTGCTTATTCAATATATTCAACGTTCCTATTCAAACGTTCGTATCCGCGCTTTCTGGCCCCACTACGGGCTTAAGCAAAAAGCGTCCCAACGCGCGGTTGGCGGGGGTAACAAACCAGTCCTGAAAAATGTGCTAAATAAAAATAAATTTTATAAACTCTATGAAATATTTTCAGTTATAAAAGAATAATTAAGCATTATTAAATGCAAAAACTTAAAAATATTACTAAACCAGTTTTAAATTAGAAAAAAACGAGTCATGAGGTTTAAGAGAACGAATGTTATTATTAATTTTTTCTAATAATGTCGTAATGAATGAAAAAAAGATTTATTCTTTTTATTAGAAATATTTCTTTTTTTATAATTCTGTCAGTAAAGGACAAATCTTCTTGAAATTTCCTTCTTTTCTGCTTAAAGCAGTTTAAAAATAAAGAAGTTATTAAGACGATTATACTTTTACTGTGACTACAAAAAAAAGGCAAATAAATTTATATATAGGTATAAAATTCTTGCTAACCTTATTAAAGCTTACAAGTCTTGGGTTATCCCGATTGGATATCGTCCAATTTGAGTTTTCAATCAGTTTTTTATAAGTTCTAGGACTTTACAAGTGAAAAATGAAGATAATGATTAAAGACACAAATTAACACAAAATTTTACATTAGAGTTTGAATATTGAAATTTAAAAACTAACAATGTTTTGTTGACTTTCTGTACTTTTTATTTATTTATTTATTTACCCTTTATTATACACAAAACAAACAAATCCAGAATATTAAAAAAAAACACAAATAAAAGAACACATTATGTATAAAGGGTGGCCTTATCGCTTGGAAGCGATTTCTACCAGGCAACCCAATATGGTTTTAATATGGAGTGTCTCCTCTTCTAGCCCTTATAACCACCAACATCAGGCATGCTTTGAAAGATATTTTTGATATCTTCTTCCCATAAAACGTCCCTTTGCTCCTTTACAAAACGAGCGACGTACGGACGTGCATTATGGTGCATAAAACAAACGGTTCATATCCAATTTAAAAAAAAGTAAGTTTTGTAAAGTAAGTTTTGTTCTTGAAGGATCTCTGCAATACATCTGGTTGCAGTTAAAGTGTTATTGACGCTGACCACTTTTGTATGAGCATCAGAACTCACGCAATCCCATACTATTATAGAACCCCTGCCAAAACTCAATGTTATTAAAACTCAATTATTCACTTGTAAAGTCCTAGAACTTATGAAAAAACTGATAAAAAATAAATTGTACGACCAACTGATTAAAAAAAAACAAATTTTCAAGCGACTTCCAAAAAAAGGAGGAGGTTCTCAATTCAAAAAACGCGTTTCTTAAAGGTAATGTAGTCAAACGTTGACACGAACATTCGAGTGTAGGTACTCAAAAAGTTTTTAGGGTCTTTTTAAGTTTTTTATTACAAATTAAAAATATCTGATTTTTCTCTGTTTTCAACTGATTTCCAAAAAAGGAGGTGGTTCTCAATTACTATGTATGTTTTTTTGTGTCTTACATGTCTTGAATGTTACACGACATTTCGGACGATTATGAATCGATTCTTATGATATAAATGATACTTCATAGTTGGTCTCATATACATTTCATTGAAATCGGTTGAGTTCGGTTCGATTTAAAAAAAAAAATAATATGTACGATTTCGGATAATGTTTACGTTGATGACATTATGACTCAGCCAAAGTTTAGACGTGAAGTCGGTTTTTTTAATGCTTTGCATCCGTTGATTATTATTTATTTCGTGAACACCAACTCTAATGTTCAAGATCTCCGATCTCAGAAAAGGAAAGTCTTGAAGAAATACATACATACATACATACATAACGTCACGCCTGTATCCCTTATGGGGTAGGCAGAACACCAGAGGTTGCAAGACCATCTGATGTCACGTTTGACGAATTTGAAGGTATTATAAAGATGGAGAGAGACTATTGTAGTGACAGGGGGTCAGCCTATCGCCCACAAAAACGCCTTTAAAACCTCTGTCCCTTAACTGACTTTTACAGTATGCCCGGGAAGAAAAGCAGCTGGCACATTCTTCGTTTTTCTTTCGCTCCCAGTCCAGCATGGAAGCAAAGTAGAAATAAAAATACCAAATCGTCGGCAATGCTTTCAACACCTGATATAAGTCTGCCCGCTACAAGAGCTCGCGCGTCACTGTGGTCAGCTTCCGCCCGCCACAGGCCGCCGCGCGCCTTAGGCTTAGGCCCTAGTCACCGCGCATCCAGTGTGGCCGCACACTTTTATATATTAAGTTTTTTCGGTCGATCGGATAAGAGTCGGATGAAGCGCGTAACCGCTCTCAGTCTGGTAATGGTATAATAGCATAGTATAAGTTTAGTCTGTTGCGTTACAGTACGCGTGGGGCGTGGCGGCGCTGTGCGCGGGCGAGCTCGCGTACGGCGCGTGGATGGGCGCGTCGCTGGCGGCGTGGTGGCGGCGCGCGCCGCAGGCCGAGCTGGCGCGCAAGGCCATCGACCTCGCGCACGACCTCAAGCCCGCGCTGCTGGCCGTCGAGCGCTACCGGGACGTCGCGCTGCCCATCTACCACATGCTCGAGGTTGGTCCCCAGCCTCGCGCTGCCCATCTACCACATGCTCGAGGTTGGTCCCCAGCCTCGCGCTGCCCATCTACCACATGCTCGAGGTTGGTCCCCAGCCTCGCGCTGCCCATCTACCACATGCTCGAGGTTGGTCCCCAGCCTCGCGCTGCCCATCTACCACATGCTCGAGGTTGGTCCCCAGCCTCGCGCTGCCATCTACCACATGCTCGAGGTTGGTCCCCAGCCTCGCGCTGCCCATCTACCACATGCTCGAGGTTGGTCCCCAGCCTCGCGCTGCCCATCTACCACATGCTCGAGGTTGGTCCCCAGCCTCGCGCTGCCCATCTACCACATGCTCGAGGTTGGTCCCCAGCCTCGCGCTGCCCATCTACCACATGCTCGAGGTTGGTCCCCAGCCTCGCGCTGCCCATCTACCACATGCTCGAGGTTGGTCCCCAGCCTCGCGCTGCCCATCTACCACATGCTCGAGGTTGGTCCCCAGCCTCGCGCTGCCCATCTACCACATGCTCGAGGTTGGTCCCCAGCCTCGCGCTGCCATCTACCACATGCTCGAGGTTGGTCCCCAGCCTCGCGCTGCCCATCTACCACATGCTCGAGGTTGGTCCCCAGCCTCGCGCTGCCCATCTACCACATGCTCGAGGTTGGTCCCCAGCCTCGCGCTGCCCATCTACCACATGCTCGAGGTTGGTCCCCAGCCTCGCGCTGCCCATCTACCACATGCTCGAGGTTGGTCCCCAGCCTCGCGCTGCCCATCTACCACATGCTCGAGGTTGGTCCCCAGCCTCGCGCTGCCATCTACCACATGCTCGAGGTTGGTCCCCAGCCTCGCGCTGCCATCTACCACATGCTCGAGGTTGGTCCCCAGCCTCGCGCTGCCCATCTACCACATGCTCGAGGTTGGTCCCCAGCCTCGCGCTGCCCATCTACCACATGCTCGCGGTTGGTCCTCAGCCTCGCTGTTCAACCGCGTAGGGTCGGCTCTGAGGAGCCCACCGCTCTGGATAAGCGTGTCGTTGAAGGCGAACAATCCGAGTGGCCCCGCTTGGTGCTAGGACCGCTTCAGAGTCCGCCTAGTATTAATGCTCCTGTTATGATATGTGGCGGCAATATTTTATGAAGAGCTATATTCATCCAAAATTCGTTTCCTGTCATCTTTGACCTCATCTTCACTTACCATCTGGTGACATTGAGGTCAAAAGCGGGCTTAGTCACCAATAAAAAAAAATTCATCTAACAGTAAATTGGAAAATGTTAGATACTATTGTTTATTAAGCGGCTTTAACTCACGCGATGAGTGTGAATACCACCCAGCATTAAGGTGACGAGCAGTCGCAGCTGCTCTGAAGAAGGACTCCATAAGAGGCAGAAACTCGTCGGACATATTGGAATGTAATCCCGTGGGTTAGCCTGCGTGGTGTTGGAACAGCCCTACGCCCTGGATGAGCGTGACGTAAAAGGCGACTAATCAAAGTGGCCCCGCTTGGTGGTAGGATCCCGTCAGCTGGCAATGTTCGGGCAATGTTTTATAAAGAGCTATATCCTTCCTATACCCGTGTGCTGTCATCGTCGACCTCACCCGGGAAGAGTCCCAACTTCACTTAACATGAGATGAAATTGGGATCAAAGTGGGTTTAGTTACCAATAAAATAAAGCCAGGGCCTCAATAACCACGACGCGTAAGGCGAGTGACCGGCGCTGGCGGCTCCGTCTGGCTAGGCACCACCTTCGTACAAAGTTTGCCATCAAGCTAGGCTTCAAGGAATTTTATCGAAACCTGCGGCTTTCAATATTGTAGCCTATATTTTTGACCTAATGTTCTTGCCAGTGATGTAAACTACATTGAGATTTTATTAATTTGCAGGAAGTAGAGCGAGAAGCCCCCAACAATGTGTTCGTAATAGTTGCATTTGGAACCTTAGCTACTGTACTGCAGGTAAATTGTTTAATTTAGTCTGGCTATTGAAAGTAGAGACTGGAAAAACCTGGTGAATTAAAAAAATTGCATCATGGTAACCCCGACTATATATAGTACGAAATAAATGGATTAAATAAACTTGATGCTTCATTATACTCACACTTAAACCCCAGTTAGACTGTTGGAAACAAAACATCAAACCAAGGCGACCTTGCTAGTTTACAACAGTGAAGATGGCTGTTGACAACCAAATTACGCATGACCTTGGCAGGTAATAATATTAGGTATAGAGCGCGCGTATTTCATTTTCCACCTAAAGCCTCAGCCAGACTGTTGAAAACACGTTGAAAACCAATGCTTCCAACCAAGGTTAAGGAAGGTTAAGTTGTTGACAACCAATTCCGAGTCATCCACACTGTTACAAACGGTGGTTGCAAGGAAACAAACAAGAACACAAAACAAAGTCACGCTAAGCGACGCCCCAAACCGTCAGTGCGCTTTGATTCTTACGTTGGCAACATCTTCGCGATGGCAGTTTTGTATGCAATTGAGGATATAAAGAAGTAAAGGTTGAAACGCAGGCTAAAAAGCTACAAAACTCGAGTCATTTATAGTTATAGTTACATAGTAAAATATACAATAAAAAACGTACACACTTGTTATAAGTCACACTGTCCTAAACACAGACATACATCTACATGGATAACGCAAATGCATGTACTTTGCGTGTCTGAACCCCGACCAAGCGTCAAGGTTGGTTGCCTCTAGATTTAATCCGCACGTATGTATGTCTGTCAGAAAATCGATTCCACAATATCAATATCGCTCTTAATAATCAATTTCATCGGCGCCATCGGTGTCTCTGAATCTTTTTGTATTTCCCAGTAATAAATATCAGTTGTGACGTCACAATAGGTCTTAAAAAGTCGGCACGCTTGGTTCCAATACAAATCGTGACACTTGCGTTGTCTATGTAGATGTATGTCTGTGTTTCTAAACACCGCCGTTTACAACCCGCCAAGGTCATGCGTAATTTGGTTGTCAACAGCCGTCTTCACTGTTGTAAACTAACAAGGTCACCTTGGTTTGACGTTTTGTTTCCAACAGTCTAGCTGGGGCTTAATGCGCAGTGTAGGCAGGCAGATGAATATATGACAGATAGGGTTGTAAATGTTATGCAAAAATGTTAAACATTTTATCGATAACGCTGCGAATGCATGACCTAACTGAGTGTTATACAGGATAATTTAAAAAGGATACCGGATAAGATTAAGGATAAGATTAAGTTTGGTACCAATTGCAAATAAAATATATACTTTCTCATCATTTAACTTTTATATTTTTTTATTTAACACCTGCACGATATCCTTGGGACTTTATTGAAAAATGAATGAAGACGGTTCACGCATACCATGTTCTACCAACCACTGACCGGGCAATATTTTTTAGAATATAAAAGTATTGAAAAAGCATTTAAAAAAAGAGTTAGTTCGTGTAATGTACTATAATTGTGTCAAAATTCATAAATTTATACTTTCACTTTTTTTTAAACTCTTTAATTAAGGGATGTACATAAAAAATAAGCAGCCGTGGTCAAAGTTTACTAACTATTTTGTACAACTTGGTCCAGTGGTAAGGCCTTGCAGGCGTAACCGATAAACATAGAGACAGACAGAAAGACTTTTGCATTTAAACTATAAGATTGGATATGTACTGTTTTTTAAATTGTGCGTTATATTTAATTTAATATTAAATCATAAAACTACTGCATTTAATAAATTATTTACTGCATATTTTCGATTAATCCTTTTCTAAAAAAATTTAATCATGTGATTTCAATTTTATATTAGCCATTCGAAAGCATAACTAACTGTTAGAGTTTTAAGAAAATAGGTGTTCTGTATTAAAAAATCAATAATTACTAGTGCTTTGAGTGGGTACACAGTACACGTTGTTCTCACCCGTGCCTACTGTTCCCACTTGGTTATGCGTGCTCTATACTTTATTATTATTATTACTCTAAGTACTCACATATTCTCAATTTGTAGGTCTCTCTAACTAATGTCAAATTATTCACTTCAAACTCAACGGTTAATAACAAACACTGATTTCGAAGCCTGGAATTTTGACATTAGAGATACTACACTTAAAATAAGAGAGTATAAAGACGAAGACGGCCCACTTGTTTTTTTATGCACACATTCTTTTTAAGCACAAATAACTAACGTGTCTAAATTAACTTATTTTCGTTGACATTTCAGATAGCAGCGATAGTGATGGCGCGCCGGCTCGCCCGCCACACGGAGAGTGTGGAATGTGTGAACGAGAAGGAAGCGGCCGTGGTGCATGGCGCCGTGCACGCGTGCGACGAGGACAGCGACAGCGCCGAGTGCCGCGACGCGCCGCCCGGCTGGCGCAAGAATGCTAACCTCAGGATGTACACAATACTGGATAAAATTTTCTAGCAGGTGGGTACTTAATTGACTCTAAGGCTCGCAGGGCCACACATATGTAGTACAATATTTGATTATAGGTAAAAAAGACAGTCAATAACGCCGTAAATATTTTAATTACATTTAACAATTAAGGAGTGATCCAACTAAACTTAAAATGATAGAAATAAAATGATAGAACTAAACTGATAAAAATTATATAATTAAATTGAAAGATAGATGATAATCTGCGGAAGCACCGCGGACGCCACTGGCGCACTAAACTAAAGCGCCCGAGTAGCGTAAACTGCAAGCTCGGCTGTCCCGTTATTGAAAGAAAATGAAAACATTTTAGCCCTTATTCGAAATAAATGTACGATAAACATTAGTTTTTTAAAATCACGCAGTATTTCAGAGATCATTATGGAAGTATGACATTGTTCGAACTTGCAGTTTACTTACTTTGGACAATTCTAAATCAAGTCAATTTTGGTAGCTAAATTAGCTTTATATTTTGCTTAAAGCTAATGAAATTACATAGGGACTCTAGGAAGAAAATAATAAACAAGGGTTTTAACGAGCTTAACGTTATTTGCTTCTTGACAATTTGAAACGCATACATAGGTATAAATATAATGGAATCGTTTACCCTAACTCAGGAACGTGCTTACCTAATCATCTATTTGATTGTGTGCAGGACGAGGCCGCGGCAGTGGCGCCCGCGCTGCCGCTGAAGCGGCGCGGCAGCAGACGGCGTCGTGCTAGCGGCCGCCGCGCCCGCCCCGCGCGCCGCGCGCCGCTCGCCGCCCCGCTGCCCGCCCCGCTGCCCGCCCCGCCGCCCGCGTCGCTTGCCGCCGCGCCGCGCCGCGCGGACTGGGACGCGGTGCACTCGCAGTTGTTAGCGCGAGCGCACAGAGGAGCTACTTCCGCAGCCGCCGCGCCTACCGCGCCGCCCGCTATACTCATACTTAATACGCGCCTGTAGCGTCCCGCCCGCGACACACGTCCTTCTGCGGAGCTCCCAGTGCCGCTCTTTTATAACGGAGCCAGCAATCTCATTCAAAACCTCTCCGAGAGAACTCCACTTATATTTGTAGCTTTCATTTAATACTAAAATGGAGTAAAATATTTTTATTTTATTTTGAAATGATTATACTTAGTGATAGACGAGGTCCGTTCCTTTGTAAAATATTGTAAACACCTTAGGGATTTATAAATAAAAACAATACACTGCCGATCTGCGCAACGAATATTTACCAATAAATTAAATCGCACAATGGTATACACAATGTTAGTAGTAAGAAAACGTGTAATCAACATTCCATTAGACCTTGGCAACAGCATACAGAAGCTGCTGCACTAAATATTAAAAATCTGCAAGACTCAGCATTTTACTATAAGTACTGAACGGCAAACTGCCATATTATTGTTATAGTTGTATTTATAGAAGTTATAATTTGTTATACAAATGACGATATACTAATGAATTATATTACTGTAGAGAATATTAGCTGTAAGAATTAGCCATATCTCAGGTGACTGTGATGATCACGGGGCGTCAAGCTGTTCGCCCTGCAGCTGGAGTTGTTCGCGGACTTCAGAGAACGAGCGTTACCTTGCCTTCACGTAGACGTACATGTATGTATATAAATCTATTTACGGTGCTATTCACCTCCCTTGTTGCAATGTATTTATTGTTGCGATACATATTGGTAGTCCTATTAGAGGATGTTTGTGTGTGATGCCGCGAGACTCGCATTCAAGCGCCTCTTGTTTCATTTCACTATAAGACCGTTGTCTTATGTTTTGGTGCCAAAATATGTATAATCATACTCATAAAACGATTGATTCGATTATAACTCAGTTAGTAAAGTAATTGTTGGTGGTATTTGTTTCTCTGCGGTGAACTTAGTTAGAGCCGTAAGTGTATAGACTTAATCGAACGTGAGTGTGCCCCCGCCCCCGCTGCCCCGCCTCCTGCGGGGAGGGGAGGGGGAGGGGGAGGGGGCAGACAGCGATCCAGCAATGGTTGTTCACGCGCAACTAGACAATAAGACTTGTGGATACTAGAACGAACTTAAGAATATCTAAACGTACAGCAATAAAGTGATATTTTTCTAATTGTGTTGTTTATTTTCTTCTATACCTTTGCGAGAGCAATAAACGATATTTTTTTCAAACATATCGACCATATGAAAATAGTGCTTTCGTGTTGATGTATTCCATATTTAGCCTGGTATCACCCACCATGAGGTGCGGTTCTGTTGCAATGCAAGTAAAAGTAAAATAAAATAACAAATCTGGACTAGCGTGCTACGATTCGAGTTAACGTAGATAGTTTTTTTAAATCCCCCAGACAATCACACCAAGTACATGGCCCGAAAGTCAGCATAGCTTGTGTTATGGGATACCATGTAGCAAACTAGGGAGGAACCTGTAAAATAAATACATAAATAGATAAACGTCCAGACACGAAACATTTTTTTTTTCTTGCTGCAATGGAACCCGCAACCACTGGCGTCTGAAGCAGACGGGTTTACCCCATCGCCAAAGTGGTCGTCAACAAAGTTCATTTCAATTTAATAAAGCAGTGTGACTCATAAAGACATCTAACGTTCCGTGTCTGTGATAATAGAATTAATTTTTTTTCAATTTTTTGGCAAGCGTACAGAAGCTGCTGCACCATAATATTGAAAATCTGCAATCTCAGATGACTGTGATGATCACGGGGCGTCGAGCTGTTCGCGCCTGCAGCTGGAATTGTTCGCGGACTTCAGAGAAAGAGCGTTACCTTGCCTTCACGTAGACGTACATGTAATAGGTTGGGGAAAAAGTATATTTCATTACGAGTGCGGAAAGCCTGTCATTGCAAAGAGTTCCGACAAATGTCTACACGAGCCGAGGCGCAGCCGAAGGCGAAGGTTGACAGTCGGAACGAGTTGCAATGACGGTTCCGCACGTGTACTGAACGACTATTTTTAATACAGTTGCGAAAAAATTAAGCAATATTATAAAATATACAAAATGGCGCCAGCTGTGAATGATTATAAACAGAGATTTTTTTTGTTTACCCATTCTGGGTAGGCAAAGGGAACTATGACCATACAGCCAAGTCTTTAGTAGATTTTTTGTATTGACATGAAATGAAAATGAATTTAATGAGATAAAATGAAATGAAACCTAACCTAACTCATTGCATCAAATCATTATATCTGATATTGAAACAAATTAGTAGCTTCTTTTCAGAAATATTTGTATGAATCGTAAAAACTTCTATGAATTTTTTTTTTGTAAAAACTTCGTGTTTGATTTTTTCTTTTTAATAGACATTATTTTGACATTTGGGAAAGAGAACGCACGAGTGCGGAAAAGGTAAAGAAAAAGCACAAGTGTGTAATAGCCCACATCCCGAACGCTAAACGTCCCTGCAATACGCCACTTTTTGAGCAACTGTATTAAAAAGACTTTTTTAATACAGTTGCTCAAAAAGTGGCGTATTGCAGGGACGTATAGCGTTCGGAAAGTGGGCTTTTACGCACTCGTGCTTTTTCTTTCCCAAGTGTCAAAATAATGTCTATTAAAAAGAAAAAAACCAACCACGAAGTTTTTACTAAAAAAAATTCATAGAAGTTTTAAAGATTCATGCAAATATTTCTGAAAAGAAGCTACTAATTTGTTTCAATATCAGATTTAATGATTTGATTCAATGTGTTAGGTTAGGTTTCATCTCATTATATTTAATTTTCATTACATAGTAATAAAAAAAAAATCTACTAAATACTTGGCTGAATGGGCATAGTTCCCTTGCCTACCCAGACAGGATGTGTGAAGAAAACAAAAAAAATCTTTGTTTATATTCTTTTACGGTTGGCGCCATTTTGTTTATTGTTGAGTTTGTTGTGTTTTTATTATTTTATTAAATTGCTTCATTTTTTCGCAACTGTATTAAAAATAGTCGTTCAGTACACGTGCGGAACCGTCATTGCAACTCGTTCCGACTGTCAACCCTCGCCTTCGGCTGCGCCTCGGCTCGTGTAGACATTTGTCGGAACTCTTTGCAATGACAGGCTTTCCGAACTCGTAATGAAATATACTATTTTAATACAGTTGCTCAAAAAGTGGCGTATTGCAGGGACGTTTAGCGTTCGGGATGTGGGCTATTACACACTTGTGCTTTTTCTTTACCTTTTCCGCACTCGTGCGTTCTCTTTCCCAAATGTCAAAATAATGTCCATTAAAAAGAAAAAATCAACCACGAAGTTTTTACAAAAAAAAAAATCATAGAAGTTTTTACGATTCATGCAAATATTTCTGAAAAGAAGCTACTAATTTGTTTCAATATCAGATATAATGATTTGATGCAATGAGTTAGGTTAGGTTTCATTTCATTTTATCTCATCAAATTCATTTTCATTTCATGTCAATACAAAAAATCTACTAAAGACTTGGCTGTATGGGCATAGTTCCCTTTGCCTATCCAGAATGGGTAAACAAAAAAAATCTCTGTTTATAATCTTTCACGGCTGGCGCCATTTTGTATATTTTATAAAATTGCTTAATTTTTTCGCAACTGTATTAAAAATAGTCGTTCAGTACACGTGCGGAACCGTCATTGCAACTCGTTCCGACTATCAACCCTCGCCTTCGGCTGTGCCTCGGCTCGTGTAGACATTTGTCGGAACTCTTTGCAATGACAGGCTTTCCGCACTCGTAATGAAATATACTATTTTGATACAGTTGCTCAAAAAGTGGCGTATTGCAGGGACGTTTAGCGTTCGGGATGTGGGCTATTACACACTTGTGCTTTTTCTTTACCTTTTCCGCACTCGTGCGTTCTCTTTCCCAAATGTCAAAATAATGTCTATTAAAAAGAAAAAATCAACCACGAAGGTTTTACTAAAAAAAATTCATAGAAGTTTTTACGATTCATGCAAATATTTCTGAAAAGAAGCTACTAATTTGTTTCAATATCAGACATAATGATTTGATGCAATGAGTTAGGTTAGGTTTCATTTCATTTATCTCATTAAATTCATTTTCATTTCATGTCAATACAAAAAATCTACTAAAGACTTGGCTGTATGGGCATGGTTCCCTTTGCCTACTCAGAATGGGTAAACAAAAAAAAATCTCTGTTTATAATCTTTCACGGCTGGCGCCATTTTGTATATTTTATAAAATTGCTTAATTTTTTCGCAACTGTATTAAAAATAGTCGTTCAGTACACGTGCGGAACCGTCATTGCAACTTGTTCCGACTGTCAACCCTCGCCTTCGGCTGCGCCTCGGCTCAGGTGGACATTTGTCGGAACTCTTTGCAATGACAGGCTTTCCGCACTCGTAATGAAATATACTATTTCCCCAACCTATTATGTTTACATCTATTCCGCTATTTCTTAAAGTTAATTTAACCCAGTGGGACGAAGTCTGTGACATTACTTTTTTGTGCGGTTTTTGATAACTGATAAATAACGGTTCCTCTTGACAACGAAGCGAACTCGTTTTATTAACATAAGATTTATGACACAAAGCAGGACAAATTTCAGGATTTTCTTTAATATAGGGTAATACAATGAGTGGTTGAAAACTGTTAGAACTAGAAGTGTTAATTAAATCACTAATTCTCATTGTAATTTGTTCGGAATCGTAAGTTATATTTTGAATTTTGATTAAGCTTAGGGTTTGCATTCTTTGAGCAAAGGCTAAAGTTAGGAGTGATATAGTTTTATACGATAAATCCCTTAATGAAATAGAATCATTAGGGTAATCATTTTTAAGATAATTTAATACTAACTTAGGATCCCACGTGGTATAAAATTTCGGTGTAGGCGTTTTCAAGCGAAACACTCCCTTAAGAAAACGTTTAACAGTGTCATTGCACGTTATATCTTTGCCTGAAACTAAAGACCATGCTGATCGATATGAGTTAAGGGTACTGTAATTTGCACCAGAGTTAAATTTTAGTGTCATAAATTGCATTAGACCATTAGTACTTGCATTTAGATGATTTTTAGTGTAGGTACTATTAGAAAATGAAGCCATAATAATTTCGATTGATGCATGAATTATTCCACGTTTTATTAAGGATTTCCGGATAATTTCCCTGCCATTAGGATCAGGTCCTTGTTGAGTGGGTGATGCTCTCTAGAAGGAGAGATGAAAGGGTTTTTATTAGGGCTAAAATAAACTACGTCTGATATAAGCAAGCTGGTTCATACTGGAAACCAAGTTTGGGTCGGCCAATACGGTGTTACCAAAATACCAAAATTACCAAAATTTTGGGGACCGAAAACTGCTCGCGTCCGCAAGGTTTAGCCCTCGATGCCTTGTACATGGTCCCTGGGTGGTGCTAAACGAGCAGTAAAATCTGGTGGTAGGCTTCGGCCGTGGCTTGTCACCACCCACTAGACAAAACCATGCCGCCAAGTAACCTAGTTGCGTTCCGGCATGATGTCTAGTGTAGCCATTGGGGAGGATAGGTCTGAGTAATCGTGCTGCATCGGAGAACTGTTTTCAACTCGTAGGATAATGACTCACCGGGTGACTCGTTTTGGAGGGTAGCGGGATCCGAAGCACGGTGCACCGCTGGCCGACCGCAGGTAGTAGGGGGCCCAAGTAGCATGCCAGCCACATGCAAAAGGCTGCCCCGCCACCTCGCGAAAAATCCCGGGAGGCTCCATCGTGCCGGCTGGCGACCGGTTTGAGAGGACCCGATGGCAAACTCGGGGGGGTTCGGGCGTCCCCGCAGTCTCCAAGCGAGTTTCCCAAAGGCGCGTTACCCCTATCGAGTTGCTAGGTTCCATTTGCAGCACTTCACTCAACTTCTGTTCTCCTCCCTATTCACTCCACTCCAAAATTAATGAAAGGTCCAAAGAAGAGTAAGGTAACACAGCGGTTGCACTTCCTCTCGTTTAAAGTGCACTTCTGTAACATCCGAGGAGTGCACTCCAATCTCAATGATGTCCACCACCACCTCGAGACGGAGAGACCCCACCTACTCTTCCTAACGGAGACGCAGATCTGTGATCCGTCAGACTCGGCATACCTCTGTTACCCAGGTTACATCCTGGAGTCCAAATTCCACCCGCACGCCGGAGTGTGCATGTATGCCAGTGACAAGATCTGTTGTCAGCGTCTCCGTTACTTAGAAGTGCCGGACCTTTCAGTTATGTGGGTTCACATAGATACCGGCCTAGACCAAATGGTATACGCTGGTATTTATCGGTCACACAGCGGAGATCGGGAGACAACAAGGCTTATGGACTATCTCAGCAGTACAGCGGACAAGGTTCAGCAACGTTTTCCCACAGCGCAGTTGGTGTTCCTGGGGGATTTTAACGCACACCACGGACAGTGGTTATACCCGTTTCAGGACACTGACCATGCTGGTAGAGAGGCTTTTAAGTTTTCGCTCACTCATGGCCTCTCTCAGCTTGTTGACGAGCCTACGCGCATCCCAGACGTTGCTGGCCACACTGCTTACTGCCTGGACCTTCTGCTGACAACCAATCCCGACAGATATTCGGTGTCCGTCACTGCACCCTCAGGGACATCCGATCACTGTCTGTTGAAATATGTATCGCAGTACTCGCCACCTGACACCCGACCAAGTGGTTCTAGGCGAGTATGGCGTTACAAGTCGGCAGATTGGGATGAAATGCGACATTTCTTCGCATCTTATCCGTGGCGGCAAGCTTGTTTTACATCAACCGATCCATCGTGCTGCGCTGATGCAGTCTCAAGTGTGATAGGTCAAGCAATGGAGTTCTTCATTCCCTACGCTGATCTATTTCTTGAAACTAAAGCTCGCCCATGGTTTAGTGCTGAATGCTCTTCCGCTGAAAAGCGTAAGCGAAAAGCGTACAAAGCCTGGGCAACCGCTCGCAGAAGCAAAGCCGATGACTCGCATGAACACAAGAAGAGGTACAATGCTGCCGCCAAGTCCTGCAAGAAGGTGATCAAAAGAGCTCGTTTCGCCCACATAGGCTGTATTGGAGACAGAATAGCGTCATACCCCTCGGCAAGCAAAGCTTTCTGGTCCCTCGCCAAGTCGGTCGAAACGAACTTTTGTCGCCCATCGCTGCCGTCACTGCGGAAACCTGACGGTTCTCTGGCCCACACCGCTAAGAAAAAGGCGGATTTATTTGCCAGTATCTTTGCGGAAAATTCTCGTCTAGATAGCCAAGGAAAAATCCCACCCCAATTACCTCAGTTCGGTCCTACAATGGGTACCGTTCATATTCGCCAAAAGGAGGTTCTTAAATGCTTGCTGCACCTAGACGAGAATAAGGCTAGCGGTCCAGATGGTATTCCTGCAGTAGTGTTGAAACGCTGCGCAGCTGAGTTGTCTCCCGTTTTGACGCGTCTTTATAGACTTTCTTTGGAATCTGGTAAAGTCCCAAAATCCTGGAAGCTGGCTAACGTACAACCAGTACCGAAGAAGGGAAGCCGTGCTGATCCTGTCAACTATCGACCAATCTCAATCACTTCCATACTTTGCAAAGTCATGGAACGTGTATTGAACAATCGACTCCTGGCATACCTCGAGACCAACGAGCTCCTAAGCGATAGCCAATATGGTTTCCGCAGTGGACGCTCGACCGGCGATCTTCTCGTGTATGCCACACACTTATGGAGTGAGGCCTTGGAGGGTCATGGTGAAGCAATAGCTGTTGCCTTAGACATATCCAAGGCCTTTGACAGGGTCTGGCATGATGGTCTCTTAAGCAAGCTTCCAGCATATGGCATACCGACCGGGCTCTGCGACTGGATATCTGATTTTCTGAGGGAACGGTCGATTCGAGTAGTCTTAGACGGCTACTCCTCTGACCTAATGGCGATTAATGCCGGAGAACCTCAGGGATCTGTTCTCTCTGCAACTTTATTCTTGCTGCACATTAATGACCTCCTAACACCAGGCATTATTGGATATGCTGATGACAGCACTGTTGTTGAGAGATATATATCCAATGCGCGAACGAGCGCCCATGAAATCCAAGTTTTGAGAAAGTCTATGATTGAGCGCGTTGATTCGACCTTGCGGAATGTGTCCGATAGGGGCGAATCTAACCTGGTCAAATTCAACGCCTCCAAAACACAAGCATGTCTATTCTCCGCAAAAAAGAGCACCTTTACTTTTACGCCCACTTTCCAGAATGTATCTGTTCCCATCACCGACCAACTAAGGCTTTTGGGCGTCACTATAACGTCCAAATTAAACTTCGGAGAACAAATTGAGTCTATGGCAAAAATGGCTTCAAAAAAATTGGGTATCATCTCGAAGGTCCGGCGGTACTTCAGCCCTGAACGGCTGCTCAACTTATATACAGCCCAAGTGAGGTCGTGCATGGAGTACTGTAGTCACCTTTGGGATGGTTCTGCCAAATACCAGCTCGAAGCGCTAGACTCTGTTGACCGAAGAGCCCGTAAAATCATAAACAACAACAACCTTACAAATAAAAAATTGCAGACGCTGGAGCATCGTCGTAAGGTTGCTTGTTTGACAGTATTTTATCGGCTACATTTTGGTGAGTGTGCGAGTGCTCTTTTTGACCAAATTGAACCCACCCCTTTTTACCACCGGACTACCAGACGCAGACAGAACTTCCATCCCTATTTAGTGGATTTACCAAGAAGTCGAACAAAACGCTTCGATGGTTCCTTTTTGGTACGGATTGCCAAGGAGTGGAACAATCTGCCTGCGTCTGTTTTTCCTGACCACTACAGTCCTGGAACTTTTAAGTGTCGAGTGAATAGGTTTCTCGTGGATGGACGTGTAACACCATAGTCTTCATGCGCACTTTCCATCAGGTGGCATGGAAGACAAACGTCCTATCCTTACAATATATATATACCTTCGGCTTCATCACATTTAATTTTATGCAAAAGTTTAGATAATACACTAAAGGGTGGAAATGCGTTTACTTATATTTTTTCAATTAACTGTAAATGCATCATTAAATTCAGAGTTTGGGCTCTACGTAGCTCCATCTTATGGTATAGCTTTGCAGCTAAGACCACCCGAGACAGAAATTGTGAATCCCAGTTAAAGTGAAGCATTTTAATGTTTTAATAATGTTTTTAAGTTTTTGCATTTAAAATGCTCAATTATTCTTAAATAAATGAAAAATGTGATAACGAAAATTTTTGTTAAAAATAATACCTATAAAAAAATATAAAGCTACGTTAGCAATATAACGTAATAACAAAAATGTGGTAAGTAATTTCGAGGCGTACCGCCAGGCCCCGGTTATTACCGAACATAAGAACGGAAATATTTAGTAGAAATAGCCTTGCTATATCAATTAAACCGAACATAAGAACGGAAATATGTAGCAGAAATAGTGAACGGACAATACGTATTGTTATGCCCGCTTGCAGCGAAAAGTCACTGCTTTAATAAATAAATAAAGACTTACCAAAATGCAGCAAACCCGCACAAACAACGCCGTTCAAGGCGGCGTGGCGGCAAGCATGTATTCGATATGTAATTAGGAGGGGAATCAATTATATAGGTAGGAATGGGGATATGTTTATAGTACATAAATGTAATAACACGGATTGCACTACTTTTCACAAATTTGATTTCCAAAGCACGGTTAACCGGCACAAAATATCAATAACAATCTCTTTTCTTCCGAGGCGCCAAGTCACCAGAGTATCAATCAACAATATCACTTTGACGTTTTGACCTCTGTCAAAAAACAATTCGTCTTCGTTCATTGAAGCAAAACCACAGACTAGCGCCACCTATGGTAACTGGCGCGAACATCCCCCCGCCCCGGACAGTAACAAACGGTCCGACAACTCAATCTAGTGGGAGGCGAGAGAGGGTAGCGACTGCGCACTTCAAAACAGAGTCACCCACAAGGACTCAGCAAGCCTGGGGACGCCATCCGACCCCGGATGAAGTTCAACAATCAAAAATTCATAAACCTCCCTTAAATACCTATCGGTACCCTTGAAATTGGTCCCACAGTCGCATCGAATCAAAGAGGGCAGACCGCGACGCGAAACAAATCTGCCGAGCGCAGCGACAAAGTCTTCTGTCGAGAGAGCACTAACCACCTCGAGGTGCACAGCTTTAGTGGCTAAACAAACAAAAACGCATAAATAAGCCTTCTCGGTCATAGCGTTACGGAGACGTGAAGCTTTAATCGTAAAAGGTCCCGCAAAATCCGTACCAACCCCGGCCAAGGGCTGCGATTCAGTGACGCGATCCGCAGGCAAATCTCCCATTTGGGGCTGCGTAATGTTAGCCTTAAGGCGATAACAGGGGAGGCAGCGAAAGATGACATATCGTATCGCTCTCCGTGCCGACAAATCCATAAAAAACAAAATAAAAATTTTGAAAAACCCACGACGCGACGGTTAAAAAGTAATTGAAAAAGAATAAAATAATTTAAAATCCCCGACTGAAATGATTTATGTGACGAGAGATAATTAACGTGAAAAGCTTTTTTAAAAGTTCACTTGATCTCACACAGAGTCGGTCATATTATGAACAACATACTATTCGTTTTCATAGCACTTCCCTACGCTTACCTATTCGGTTCTTGAAGATATAGATGTCGCAATAACATAGGTATTCAACTCCCTATGAACTTTATAAGAATAGCAAGAAAATCCGTCTGGGGCTGCCATTGAATGAATTCATTTTGTAGTTTTATATTGAAATTCAAAATATTGATGGCAGCCCTCGACGGATTTTCTTGCTCTCACGTTAATTATCTCTCGTCACATAAATCATTTCAGTCGGGGATTTTAAATTATTTTATTCTTTTTCAATTACTTTTTAACCGTCGCGTCGTGGGTTTTTCAAAATTTTTATTTTGTTTTTTATTTCAAACTTTTTAAAGAGCATAATATAGGTACCATACATTACATTACACAACACCTCGTTCCTCATCAGCCCTCTAATATCACCACCGCTGGAAAACCCATGTAGTTTATTTAAATACATAGTGAAGTATTAAAATAAGTATTTACAACTCAACTTTGCTGGGGTTTTGTTGTAACGAAACTCGATATCATATTACGTAGAATGGTTTGATTTTAATGCGGTTATCAGTGATGGCTTTGGATTGTAACACCTATCTAAGAACATGCACCAATCAAACCCAAAGCGATCACTGAAAGCCACATTAAAATCGGACCAATGGTTTTGCAGAATTAATGGTTGTTATTACAAACAAATGTTTACTGCAGTGCCCCCTGATGAGTTGTTACCGTTAAACCTATTTAAGAGCATTAAACCAATCAAATCCAAAGCGATAATTGAAAACGGCATTCAAATCGGACCAATTTGGTTTGCAAACAAATATTTACTGCAGTGCCCCCTGGTGAGTTGTTACCGTAACACCTATCTCAGAACATGCGCTAATCAAATCCAAAGCGATCACTGAAAACAGCATTTAAATCGGACCAATGGTTTAGCAGATAAACGGTAACATTGGCTTTTACAAACAAATGTTTACTGCAGCGCCCCCTGGTGAGTTGTTACCACTACACTTATCTAAGAACATGCACCAATCAAATCCAAAGCGATTACTGTAAACCGCATTAAAATCGGACCAGTGGTTCTGGAGATAAATGGTAACATTGGTTTGCACAAACACCCTCTCACCCCAAACGCATATACCGTCTCCGTTCCGTCGTGGGTAAAAACTCCCACTGGAGGATCGCAGTTAAAGCATTACATCCGGCATGTGCGTTTTTCACATGGCGGTCCGGTATCAACAATTTCACCAGGGGGCCGTCTTTCGGGAGCAAAAGAGGAAGACGGGCCCCAAAAGGGAGCTGAGCATTCCTAAGGCGACCTCCGACACGTAACAAGCCCTTGTCGTCTAAGAAGGGACTCAAACGCCCTTCAACTTAGACGTACGTTGGCGGAGGGCCTTTAACTCAGCAACAAATGCACGCTCCTGGAATATCCGCACCCAAAAAACTAGAGCGTCATTACGCTCCTGCGGATATAATATCGGAGTCTCAATTTTATTCCGGGGATTACGACAATTAAAGATGAATCGTTGTATCCAGGCCATGACACCTAGCAATTTATCCAACGAACTGTAACGTTCGAGAAGGGACTCCCAGTCTGGAGCCACCGAAGTTTCAACGACGTTAACCTGCATCCCGAGGGTAGGTGCTTTGACCATTGCAGGTGTGTGAGGCCAAGAATCCTCAGACCGTAATAACCACGGTGGGCCCCACCATAGGTGGTGGTCCACAAGCGCTGGTGCCTCGCAGCCACGAGAGGTGCAGTCTGCGGGGTTCAATTCGCCAGGCACATGACGCCAAATCAACTGGGCCTTCGATGCCTGAATTTGAGACACCCGGTTGGCGACAAATACCTCAAGGGTATGGACTGAACCTTTCAGCCAACAAAGGACCACCTGACTGTCACACCAAGCAAAGACCGAATCAAAGTGGACACTTGTTCCCAGGGTCTCGACAACGTGGTTAAGCAATCGAACCAACAGAGTAGCCCCAGACAACTCCAACTTCGGAATGTTCAAACGAGTCCGAAGGGGGGCAACCTTACTCTTGGCCGTAACCAGCTGGACAGCGACATCGCCTGTCGCATCAACCGTCCTAATGTACACGGATGCCGCGTATCCACTCTCAGACGCGTCACAAAAACCGTGTAAACTGGCCGAGAACCGTCCCGTGGGCAATATGCGCCTCGGGAGACAAACGCGGTTGACATCGGAGAGAGATGAGACAAACGCCACCCAGTCGCGTAGCAAACTACCGGAGAGGGGCTCATCCCACGTTACTTCTGCTGCCCATAGTTCCTGTAGGAAACACTTTCGCAAACATCCACTGAGCCAACCGTTTGGATCGAAGGTACGAGCTATCGTGGAAAGCGCCGTTCGTTTAGTCCAGACCTTAGGGCTTGGGAGCTCTAGTCGATAGGTGAACAAATCCTGGACTGGCTTGTACTGTACTCCCAATACAGACAGCATGTCTGGAGTATCTGGATTCTCAAAAAGATGGGGCTCCTGCTGGTGGTCTTTGGGCAGGTCTACTACAAGGTCAGGCGAGTTGGACAACCATTTCCTCAACTCGTAGCCACCGGCGGCCAGGAGATCAATCAGCTCATCTCTCAAAATCAAGGCCTCCTGCAAGGTCGAGGCGCCTGAACAGACATCATCGACATAAAGGTCACCCTTAATGAGGGCGGACGCGCGGGGGTAGCGCAGCCGCTCGCGCTCTGCGAGCTCCCAAAGCGAACGGATCGCGACAAAAGGACCTTAGCCCATAGGTGTTGGTGTTCAGCTCATAGACCAGCATCGGATCCCGGGGATCCTCTCGCCACAATATAAGCTGGTATCTCCTATCATCCGGGTGGAGAACCGTCTGGCGGAACATCATGCGGATGTCAGCCACAAAGACGACGGCATGACGACGGAAGTTAGTCAAAACATCACACACGTCGCGATGCAACTTCGGTCCTGTATGTAAACACTGATTCAGCGACACTCCGGTTGACGTGGGAGCTGAACCGTCAAAAACAACGCGTATCTTCCCGTTGGAAGTCTTCAAAACCGCATGATGAGGAAGGAAATAATGTTCCTCATTTCGCCAGTCCAAACTCGAAACGGATATATGCCCCATTTCTTCATATTCCCGCATGAAGTCCACATACTTTCTCCTGAACGCGGGATCTCTAGACATCTTACGCTCCATCGACAACAATCTCTTCTCAGCAAGCGACCTGGAGCTACCTAAGAGAGGGCGAACTGACAAAAAAGGCAAGCGAGTGATCAGACGTCCTGAGCGGAGGCGTCCAGTATTATTCTGGTAAAACAATTCGCACTCCTCGTCCAAAGGATTTACTCGCTTGGCAGTCGGAGGTTCCTCCGTTTCCCAAAACCGTTGTAAAATGTCCGTCAAGGTAGAACCAACAGTGAGGTCACTATCTACCGAGGGAAGGTCCGGGATGTCCCGGACTGGTCCCATCACTACATGACCCAATGACGTTGGTATGGCTACAAAACCGGTTGGCTGCAAAACTCTCGTACTTCCACACAACAAACGACCCAACACATCCGCCCCAATCAATAAATGAACTGGGCCAGGTCGATAGAAGAGAGGATCCGCCATAGCCAAACCCTTTGTCAAATCGATGGCGGCGCGCGGAGCTCGCACCTGAGGCAGCTGGCCAACCACCGTTTTAAACACGATCGCCGAAGATCCAATTTTCGGCTTCAAGGAAGAGTGGGGGGAGAAGGAGAACGAAACCTGACCGATCGGATTCGAAATCCGCAGGTCTCCAACGCCCCGTGCCGCTTCGCGATGCGGCAGCAATTTTAAGCCCAACTGTCGGACGAGCCAATAAAAAATTATACAACCCTGAGCTCCCGAATCCAAAAGGGCACGCACGGTGACAGTATTCCCTTTCGGGCCCCAAACACGCACGGAGGCTGTTGGCAACAGCACATACTCCGGTGAGGGGGTTGCGTCCGACAGCGGCGTTAATGAAAATCCGGGGGGGGTGATCCCTCCCCCTGTTCCACATTCGAGTGGGCTGAGACCCGAGGGGGGAGGTCATATCGGGCGAGGGGGTCCCATTCCGGAGCATAAGGTCCCCGTTGAACCCTACTCCGAGGTACCGAACGATATCCATGCGGCGCGTATGGGGGGACATACTGTCCCAACCGGGGATACTCCAACAAAGGAGGGGAGAACCGTTTCGCCCTCCTATTCGCGTCCCCAATTGCCACCGCTATGTCACGTGACCTCAGGTCTTCCAGTTCTTCAGTTGCTTCCACTGAACGACCCACGCTAGGACCCGGTGTAGGATCAGCCAAACTGTCCGTGACCCTGCACTCGTCCTCCAAAAAACGAAGGAGGTCCGAGAAAGGGGGGAGGTACGAGGCACTATTCCCTCCGTACCTCTGCTCAAACCGACCCTTCATCTTGGCGGGCAACTTCGTCAAGACGATGTGCAGCAGGATGAACGACCACTGATCCACCGGCAAATCCAAGCGATTCAAAGAATTGACCGCAGTCAACAGTGGGTTGACTAACTCCTTCCTTAAGGAGGACACTCTAGTAATTCTAGGCAAACCCAAAATGCATGCCACATGAGTGTCCGCTAGTAAGCGGACATTCTGGTACCGCTCAAGTAACAATTGCCGAGCAACCTGATAGTTGGCATCGCTAAAAATGAGGTGCTGGACCACCGACCTGGCTTCTCCGCGAAGAGCGGAGCGCAAATAAGCCAATTTCTGGCTGACAAATCTTCCCTCGAATCAACCAAGCTATCAAATAAATTGATGAACCCCATCCAGATGGTGAGGTCACCATTAAAGTTGGGGATCTCTAAGGTGGGCAATCTTCCCAACAAAGCCGGCGGGGTCAGTTTAGTTTCCCCGCTCAAAGCCGGCTCTCCCCTATTAGCAGCCAGGATCCCCTTGGCAGCCTCGGTGCGTTGATCAGCCAATTTAAAGGCCTGGTCAACATCGCGTTGAAATTCCTCCAGGAGGGCCACATCGTCAACAGACTCCTCCATCATATGTGTACGGAACTCAGTGGCATATCTTTCCAACTCCTGAAGTCGGGCAGGCAATCCCTCATATCGGGATAACAGGGCCTGAACCCGGTCCGTCCTAGCAATGAGGACCACTGCCCCAGCAAGCCAACGCAATACACCACGGACCCCTGCCCTTGCTGTGGTAAGTGGATTGGGACTCATAGTAATTAACCAACAATAATTACTTTAACAATAATTAATTGAACTAAATTCAAAACAAAATCAAAAAGAAAACAAAGTTTAGAAATAAATTAAAAGGAAACTCAACTTAAAACAATAACCTTCCTTTGTGCGCTGTTGGTTATAAAGCAACTCTCCAAATCAAATCTCAATTAGTAAAAGATAACAAAACACCAAATACAATGAAATTATAATATTGTTAACAAAACCCGGTAACTGTGAGATCAACTTCAACAAGTACTATAATATAATCAAATTCCCCTTTTTAACAAACAAAACAAATCACTTTCCTAACAGTAAATCTTGAGGAACCAAAATACACAAATAACCACTAAAATAACACAGTATTTCAACACTTTAAATTGAAATCTAAGTTTTAACTTAGGCAATCCAATGAATTTATATGACAACCAAAGAATGTATTTATGTAAAGTTTTATGTTGAAATACAATACTAATTGCAATTGTATGAATTGTTACCAAAATCCAAACAACAAACACTGGATATTATACCAGGAATGGAACAAAATTAAGCAATTTGGTGAAACAATACAAGGTTAAGTTTGAAGGTTAGGGAATAAAGATTTCCAAAAAACCACGCTCTGCTATCAGTTTGAACGGGCAATAAGTATTGTTATGCCCGCTCGCAGCGAAAAGTCACTGCTTCACTACATAGTATAAAACAAAGTCGCTTTCTCTGTCCCTATGTCCCTTTGTATGCTTAAATCTTTGAAACTACGCAACGGATTTTGATGCGGTTTTTTTTAATAGATAGAATGATTTAAGAGGAAGGTTTATATGTATAATAACATCCATTTAATAGTGGAGAAGTACTATTATTTTTGAGGTTTCTAATGTGATGTCGTAAATAATTAAATTTTTTCCGCTTACATTGTAAACGCAGGCTGAACCCTACGAGTTTTATCAAAATAATATACTAAGTATTGTACACATTGAAAAGGTCTACAGAAAAGTCCGTGATGGTATATGTCTATCTCTTATGGATAACCCTATTCGATAATTAGCCATTATTTGTACTTTTACGACAAATAATGGCTAATTATCGAAGCGATTTTAACCAATACAGCATTAATCCTTAACCAATTAAATACCTTGAATACATTGTTCATTTAATATAGATCTATATGGCCCTTTACACCGTATGATTTAAGTAAATATTTTCGAAGATATTACAGATTTAAAAATTGCGGGACGTAGCGTTTGCGGCGGTATCGGCCGGCCGCCCGGTGCGGCAAGAGCGTGCCTATAAATCTGAGACTTATAGGAAATCTGCCTATAAGTCTGAGGCCGCGGTTTTCCCTATAGCACTTTGAATTTAGCAGCGATCGGACGCGTTTATTATAAAAATAGGCTATATATTTTATACCCGTGCGAAGCCGGAGCGGGCCGCTATGTTTTTATATACAACGTTCACAGTTTTTCTGTAGTGTATTTAGTATCAGCATTGCACCCGTGCGAAGCCGGGGCGGGTCACTAGTTAATAAATAAATAAAGACTTACCAAAATCCAGCAAACCCGCACAAACAACGCCGTTCAAGGCGGCGTGGCGGCAAGCATATATTAGATATGTAATTAGGAGGGGAATCAATTATACAGGTAGGAATGGGGATATGTTTATAGTACATAAATGTAATAACATGTGTGACGTATCAATAAAGTGCAAGCGGCGCACGCTCTGTTTCCGGACTGAGATTGTTGGGTTTAGTTTTAAATTACCGCTCATTCATTTTTAATTTAGTAAAATGTTTGCTTGTATGAGGGTAGTTCCTTCCCTCCCTACTTCCTATTGCGCTGTCAAGCTGAAAAAGAAAACCAAGATGGACGAACTACGTGGTTAACGAGTCTCTCGTGTGCAGTGTACCTAAAACTTATAATCCTGCTAAATCTAAGAATAAATCTGTTAATTTAACAATTTGGTGTCATCAAGTGATATTACGACGTTGTGCTAGTGCGCGTCAAAAAGTATTTACGGAAAATCGTGGTTCCTCACGTGGCAGCATAAGCTATAAGCAGCAGCGCATCCCACCACCCATGGTAAGTTATCCAAGTAAGTTATACCTTTCTTTATCCTCATACAACAAGCAAACTTACATTTATTGTTAAATCAAATCCGTATTGCCGATCAAAGCATTGTAGGTTGGCTAGGGTTTAGCACCGAACCATCTCTCTTTTTATAATACAGTCCACTACAGTAAAAAACCCATAAGCGCAACCATATTTGTGGTTGCGCTTATGGGTTTTTTACTGTTACAACCGGATTTATTTAATTTGATCAGTATCGTTTGGGTTTGATAATTAGTTTTTGTATCTACTTAAATTTAATAACCTAAATTGTTTGTGCTGGCTTGATTGTGGTGGTTATGATTGTTGTGCTGTTATAGTATTGGTCGACTTTAGTCATAAACTTACATATTTAACTGAATAGGGTTATGACACCGTATTCCATCTTTCTAGTAGTTGAAGTTGCGCACGAGAGTACTTAGCATTCTCTTTTAGTTGTCATAGAGTGTCTTGTTTCGTATTGATTTACATAGAAATACATCTTCATCGTTTAGGTATAGTTACATAAAGCTATACTCGTACATATACCAAATAAATAGTTTATAATTTTAATACTTTGCCCCTAATAAGCTTACTGTAGCTTTAGGTTAGGAGACCTAATTAACTTACTTACATATAAGTTAATAAGGTATTTGTTGTTGTTTGTAGTTTACTTATCTTATAGTGAATAAGTACGCAGTTACCAATTAAAGCCTACTTGGCATTATTAGTATCAAATCAATACATATAAAACAAGACACCCACTTTGTTTCAAATCGCAAGTTCTACACCTTTTATATACCTAATATATTTAGCTGTTTAACGTATCTTT
Organism: Stenoptilia bipunctidactyla; assembly: GCA_944452665.1. Taxonomy (NCBI): domain Eukaryota; kingdom Metazoa; phylum Arthropoda; class Insecta; order Lepidoptera; family Pterophoridae; genus Stenoptilia; species Stenoptilia bipunctidactyla. Next base: position 25,411,717 of record OX101736.1, read on the forward strand.
CTAGTAGGTACTACTTTGTTAGAGTTTATTGTGTGAAACTATAAATCGAGATGACGGAGAATGATGAGAAATCGCAATTGTTGTTATTGGAGTCTAAGCGGAACGCGTACTTTTCCCGTATGCAAACTATTTATGATTTAAGTAATAGCTTACAAGATGAAAATAATAGAAATAGTTTTTTGGATAGTATAATTACATTGGAGCAGTTGCGTAATGACTATCAAAAGGTACTAGACGCCTTTAATATTTTAAACTTAAAACTGCATCCTAAGTCTTCTGTTAATTACCAAGCTTGGATAACATTTGAAGATCTTTACTGTCATGTCAAACGTGTTATAAAAGACAAGCAATTGGATGAAACTTGTAAAATGGACTCTTCTGTTCCAAGGTTTAGGCATAGCTTACCTTCGTTGCCGCCGATTGAACTAAGATCGTTTAACGGTGACGTACGTAATTGGTCGACCTTTTATCATCAGTTTAAACACGTAGTGCATGATAATCCGCAGCTATCAGATTCGGAGCGTATATTTTATTTGGTAGGTAAACTTACTGATAAGGCCGCGATGGTGTGTGCCGGCTTGCCGCCTACGGGTGAAAACTATAACATCATATGGGAGGCTCTGGTGCAGAAATATGATGACCCTAGGTCACTTGCGGCTTCTTATCTAAACCAATTACTAGAATTTAAATCCTTTCCTTGTAACTCGGTTGCTGGCTTAGATAGTTTCGTCAACAACTTTGATCCTTCAGTCAGAGCGCTGAAGCAACTTAACTTAGATAATTTATTGGACTTTATATTTCTTCATTTAGGTTTACAGAAACTAGATTCAGAAACTATTAAATTATTTGAAATGACATACCGCAAGGAAATTAACCCTTCTTACGAGAATCTTATTGAGTTTGTAAAGGAACAAAGTAAGGTTTTATCGCGTTCAACCAATAATAGTAAAATTATCGCTCAAGAAACGTCTCAACATAAAAATATACCTACTCCGAAGTCGGGGCTTACTTAGTCATTTGTTAATACAGAGTCACAAAATAATAATCACTGTGTTCTGTGTAAATCGAATAGTCATACAAACCAACTTTATTTTTGCCCGCGTTTCATAGAAAAGACTCCAGCAGAACGCTTCAATATAGTTAAAAATAACTCGCTTTGTAATAATTGTGTAAGCTTTAAACATAAGGTGGCTTCATGTACATCTAAGGGCACTTGCCGTTTTTGTTTTTCTAAATATCATCATTCCATGTTACATTTCACAAAATCGCATTCGAAACCTAATACTGGTATGCAGCGTGAACATAGCTCTTCCCAGCTAACTTCGGCCAGCCAACAGCCGACTGAACATCGCAACAACTTCACTTCGTCTCATTGTCGCACGGGCGACAATGAACGCTTATCGAATAGTAATAAGATTGAAATCAGTAATCAATCTGGTAGTAGTCTTAACCAATCAAATGCATCGGTTTGCAATATGTCTTGTGATAAGGGTGATACTCGCTCTTCAACTACATTGTTAGGAACCGCGAAAATTAAAATTATAGATAGTGATAAGCGCGTTCATTTTGTTAGGTGTTTGATTGACCCGGGTTTGCAAAGTGATTACATAACTTCTTCTTGTTGTAAACGTCTTGCGATTCCAGTTTCTACGCAAAGTAGGTTTAGTAAAGTGCAAGGAATAGGTGGTACTTCTCAACGTACGTAGGTGTAACTGAGATTAATTTCACATCGCGTTTTGATAATGGCGGGATTTATACATCGCGGCCGCTGGTTGTTAACTCGATTACGTCACAGTTGCCCGACTCGTGCGTCGACACGTCTGCGCTTACTTATCTACGAAACCTACCTATTGCGGATGATAGTTTCAGCGTTCCTGGACCAATAGAAATTTTATTAGGTGTTAATATATATTGTAAAATTTTATTGTTTAATAAAATAACACCAGAAGATAATTTACCTACTGCCTTAGAAACTAGTTTAGGATATATTCTTTTGGGTGACGTACCTACTTATACCCATACACCTACACATTCATTTTGCGCCTTTTCTCGTGAACCCGTGGATCGTACATTAGAAAGATTTTGGCAATTGGAGGAGGTACCGTAACATACTGCTTGAGCGCGCCTTATATTGAGAAATAAAGGCGGTTATGGCGCGAACTGACAGTATGTCATGTTTTTATTTTAATTTGAAATATTTTCGTTCTGACGAAAAACGCTTTAGTTTTGTTATTGATTCTGGCCCCAACCTTCAGAAAGGGCTGATCAATGTTTATTTTAGGCAGGTAAAATCTCATTTAGGTAGGTAAATATTTTGGTCTAACTTGTGATTATTGTAATGTCATATGTCTCACTTTGATATAGGTGAATTCGACAGACTTCCACAACATATGATATAATGGATACTGGCCAATGTCATTCCGCCCAGGTTGATCCATTTTGTATTCTTACAACCCCGATTAAGTCTTTTGTTTTTATCTATCTATAACTTGTATGATATTCTAGCGTTTGTCACTTTATTGTATTTTGGACTGTAGAGTCAATCTAAATTCACTTTACAACGTCGATAATATTGTAACGACGTTTTTTGATTAAAGCTTAGCTAGACGGGATCTTGTCTTATTTTGTTTGGGTTTTGCAGGCAAGGCTCTACTGACAGAGATTTGAGTTGACTGTATAATATTTTGATTATTAAGTTGAAACAGTCGCACTTGAAACTCTAGCGGTAGGGGGCTCATCTATGAGTACTCCCGTACAAACTGTATATTCCCAAAATAGGTAGATTCCAACCGTAGAATTAAGGTGACTATGTAACTAAAATTTATTTAACCGACTTCATCGGATTAAATAAATTTAAACGTGAGGGGGCGGTCGTAACATACTGCTTGAGCGCGCCTTATATTGAGAAATAAAGGCGGTTATGGCGCGAACTGACAGTATGTCATGTTTTTATTTTAATTTGAAATATTTTCGTTCTGACGAAAAACGCTTTAGTTTTGTTATTGATTCTGGCCCCAACCTTCAGAAAGGGCTGATCAATGTTTATTTTCGGAGAAAAATCTCTGAATTCTATAATCCGCGAAGCGTACCGCTCCACCATATTCTAATAATAAGTTTATTTGTCCCCAGTGTGAATATTTATGTGTGAATATTAAGTGTGCGAAGCAAAAGTATTTTCCTTATGATATAAATAATAATAATCTCAAACAGTCACTCTTTAAATTATCTCACGATCCCCCGTTGCAGTACCAACAAAAACTTTTTTATCACCCGATGAACAGGCTTGTGAGGATATTTACAAGGCTACTACTATTCGCAATAATGATGGTAGCTACATGGTTAGTTTGCCTTTTAAGGATAATGTACGTGAGCTGGGTAATTCGTTTCTTACTGCAAAGAGGCGATATTTATCATTAGAAAATAAGTTTTTAAAATCTCCTTCTCTTCGTGAAAAATATAACGAAGTCGTTACCGATTATTTACAAAAAAATATGGTTTCATTAGTGTCGCCGGACGATACTTCGTCAAAAGGGTTTTACCTTCCACATCATCCTGTCATACGTAACGACAAGGATACCACTAAACTTCGTATAGTTCTGGACGCCAGTGCTAAGACCGACTCCGGACTTTCGCTTAATGACGTTTTGCACACCGGGTGCAATTTACAAAACGACATTTTTCACATTCTTTTGAATGTTCGTTTATTTGAAATAGCTTTTTTTGCCGACGTTAGACAGATGTTTTTGTGTATAGAAATGAATCCCGAACACCGTAAATATCAGCGATTTCTATATCGCTTTTCGGTTGACTCTCCTATCGAAACTTATCAGTTTAATAGAGTTACCTTCGGTTTTCGCTCTTCACCATTTCTTGTCATACGCACTGTAAGGCAGCTTGCCAATGATGAACGAGCTAAATTCCCGCTGGCCGCTGAAGTGTTAGAAAGGGACGTATTCACGGATGATCTAGCTTCCTCTGCTCCTACTATAGATGGAGCAGTAGATACATCACAACAGTTGATACAGCTGTTTAGATCTGGTGGGTTTGAGCTGGTTAAATGGACCAGTAACTCTCCAGAGCTGCTGTGTGCCATTCCCACGTCTCATCGCCAACAAGAATCGGTCTCTTTCGATGACAACACTACTTTAAAAATTCTTGGTTTGCAGTGGCTACCAGCTTCAGATTGTTTTAAATTCACAGTATCGCCGCCGAGCACCGAAGGCACGAAACGTGCCATCTTGTCGGCCACCGCTCGTTTATATGACGTGCTGGGACTGGTGGGGCCGGTCATACTTTATTCTAAATTATTGATTAAAGAGCTTTGGCTCCTTAAACTACACTGGGATGACCAGTCACCGCAACATATTTTAACCTTTTGGCATCAATTCATAAAGGAACTTCCTTTAATTTCCAACATTTCTTTCCCACGCCACCCAGGTGTTAGTAATAGTTCAATACTTTATTTAGTTGCTTTCTCCGACGCATCCGAAAAGGCGTACGGTTGCGTTTTATACGTGTATGTAGTCAATGATGATCAACATACTGTACGTTTGTTGTGTTCGAAATCAAAGGTCGCGCCCATCAAAACCGTAACTCTTGCTCGTCTAGAGCTTTGCGCGATACTCTTGATGTCGAAACTTTTACGTGTTGTATATGACACTCTCTCTGTTCGTTTTAGTATAGCTGATGTATATGCATTCTCTGACTCGGAAGTAGCTCTATGTTGGGTTCACTCGTCCCCACATAGATTTAATACATTTGTAGCAAATCGCATTGCACAAATACAATATATTTCATTTCAAAATAATTTTTCTCAAAAACATTTTTATTTCGTTTCGGGTATTGAAAATCCCGCGGACTGTGTGTCACGAGGACTTTTGCCTGCTCAACTTCTCGAACATAAGCTGTGGTTTACAGGGCCGCCATGGTTGTCCTCACCTGCGAGTGAATGGCCGGTCACTAATTTTGTAGCCTCTCCGTCGCAGCTGCATGAAGAGAAAACGGTATCGCTACTGGCGACCTCGAACCGACACAGCCCGACCTCCTTAGATTAAGTTTGAAATTTTCCAATTGGGAAAAATACCTTCGTAGTGTAGTATATTTTTTAAGATTTATAGGTAAATTACCGCGTAATACTTTAATTAGCGCGTCTGACATGAACATAGCTGAGTTGGCAGTCATACGGGCTGTCCAAAGTGTATCCTTTCGTGAGGATTTGTATAATATTGAACATAATAAGCTTTGTTCATCAGCTTTACGCAAGCTTTCACCATTTTTATGCGACGGCGTTTTAAGAGTAGGAGGTCGTCTCTCCAACTCATCGTTAGAGTTTTCACATAAGCACCCTGCTTTATTACCAAGGAGTGGGCATATTATAGAATTAATTATAGATAGTTATCACATTCGTAATTGTCACGTGGGTCCTCAGCTCCTACTGTCAAAATTGCGCCAGAAATATTGGATTTTATCGGCTCGTCGAATTATTCGTATGCGCATTCATCGTTGTAACGTTTGCTTTAGGCTTAATCCAAAACCTACATTTCCTAATATGGCGGACCTGCCTGAGTGTCGTGTGGAGAAAAGTAAGGCTTTCACACATACAGGCGTAGACTACGCAGGTCCTTTTTATATTACCTTGCAACGTAAACGCGGAGTTAAGAGCCAAAAGGCGTACTTGTGCCTATTTGTTTGCTTAATAACTAAAGCCGTTCATCTTGAACTCGCGTCCGATCTAAGTTCCGTTTCCTTTTTAGATGCCTTTAAACGATTTATATCACGGCGTGGTACGTGCAAATTCCTATACAGTGATAACGGCACTAATTTTATAGCTTCAAAATCATATCTTAGCGAACTTTATACATTTTTAAAATCGGACGATTATTTTAAATCTTTTCATTTAGAACTTAGTAAGCTTCGTATTCAGTGGAAGCTGAACCCGCCTAGTGCACCTCATTTTGGGGGCATATGGGAAGCCAATATTAAATGTGTTGAAACACATTTAGCAAGAGTCATAGGTACCCAGTTGCTTACTTATGAAGAATTCATTACATTATTGGCTCAAATAGAAGCAATATTAAATAGTCGCCCTTTATATTTGCTTAGCAGTGATCCTTCCGATCCTAGTGTGCTAACTCCATCGCACTTTCTTTGTCTAGAACCGCTGCAATTTATTCCCGCAGCTAATCTTACTAATGAAAGGGCAGATTTGCTGTCCCGTTTTTCGTTGTTGGACTCAATGGTCCAGTCATTTTGGTCCCGGTTTAAGTCGGAGTATCTCCACAACCTTCAGTTGCGGGAAAAATGGAATACGCCAACAAACCCTGTAGTATTAGGATCAGTTGTGGTTATAATCACTGAGAACGCGCCACCGTTGCAATGACCGCTCGGCATTGTAACGAGGCTGATGCCCGGTAGAGACGGCGTTGTACGTGTTGCCGAGGTTAAAACTAAAAGTGGCGTCTTTAAACGCCCCATAGTTAAATTATGCCCATTGCCAACACAATAACAATCATAGCCAGCATAGTTAAGTTAGTCGCGAATTAGTATCTAAGTAGTTTATTGAAATATAGAGTCTGTTGACGTTTAGTTTGACTTGTTTAGTATAGTATTTGTATTTTTTTTTCTTTTCGAAGGAGATCCTTCAAGGCGGGGGGGATGTTGGGTTTAGTTTTAAATTACCGCTCATTCATTTTTAATTTAGTAAAATGTTTGCTTGTATGAGGGTAGTTCCTTCCATCCCTACTTCCTATTGCGCTGTCAAGCTGAAAAAGAAAACCAATATGGACGAACTACGTGGTTAACGCGTCTCTCGTGTGCAGTGTACCTAAAACTTATAATCCTGCTAAATCTAAGAATAAATCTGTTAATTTAACAATTTGGTGTCATCAAGTGATATTACGACGTTGTGCTAGTGCGCGTCAAAAAGTATTTACGGAAAATCGTGGTTCCTCACGTGGCAGCATAAGCTATAAGCAGCAGCGCATCCCACCACCCACCATATCCAAGTAAGTTATACCTTTCTTTATCCTCATACAACAAGCAAACTTACATTTATTGTTAAATCAAATCCGTATTGCCGATCAAAGCATTGTAGGTTGGCTAGGGTTTAGCACCGAACCATCTCTCTTTTTATAATACAGTCCACTACAGTAAAAAACCCATAAGCGCAACCAGAGATTGATTGACTGATAGCGGGAACTCGACCGATGGACGTCTGGAAAGAAGGTGTGTTGCATTGCTTGGTGAAATAGTTTTCGGTGTATTATTGAAGTGTAACCCTGTACTAAATTAAATAAGGATATCACACGTGGCGACGAGCCCTCAAGTAAGTGAAAATAGTTTTTTTCTGCGTAAAGGAGGGAAGGTAACGAACTCACGCACAAAAACGAAATACACGAGGAGTAACAAACAACACTTTCATGGTGCTACGGCATAATGTTTTACCTATATACTTACGCCTTCATTTTATCATGAAGAAATATGGTAGTCAAGTTAATTCAATAATAGTATATACGACGTTTTTCAACACACTTGTGAGTATAAGACAGACATACGTGGTCATAAAATAACAAACACACTTGATAACAAAGCTGTGAATTGTGATTGAAAAATGGCGCCGAACTTCGCGCATGCGCGTAGGTTTTTTTTCCGCCAAATGTGTCAATGGCTGTATAGCATATACAGCCTATTTTACATGAAAATATTTAATTTGGAGTGGTAAATCCAAATATTTTAATATTTTGTAACAAATTATTGTAAATTGTGAATAATTTGTTTGATATACAATTTTGTTTAACTAATATAAGGCGTAAACATTTAAAAATGTATATGGATTTGAAGTGGTATAAAACCTCTTTGTTGTTTCTGAAAAAAATTAATGTATAACCCGGATCAATAAAATATGCTCTGTTTACTCGCATTTAATTTGCACAAAGGTACAATTCAACTTTGTAGGATTCATTATATTATGCACTAGGGCATAATATATTATGCACGCGTGACTTATAGCCCAGTTTATAGTTCTAAATTCAATAGAATAAGGCTTACTTTACGAGCAAGTGTGTTGAAAATATTACTTTAATATAGTTGAACATTAAATCAGAGAATAAACACTCCATATACTTATTTTTAACTTGATTAAATAATAACTACTAGTTTACTACACACAATTTTTATTCCATGCTTTTGGGAAGTGTGTTTTAATTTGGTTCTAACATAATCAGGCTGGTTATGTTAACATTGAAATACATAGTTGAATATAGTAAAATTTCAATTTCAATATCCATTAAAACTTATGATTTATAGTTACATAAATCAATACACAACCATACAATAACAAAGCCAAATGGGTACATTTTGTCAAGGTACAATATGGAGCCAAGGTGCTCATAATTATTATATTCACAAGGTGAAACAGGGTGCCAAGGAGCACTATGGTTTAACAAGGATAATATACATACATTGTGTTTACATTGTATTAATACAAAATAAAATGCAAATTACATTGTTTGAGTCATACCATCTATTGTTCCCTAAATCTAGTTTATCTAGCTTGAACAATCTATCTATACAACAAAATATGCAACAATATCAACATAATTGCTAAATAATTCATATAATTGGACCTGTAACATAGTGTATTCGCATAACCATGTAAAATGATTAAATTAAATGACTTCTTTTTATTTTTCTTATATTTAGGTTATATGAGTACAAAATCAAATTAATGTGTAAATAATACAAGTTATTTAAGTAATATATTAAAGATTTAATGAACATTACATTTTGTATTGGTATTAGTAAACCAAATTATATAGTTAATACTTTCTTGTAATAATCAATTGTTTTTGTAATTGTAAGAAATAAATAGAACAATCTACATTAATCAAGTAAAACTTTTTTTTAAGAAAGTATAATATTGTTACAAGTATACATTAACTCACACCTGATAGACTATTGAATGCAAGTTGTTTGTTTTGATTATTATTTGGTTACAAATAAGAATCATATTAATAATATACATATAATATTAATTTCCTTACACATGCAGAACTACATGGTTAGGGTAGGAAAATAAAAAGATATATATATATATATATATATGTCAACAGTACTTGGTATACACTTACCACAGTAATCGGTTCACTAGGATTTATAGATAAAATTACATTTTGGTCTTACTAGTTAATATAGATATATAAATTAAATATTATATCTTTTACCTAATACAGTATGTTACAGGACAACTAAAATTGCACGGAGTAATTTGCATTTTAATAAATCCTTAATACCACACACATAGCACCAAGGGTGCAATACAAAAACAACAATTGTTGTTCCAGGTCACCCAAAATGTCCAATCTACCACCAGTAGAGCCTTTACAATGCGATGGCGATCCCATGTCTTTGGGATTGCGTTGGGACAAATGGATAAGAGCCTTAGAAATATACTTTCTTGCAACAGGTGTAGATACACCCACCAAAAAAGAGCCACTCTACTCCATATGGGCGGAACAACTTTACAAGAAATTTATTATAACTTACCAGGAGCACACAGTTCAGATGAAGATATCGTAGATACCACAGATACCACAGAATGAGTATTTCTTACCAAAGCAAAGCAAGGTTTTTGTACGCCATTTATTTAGACTTCTTAAGCAAGAGTCAGATGAAAAATTTGATAAATTCCTTGTGAGACTGCGCCAGCAAAGCAGGAAGTGTAATTTCAAGAATGAAGAGGATGATATTATCGACCAAATCATTGAAAAATGCAATTCAGTGGAACTTAAGAAGAAAATGTTGACTCTGGGTGATGATATTTCCTTAGACAAGGTCATCATAGAAGCTAACGCAATGGAATCCGTGCAAAGACAATTATCTGATTTTAGTAATAATGAACATAGAACCCCTTTGTCAGTAAATAAAATAGAAACAAAAAGTGAAGATTCACAGAGGAAAGGTTGTTCGCGATGCGGCAATGGATAACATAATGCAGAAAGTTTGTCTTGCCCGGCCAGAGATAAAAAATGTTCTAAATGTGGCTACACGGGTCATTTTATGGCACAATGTCGGACACGAGCAAACAAACGGAAGCCTACTCACCAGTATGGATCTAAGTTACCCAACAAAAAGGCTAAACAATTTCCTAACTCTAAAGGTGTGGTAAAAACTACTAATAGAGACGAGGAAAAATCATCTTCTATAAATTATATTTTTTACCTCGGAGGAGATGAAAATATTAAATGCAATCTTGGAGGTGTCAATAACGTTAAGCTCCTCATTGTCTCTGGAAGCAGTTCTAATATATTATGCGATAAGACCTGGGAATACTTAAAAACTGCAATATACAAATTTCTAATCAAATTCCTAACCCGGACAAAATATTTATGGCCTATTTATTTATTTATTTATTTACATATAGTAAATTATTGTCCTTACTTGTATGGGGTTGTATTCAATGAAGTAACTCCAAGTACGATAACAAGCAACAGTTTATTAGCACAAATACACAGAAGTTATTTTACACTAATACAAACGAAAGAGTTTACTATACAATAGAAGGAGCACAGAGAGAGGATAGCTACAGTTCACAATTACACGACACAGGAGAAACACAATAAAACGTATGGAAAACGGCTTTCGCGATACAAATCTGGCTTAGCCAGCGACGTGAGCTTCGCGGACAAATGCTGACGGCTGACTGGTCTCAGCGGGCAGCGGCGCCGACGCAGAGGTCTCAGGACGCGTCGACTCGGGCTGCGCATGCGCAGTCCGAGTTTCTTTGTTCCCGGCTTTGCTGCGCGGCTACGTTTCCAATGCACGAATATAATACATATTAGTTTACGTGTAATTTACTTAGATACTTATTAATAGGATAATATAAATAAGTAAATATATTAGATACGAAAGGTATAATAAATAAGTAATATTTAATTACATAGAAAGTATTTAAATAAATAATTATATGATTGTATCAAATTATAATTACTAATACAAAGTAGCGTAAATAGATATTCTAGATTATGTAATTATACAATATAATATATAATTATACGGTAAGTAATGATATATTATATTGAAATAAATAATGTAGTAAATAAAATATATTAAATAGTTCATATAAATAGAATATCCGCTACATCACTCCCCCCCAGAGGCCGTCACTACGGACGATAATAATCCGGGAATCGAACCTTGCGCCCCGCGCGAGTTCTTTTACCATCCTGAGCTGCGGCTTTTTTGGTACCAGGGACAGGATCAGGAACGGATCTCGAATGGGAATCGGGAGCGGGATAGGTTGTGGGAGTGGAAGTTGGTGTGGACGTGGGCGTGGACGTGGTGGAAGTAGGCGTGGACGTAGATGTGGACGTCGGATTTGGGTCGGTCAGTATGTAGGCTGGTTTGAGACGGTCTATCGATACTGTAACGCTTTTCCCTTTGACCAGGATTTTAAAGGTTTTGTTACCACGTTCCAGGACTTTGTACGGTCCAGAGTAAGGTGGCTGTAACGAGCCACGCAGGAAATCGTCCCTTAGGAAGACATGGGTTGAGGAGTTAAGCTCCTTGTAAATAAATATTTTTCCCTTGTTATGTCGCGCGGCTGGCGCGGGTTGCAGTCTGCGTGTATGTTGGTGTAGACGAGTGGTGAAGTCTGATATGTCAGTAGACTCTGGATCGGTAGTATAAAAGAATTCACCAGGTAAGCGAAGTGGCTCGCCATACACCAATTCTGCGGAAGATGAATGCAGATCGTCTTTAAATGCGCTTCTAATGCCTAACAGTACTAAGGGGAGTGAACTCACCCAGTCTGAGTCGGCATGGCACATTATTGCTGCCTTTAGTTGTCGGTGGAATCGTTCCACCAGGCCGTTACAGGCTGGGTGATACGCGGTCGTGCGACGGTGTTTAAATCCGATCACTTTTCCAAGGTACTGGAAAAGTGACGATTCGAACTGTCGACCGCGATCGGTGACAATATCCGTTGGACATCCAAATCTGGATATCCAGGATATTAGCGCCTTTCCAACCGTTTCGGCAGTGATGTCTGCCATCGGAGTAACTTCCGGCCAGCGGGTGAAACGATCCACCGAAGTCAGGCAGTAGCGATAGCCCTGTGAAATGGGCAAAGGACCTACTATGTCCACATGTATGAATGCAAAACGGGCGCGAGGGAGGTCAAAGGTGCCTAAAGGCGACGACACATGTCGATGCACCTTGGCCCGTTGACATGCGAGACAGTGGCGAGACCATTCGCGGCAGTCCTTGCGCACACCAGGCCAGACGAAACGTTCGGCAACTAACTTGGCCGTTGCGTTCGCACCAGGGTGGCTAAGGCTATGTAGGCTGTCAAAAACCTGTCTTCGCATAGGTTTGGGGATGAAAGGCCTGGGAGAAGTAGTGCTTACGTCACAATAAAGCTCTGTGTGAGAGTTGGGAGCAATCATCTTTTTAAGGCGAAGCGACGATTCCTCTGCCAGAAGACGGGTAAGTTCCGGGTCGGAAGCTTGTGACGAAGCCAGCAGGTCTAAGTCAACTGGCATCTGCAGTTCATCGACACGCGACAGAGGGTCAGCGACAACGTTGTCTTTCCCTGCAATATGCCTAATGTCGGTCGTGAACTGCGAGATGTAGTCCAGGTGACGGTGCTGTCGTGGCGAGCAGTTGGCCTTTCTTTCGCTGAAGGCGAAACAAAGCGGTTTATGATCCGTGAAAACAATGAAGTGCCTAGCCTCTAGCATATGACGAAAGTGTTTAATGCTTTCGTAGATGGCTAGGAGTTCACGGTCATATGGGGAGTATTTAAGCTGTGCGGAGTTCAGCTTGCGCGAGAAGAACGCAAGCGGTTGCCAGTCCCCATGGATGCGTTGCTGCAAAACTGCACCCAGTGCCAAATCGGACGCGTCTGTTACCAGAGCGAGTTCAGCATTAGAGTCTGGGTGTGCGAGTAATGCAGCATCGCAGAGGCTAGCTTTGCATTGTTCGAAAGCCAGCAGAGTTTCACCAGTCAGGTTGACCGGGTGGGTGGCTTTTAGGGAACCTACCAGCAAGGAATTTAAGGGGGCCTGGATTTTAGCGGCGTTGGGTACAAAGCGCCGGTAAAAATTAACCATCCCCAGGAAACGTCTTAACTGTCTGACGGTAGTGGGGGTGGGGTATTCCTGTATGGCCTGAACCTTAGATGGTAAAGGTTTGGTACCTGTGGGTGAGATGCGATACCCGAGGAAGTCGACTTCGTTCACGCCGAAGACGCATTTCGAAGTGTTGACGAGTACGTCATACTTTGCCATGCGGGCGAAAAGTTGATGCAGGTGTTCCTCGTGCTGCGCCTCGTCTGCTGAGAAAACCAAAAAATCGTCGATGTAAGGGTAAACGAAGTCGAGACCTCTCGTCATCTCATCTACAAACCTTTGGAACGTTTGGCCTGCGTTTCGGAGTCCAAACGTCATCACTGGGAACTCGAACAGTCCGAAGGGTGTGGTAATGGCCGTTTTCGGAATGTCTTCCTCGAAAACGGGCAGCAAATTGTAGGCCTTCACCAGGTCTATAGTGGAGAAAACCTTGCAGCCGAAGATGCTGTGGGAAAAATCCTGGATGTGCCTTATCGGGTAACGGTCCGGGATGGTTCGTGCGTTCAGCATGCGATAATCGCCACAAGGGCGCCAGCTATTGTCCTTCTTTGGAGCTAAATGGAGTGGGGATGCCCACGGGCTTTGGGAAGGACGTGCAGTGCCATTACTAAGCATAAGCTCAAATTCAGCCTTAGCAATTTTTAATTTGTCGGGCGCTAGTCTCCGAGGCGTGCAAGAAACAGGAGGGCCTGGGGTGGTTCTGATGTAGTGGACAGTGTCGTGCTTTGGAACCGTTAGTTTGCCTGAAGGGCGTGTAATGTTAGGGTATTGTTCCAGAATTTTGTGAAAGCTCGAGTCGCCGGATAAGATCTTTATAGATGCTATGTTAGAGTTCACGATAGAAGCACTTGAGCAAAGCGTGGTCGTACCATCAATTAAGCACTGGTTGCGGCAGTCTACGATTACATTAAAATGGCTAAGAAAGTCAACCCCTATAATGGCTTTTGTAACATCAGCAACCATGAATCGCCAGCAAAAACTACGTCTTAAGCCTAAATTAATATTAAGGTTAATAAAACCGTAGGTGTCAATCGTGGTCCCGTTGGCTGCAGTCAGTTGGTAGTTCGTCTTGGCACGGTGCTCTCGGAGTGCAGCACGGGGGTAGACGCACAGGTCGCTGCCGGTGTCCACCAGGAACTGGGTCTGCGTGCTGCGGTCCGTGACGAACAGGCGACCTGAGGAAGAAGGGCAGTCGTTTGTCGCCATTACCGACCGCCGTCGGCGTTTCCCTGCTTGGAGAAATCGCAGGGTTTCCGGCACCAGCGAGCTTTGGCCCCGTACTTGGCGTGGTAGAAGCACAGGAGGTTATTCCTGTAGCTGGAGTTGGACCGGCTCCTCTGGCGCGATGTTGAGCGTCGACGGTAGTGCGACCTGGAGCGGTCGACGTAGCAGCAGGCACCGCGGGTATGTTCCTCGAGTTTGAGGGTGAGGTGCTGCACCATCTTCTTAAGCTCGGCGATTTCGTCAGACTGCTGCGATGCGAGGCTTCTGCTGGACGATGCTGCTGCGACATTGTAGGGCGAAGTCAGCTCTTGTATCCTGTCTGCCAGGTCTGCCAGCTGTTCCAAGGAGTGCGTGGGCTGGGATGCCAGCACGGTCTGGATGTTGTGCGGCAAGCGATTACTCCAAATTGAGCGCAGGAATTCGTCGGGCACAGAGGGTCCAGCCAGGTCTTGCAGGTGTCGCAAAAATTGCGATGGCTTCCTGTCACCAAGTTCCTCGTGTGTGAGAAGCTGCTTCACTTTCTTCTCGTGGGAAGCTGACAGTCGCTTTATTAATTCACACTTTATTTTCTCAAAGCGATTTGTGGTTGGAGGATTTATTATTAGGTCCTTAACAGCCTTTGCGTATTGCATATCTAAGTTGTTAGTGACATGCGTAAATTTCAGGGCGTCGTCAATAATATTGTGTGCACTGAACTGACCTTCCAACAAGGCAAACCACAATTCCGGATCTTCAGGTGAGAAGGGCGGAATTTTGATGTTCAGCTTCCGCGCGTCGCTGCATTCGCGTTCAGTGGAAACGCGCATTCGTCGAGCCTGCCGTACAGTGACGTTCGTGGCGTTCTGCGATCTCTCCGTTTTCATGGATTCGCTGCTATCACTCATCGTGTTCGTGTTCGTAGAGGTCACCAGTTATAGTAAATTATTGTCCTTACTTGTATGGGGTTGTATTCAATGAAGTAACTCCAAGTACGATAACAAGCAACAGTGTATTAGCACAAATACACAGAAGTTATTTTACACTAATACAAACGAAAGAGTTTACTATACAATAGAAGGAGCACAGAGAGAGGATAGCTACAGTTCACAATTACACGACACAGGAGAAACACAATAAAACGTATGGAAAACGGCTTTCGCGATACAAATCTGGCTTAGCCAGCGACGTGAGCTTCGCGGACAAATGCTGACGGCTGACTGGTCTCAGCGGGCAGCGGCGCCGACGCAGAGGTCTCAGGACGCGTCGACTCGGGCTGCGCATGCGCAGTCCGAGTTTCTTTGTTCCCGGCTTTGCTGCGCGGCTACGTTTCCAATGCACGAATATAATACATATTAGTTTACGTGTAATTTACTTAGATACTTATTAATAGGATAATATAAATAAGTAAATATATTAGATACGAAAGGTATAATAAATAAGTAATATTTAATTACATAGAAAGTATTTAAATAAATAATTATATGATTGTATCAAATTATAACTACTAATACAAAGTAGCGTAAATAGATATTCTAGATTATGTAATTATACAATATAATATATAATTATACGGTAAGTAATGATATATTATATTGAAATAAATAATGTAGTAAATAAAATATATTAAATAGTTCATATAAATAGAATATCCGCTACATACACATTTTAGGAAAACTTATGGCAGTAACACACCGTTGACCGTCTTGGGTTCATTCGAATCAGTGGTCAAAATTGGTGAAAAAGAAAAACGAAGTACGTTTTATGTTATCAAAAACGGAACCCGGGACTTACTGGGTAAAGAGACGGCTATTGAACTCGAAGTGTTGAAATTAGGAGTAGATGTAAATTTGATAAATGAGAAAATGAGTACTTTTCCTAAACTCAAAGGCATAAAACTAGATATTGCTGTTGATAAAACAGTGACTCCTGTGAGTCAGGCATGCCGCAGAATACCAGTACCCCTAGAAGAAAAAGTAAATAAACGAATTGAAGAATTGACCAAATTAGATATAATAGAACCCGTAGACAAACCTTCGAAATGGGTTTCCCCAATAGTACCGGTGCTAAAAAGTAACGGCGAAGTCCGCCTTTGCGTGGACATGCGAGTTGCGAATAAAGCTATACTACGGGAACATTATCCACTTCCTACCATGGACCAGCTCCTCCCAAAGTATAGGAGAGCACGGGTATTTTCAAAATTGGATATTAAAGATGCCTTTCATCATCTTGAACTAAACGAGGCCAGTCGCGATATTACTACCTTTATAACGCCTAAAGGACTTTTTCGCTATAAAAGACTAATGTTTGGCATATCAAGTGCACCCGAACTTTTCCAAAAAACGTTAGAAAAAATACTGTCTCCATGCGAAGGAACAGCGAATTTCATAGATGACATAATAGTGTTTGGTCAAGACGAATCCGAGCATAATACTAGACTTAAACATGTTTTTAATAATGTTTTTAAGTTTTTTTTTTTTTGCATTTAAAATGCTCAATTATTCTTAAATAAATGAAAAATGTGATAAATAAAAATTACCCGACCAGGATTCGAACCTGGAACCTCTCGTTTGCCGGACGAGTGCTCTTCCAATTGAGCTATCGGGGCCTGGCGCTACGCCTCGAAATTACGTACCACATTTTTGTTTTTACGTTATATTGCTAACGTAGCTCCATCTAATGGTATAAGCTTTGCAGCTAAGACCACCTGAGATCAATTTCTTTACAGAAATTGTAAATCCCAGTTAAAGTGAAGCATTGCAATGTTTTTAATAATGTTTTTAAGTTTTTTTTTTTGCATTTAAAATGCTCAATTATTCTTAAATAAATGAAAAATGTGATAAATAAAAATTACCCGACCAGGATTCGAACCTGGAACCTCTCGTTTGCCGGACGAGTGCTCTTCCAATTGAGCTATCGGGGCCTGGCGCTACGCCTCGAAATTACGTACCACATTTTTGTTTTTACGTTATATTGCTAACGTAGCTCCATCTAATGGTATAAGCTTTGCAGCTAAGACCACCTGAGATCAATTTCTTTACAGAAATTGTAAATCCCAGTTAAAGTGAAGCATTGCAATGTTTTTAATAATGTTTTTAAGTTTTTTTTTTTTTTTTGCATTTAAAATGCTCAATTATTCTTAAATAAATGAAAAATGTGATAAATAAGTAATATATATAATAAGTCTTAGCTGCAAAGCTTATACCATTAGATGGAGCTACGTTAGCAATATAACGTAAAAACAAAAATGTGGTACGTAATTTCGAGGCGTAGCGCCAGGCCCCGATAGCTCAATTGGAAGAGCACTCGTCCGGCAAACGAGAGGTTCCAGGTTCGAATCCTGGTCGGGTAATTTTTATTTATCACATTTTTCATTTATTAAACATGTTTGTTTTAAAGAAATATGATGTAGTACTTAACCAAAAGAAATGCATCTTAAATGCCCAAGTTGTTAAATTTTTGGGTCACGAACTATCAGCAAATGGAGTTAGACCTTACATAAAAAGCGTTGATACTTTCAGAGAACCTAGAACGATTGAAGAAGTCCAAAGTTTTTTAGGACTTTTAAATTACGTGAACAAATGGATCTCAAATTATTCAACATTGACAGAGCCTATCAGGAAACTCTTAACTCTTAAAGTCGGCCAAAAAACTGATATTTCCGGATATTGGAAATCGGAGCAAAAATCGGCATTTCGCGAACTTAAATCCAAACTTAACAATATACCAACTTTAGGATATTACGATCCTGAAGATAAAACACAAGTTTTAGCAGATGCCAGTCCAGTGGGTTTGGGAGCTGTTCTAGTTCAAACTGATTCCAGGGGCCCTAGAATCATAGCATTTGGGAACAGAAGCCTGTCTGAGGTTGAAAAACGCTATTGCCAGACAGAGGAAGAAGCTTTGGCACTGGTTTGGGCCGTAGAGCACTTTCACGTGTATCTATACGGTAGGAAAAATTTTGAACTAGTAACGGATCACAAACCACTGGAAGTGATTTTTGGACCCAGATCTAAACCTTGGTTTGTTTATTTTGGTTTATTTTGGTTATTTTCATAGCTTAATGACATACGGCATTCTCCTGTGGGGAAATGCCGCCGATATTAAAACTATCTTTGTGCTGCAGAAACGGGCTATTCGCGCAATCTACAAACTTAATTCCAGAGCGACGCTTAGAAATAAGTTTAAGGAAATAAATATTCTTACGTTTGCGTCACAATATATCTTTGAAAATCTGATGTTTGTAAAAAAGAACTTAAACATGTTCCGTAGAAAATGTGACTTACATAATGTTAATACTAGAAATAAGTATAAGCTAGCCGGCTATGATAGTAGACTTCATAAAGTCACTAAATCATTTATGGGTCAATGCATACGTTTTTATAATAAGGTTCCCACAAATATTCAAGACTTACCACTTGATAAATTTAAAGTAACTATTAAACAAAAATTGTGTAATAAAGGCTTTTATACAATATCTGAAGATATGGACGATAAAAGTACTTGGTTGTAATTGTTTTTCTACAGTGCTCAATCTCCAACTCCACCTTCAACTTCATCTCCAACTCCATCTCCAACTCCATCTCCTTCTTATCCAACGCCATCTACATCTCCTTCTTGTCCATACAACAGCAAGAACGTCATGCTCCCTCAGGCGGCATGGCTAGCGGTAGCGTCGGGTGTCGGGTCACCCTCTTCCCTAAAATATGGTTGAGGAGGGTGATGGCTGGTGCTTGCGTTATACTCGTGAACGGGTGCTGCTAGCGGTGCCAGGTCGTTTTGCTGATGACTTTATGACTTTTTTTTGAACTTGACTCTGACTTCCCCCTTTCCGTGTCCACGTCCTGTCTATGTCCACGACTATCCTCATCTCCATCCACATTATCTGTTTTCTCTCTCACCTCTATCGCTACGTCTATCTCTGCTTCTATCTTTGCCTCTATATCTATGTCTACGTTTCTCTCTAGTACTTGATTGCCTATTGTATAAATATAATAAGTAGTAGACTCCAGAAGATCAACTCGTTCATGGGTCAATGTGTACGCTTAATTTTATAATAAAATCCTAAAATATTTAAGATTAACCTATTAACCCTTCGATAGATTTAAGGTTAAGTGTTATGTGAAAAGTTTTACTTTAAGATATCCGGATGCAAGAAGTTGGGATTCCCTGGCTGTAAATTGTTACTATGTATTATTTTTCTCTTATTTTTAAAAGATGATTGCTGTTGAGTTTCTTGCCACTTCTTCTCAACAGATCGACTTTCCGAAGTGGTGGTAGATTCAGTTCAATTTGTAAATTGTTTGACTTATTTCAAATGTATTTAAATACTTACGAAATAAAGAATATTTGAATTTGAATTTGAATTTGAACCTTGTGCCAGAATTGAGCGTTGGGTATTGCGTCTGCAATCATATAACTTCAAGGTTATTTACAAGCCAGGGAAAAGTAACATTGCTGATCCGTTCTCCCGTTTATGAGTGGGCTCATGTAAAACCCTCTGAAGATGAATACCATATAAATCAATTGGTTCAATTCGTAAGGCCTCAAGCTATACCCATGGAAACGTTGATCGAGGTTTGCGAATCAGACGAAGAAATACAATTGATTAAAGAAGCTTTGAACACAAATGTCTGGGATCCTCGAATCAATAATTATCGGGTTTTTTAAACTGAGCTATGGGTCCATAATAGCATTTTACTCAGAGGTGACAAAATTGTGATTCCAACAAAACTTCGGAAACAAGTTCTAGATGCAGCCCGCGAGGGTCATCCAGGGATAGTAGCCATGAAAGGTCGGCTGCGCACTAAGGTCTGGTGGCCTAAGATGGATAAAGACGCGGAAGCAAAGGTAAAGAGTTGCAGAGGATGTACACTGGTTTCTGCAGCAAACCCACCCTTACCTTTAAAAAGGCGAGATTTACCGTTTCAAGCTTGGCAAGATATCGCTATGGATTTTTTAGGCCCTCTTCCTTCAGGTCATTATTTGTTGGTGGTAATTGACTACTACAGTAGATATAAAGAAATCAAAATAATGAAATCCATTACCACCAACGACACAATAAGAAATCTGAAAGAAATGTTCTCAAGACTTGGTATTCCATTAACGATAACCGCGGATAACGGAAAACAATTTACCAGTCATGAGTTCAAAGATTTTTGTCTAGAGCTAGGTATCAAACTACTGAATACAACACCTTATACACCGCTTGAAAATGGAGAAGTTGAGCGCCAAAATCGGAACATCCTAAAAAGGTTACAAATAAGTCAAAACATGAAGTCAGACTGGCAGGCCGATCTTTTGGACTATATAATAATGTATAATAGTACTCCACATACTACCACGGGCAAAACACCGGGAGAACTTTTCTTTTGTAGGAAATTCAGAGACAAGATTCCATCGATAGTTGAGAATAGAAGTGAAGTTGATGGTGAAATTAGAGACAGAGATAAACTAATGAAGGAGAAAGGGAAAGTGTATGAAGACCGGAAACGGAGAGCAACAGATTACGAAATAGAAACAGGGGAGAAAGTTTATGTGAAAAACCTGACAAAAGAAAATAAGCTCACCACAAAATTTAATTCAACACCTCATACAGTATTAAGTTCTAGCGGAAATGAATATAATGTAAGGAACGACGAAACTGGCCACGAATATAGAAGAAATCTGATACATCTTAAGAAAGTAGAAGGACAATGGGAGATTCAACAATCAGATGTTAATAAGAAGTTAGATTCGAGCAATGAGGCTGAATAATGCATGGTATATTAAAATTCAACAGATTTAGGTAAAATCATTTATTTCACATTTTTTTATTTTTTTTTATTTTTATTTATTTATTTATTCATTAACAACTTAAAATCTTATATCTAGCACTGTGCCCCACAAAACCATGTTATTGGTTTGACTGTGGGATCGAGTCTCCGTACTAATAATCGAAAACTAAAATTATAATATAACATACTAATAAAATGCTATGAGTTATATAGTAATTAACAAAAGTTTTTCATAGTCTAAACTTACAAGTTACATACATATTATTACTTTATTTATTAACCAAATTATATAATGCTTAAATTATTTATAATAATTTTGGTAATGAAGTATGATTTTCTTTTTAAATTTAAGTTTATTACTTTCTTGTCTAATGGCCTCCGGCAGTTTATTTAACAGGTATGGCAAGCGTTTTTTTAGCGTTCTGTCTCCATAGTAATTAGATATTTTAGGTACTACGTATCTTCCGGTGGCCATTGATCGGGTATTGTAGGTATTATTTACTAACGTCAGCTCTTGCTCTCGACCGGAATGGTTATTTAATGTTAGTAGGTATTTATGTTTTAAGCTTACTGGTAGAATTTTACATATTTTGAAAAGTTTTGAGTAGTCGTCTTTACATTGTTCTTTTACTTTTTTGCTAACAAGTAGTTTTAGAAATCTTATTTGTAATGATTCTACTTTATCGATGTATGTTTTAAATGTGAGTCCATAGCAATCGAGAGCATAGCTGATGATAGCATCTACAAGTGACATATATATACATCTTAAGGTACTAATAGGAACCCTATAACTTAAATGATAGAACTTTCCTAGCAGTATTCTAAGTTTTTCACAAATGTATTCTATATGATGGGACCAAGAGAAATGTTCATCAATTTTCATCCTTAAATAGGATACACAGTTAACTCTTTCAATTGGATTACAATTACAATAGGTTTTTTTAAGATGGAAGCATGTGAATTTGTGGGTATGCAAAACAGGTTCCTCTGATGGTCGCATGTATGGGGAATGTATCAATAGTAATTTGGTTTTGTCTACATTATGTACTATACCGTTATCATGTGACCACTTTATGACCGCGTCTATGTCTTGTTGAACTAATTGACAAGTGTCTGAGATGTCTGTGCCGGCGCGTAGTATGCACAGATCATCTGCAAACATATACGCTGAGCAGTGTTGTACCACATTGCACAGGCTATTTACGTGCATAAGGTAAGTCACAGGCGAGCATCCCGATCCCTGCTTCACCCCGCACCGTATGGCAATCCTATCACTGAACGTGTCACTGACCCTTACGCGATAAGAGCGTGCCGTGAGGTAATCACCGTACCAGTTGTTTAATGGTTCTACGACACCGCACTCCTGCATTGCGATTAAAACATTTTTTTTATCTAAAGTATCAAAGGCTTTTTTGTAATCAAAAAATATAGTATAAGCAGAAAACAACTTAGTTATGTTGTGAGTCGCAGCGACCGCCCGACAACCTGCATAAATAGCGCGCGCGCACCGCGCCACGGGTATTTTGTTCGTTGTCTCTCGAGCTGTAAGGTTGTTGGTGGTCGGTGCGATTTGCAGTAAGTCCTTTACTTGTAATTTCAAAGTGATTCATAATGTGTTTGATGATATGTGATTTACATTAATGGCTGTTTGTGAATTATTGTATTTTAGAGGTTATTTGATTACTTTTGAAGTAAATAATTTAAGTTTGTGAAAGTTGTTCCTTTTTTTTATTTTATTCCTGCTTTTGATGCTAAAATCAGAAGTGGGATTCGTAATTCATTGCCCACACGTGATAAAAAGCCGAAAAACAGCCGTTAATTTAAACCATGCCGCGACCGTCTCGTTCGCGTAGCAGAACAAAGGAGTCGCACCGCCGAGAGGCTAGGCGATCTCGTAACAGAAGCAAATCGCGCCGATCCCATCATACACCTCGCTCGCGATACCGTCGTCGTACCCACAAATCAGGGTCTCGGTCTCGCGAAGGTTCCGTTAAGAACGCGTAAGGCTCTATAGTGGCGCGATTAAACGCTATCGAGGGTAGTATCAATAGTGGTCGGAGTGGCGTACACTCACCGTCACGACCTCCTCCCTCACAGCACCGCCAAGTACGCCGCAAAAAGAAGAGGAGTCCTTGGTTACAAACGCTGCAGAGTGCCTGCTGGCAGCCATAAATTGTGTCCCGGTGAGATCAAACCAATATTTTGTGTCTGATTTTGATCCCAGTGTTCATGACGTCGATACGTGGCTTAGTGAAGTGGATAAAGCGTGAAGTGTAAACCTTTGGGACGATATGGAGTGTCTTGCTCGCGTTGGAAACTATCTAAAAGGCGAGGCTCGCGCCTGGCTGGGCCAGTGAACGGGTGCCCTCCGTGATTGGTCTGCGTTCGGGTTGGAACTCGGGGCGTTGTGCCCACGTGGTGTCGACGTCGCAAGCATTCTGTGTGGTGTGATGTGTGCAGAGTCGGACGGGTGCTCCACTTGTGCGGAGTGCGCGCGTGAATCTCTTTTGGGGCTCAGAGTAGTGGCTGGGCTCGGTAACGAATTGCTAACAGGTATCATTGTGGGAGGCATTGCTGATCCTCAAATTCGCGCTATTGCCATGAATTCTAAAATGACGCCTGGCAGTTGTGGAGTTTTTGTCAAATTTTGTTAAACCGAATTTGAATCGTACAAAAAGAATAGTTCCTTATGCTAATAGTCAATTTAATTATTATCCTTACAACAAACGAAATTTTGATTCAAGTAGCTCAAAAGTTAAATGCTATCAGTGTAGTCAGTTCGGGCATAAAAGTGTCGATTGTCCGAAGCGTTCGCGGACACAATATAGCGATAAAAACTTGTCATCGTCGGCACCGCAAATAAAAAGTTGTGCCTTTTGTAAAAAAAAAAGTAGGTCATTTAGAAACTGATTGTTTTGCTAAAGAACGTTCGAATTCTAGGAATACTACAGGTGTTAATTTTTGCCGTGAAATTATGAACCTTAAAAACAGTGACGTAATAACAGGTGTTATTCCTGGAATTCCTGTCGATGTTTTGATAGATAGCGGATCTTGTGTTTCGTTATTGTCTTCCGATTTATTAAAACACTTTCCTTGTAAATTAAAACCTACGCACCTATTGTTGCGTGGATTAGGCGGTATGGAAGTACAAAGTAAATTCTTCGTTACGTTGCATGTTGAATTATGTGATATCACTTTAGAAGTTGACTTTTTTATTGCGATAAATATTTAAATACCCCAATGATTATAGGTACCGATGTTTTAAACAGAAAAGGTGTAACTTATGTTCGAACTGGTGATTCGCACCGTGTTGTTCATAGCGATTCTATAGTGCGTGACGTAATGCAAGCAAGTTTTTGTTTATTATTAGATAAATTAAGCACCCCAGTTACAGGTGATTACAAAGAACAATTATTAGGTGTTCACTCAAAATATGAGAATATTGAGAAATACTTTCTGAGTGGTACGGCAACCACAACCGTTAACGATAGTGAAATGGAAATTAATCTAACGACTAATATTCTCGTCTATTATCCACCCTTTAAGTTATCCTATGACGAGAAATTACGAGTACGTGCAATCGTAAAGGATTAATCTTTAACTTATTAAATCGACAAATTTTCGGAAGTGTACTTTTCTCAGCACTAAGATAGAGTACTTGGGGCGCGTTATTAGTCAGGGTCAGGTTAGACCGAGCGCATATAAAATTGAAGCTCTGGTTTAGTCCCCACAACCTAGCACAGTAAAATAAGTCCGCCAATTCCTCAGCCTGGCCGGCTATTTTCGTAGGTACATCTCTAATTACGCACTGAAAACTGCTTGCATTGCGTGGCTGACTAAAAAGACCGTAACGTTTCACTGGACTGAGGAACACGAAAAGGCATTCGTAGACGTAGGTGTAAAATTGGGATTCATTTGTCTCAGTGCGGCCACGACTGTGAGTGGCGTGCGTTTAGCACTTTGAGGATGTAAGTAATCGTGGTGTGCTTGCCGGAAAGGGGCAATGTGATGTGTGATGGTGCCTGCCGGATGGATATGCCCTATTGGTGTCTACCGGATGGAGGTTACCCGTGTTTGTGTTCTAGAGTATTGTATACTGCGCGATCTTGAAACCTTTATTGTGGCTTAATGCGTTTTTTTGAACCCTTAGTACCTACTTGGTAGATAGTAATGATATCATGGTTGAGCGGGTGAAATTTTGTGGTTAAGCGGCATTCATAATGCCTTTTTAAATAGGTAGTCTGAATATTGAAGTTGTAGATTTTCTTTCTGATTATCGTGTATCCGTGACTCGGTAGAAATCGCTTTGTATCTTGCCAATCTTAGATTATTTTGCTGCGATTCTTAGGAGACACGTTTTCTTATGTTTTAGTAACAGTAAACTTGTTATTATTTTGGCAATTGAAACGTAATATTACGATAGTGTGTGTTTAATGAATCACGGAGATAGGTAATAACGTCGAGATTGAAAAGATTGAAAATTGAAAATGCGTTGAACTTGTTGCGAGTGACAAAAGAGCTGGATTTTACTGTTGAACTGTTTGCAGTTGTCAAACAATTTTAATACTTTGTTGTTGTAAATTATGAAGTACAATGCAATGCTCTTATTGGTTTGATATACGCCATAACCGGATGGAGGTTATGAGTGTGAGTTGATATAACCGGATAGAGGTTATAAGTGTGAGGTGATGTAACCTAGTGGAGGTTACATTACGTTTTGTGACGGGATGGACGTCACTGCAGAAGAGCTTTGCATTGTTTGCTAATTAATTGGGTTATTCTAGCAGCTTATGCTTGCTTTGTTGTTTATTGTTACATTCAAAGTAAATTTCATTGTTTAATGTGCGGTTTTCTTATCGAAATTATTGTGGTTCGTACAATGCGCTGACGTATCTCGGACTGACGGTCGATAGTAGCTCGGTATTAATTGAGTTGGCATTGTAACTGACGGAACGGACTCGCGAATAAAGATTTTGTTGTGACTAAGCCAGGGTTATACCCAAGCCCATAGACTCGGTACTAAGTAACTGTCCAGTGATTAATTAATTCTATCGTGTTTTGTGAGTAACGCTTCTTTTCGTATGAGTATCGTAAAGATATGAAATGTCATGGATGACGTTCTGTAATAAGATAAGGAAGAGGATTGTTTTGTTAAAAATAGGACTCTAGGTCAAAAAGGACAGGGCGAAAAGGATTCTGTTCAGAGGGTGAATCTGTGCAACGAACTCACGGCGGAAACTCTTTGAATGTGAGTTTAATGTTTTGCTTGTGTTTCAGAAGATAGTTACTGGCTTTGCGTAACTGTGTGTGCGAGTATGCAGGTCTATATGTGAGCTATCCGATGCGCACGCACTGCGACTGAGCGACCTGCCTCGCAGACGTGTCTCTGACGCGTGGAGGCCCTGCCTCGTGACGTGTTTCTGACGCGTGGAGGCCCTGCCTCGTGACGTGTCTCTGACGCGTGGAGGCCCTGCCTCGTGACGTGTCTCTGACGCGTGGAGGCCCTGCCTCGTGGACGCTTTTAGCGTGATAAAGCTCTCGGGGCCCTAGCTCCGCAGTAAGGGGCCCTCACCCCCATAGACGCGTTCCTACCGTGTGTAGTAAATCGTTAGGGCATAAGTCAGGTAGGACGAGCGAGTGGTGTCCCGAGAGTTCCGCAGCATTTTTCGAAAGTAAGTTACTCTCGAAAGTTTTTAATGTTATCTATGTTTCAGTGGAACGTTTGGTTCTTGCGTGCGTATGAGCGCGAGACGGGCGCTTGGTTTGCTGTTCAACAATGGAGAACTGCGAGAACCAATGGCCACCCTTCAAGACCAGCAACCTAGTGTTCCTGGCTTGGCAGACGTATCTGTTAGATGCGTATCAGGTGTTGTCCTGGGAGACGTGTCTTGTGTACACGTATCAGGCGTTGTCCTGGCAGACGTATCTGTTAGATGCGTATCAGGTGTTGTCC
Source organism: Stenoptilia bipunctidactyla (assembly GCA_944452665.1). Classification (NCBI taxonomy): domain Eukaryota; kingdom Metazoa; phylum Arthropoda; class Insecta; order Lepidoptera; family Pterophoridae; genus Stenoptilia; species Stenoptilia bipunctidactyla. Next base: position 25,438,773 of record OX101736.1, read on the forward strand.
TGGGAGACGTGTCTTGTGTACACGTATCAGGCGTTGTCCTGGCAGACGTATCTGTTAGATGCGTATCAGGTGTTGTCCTGGGAGACGTGTCTTGTGTACACGTATCAGGCGTTGTCCTGGCAGACGTATCTTTCAGATGCGTATCAGGTGTTGTCCTGGCAGACGCATCTTTCAGATGCGTATCAGGTGTTGTCCTGGCAGGTGTTGTCCTGGTTTTTGTAACGGGTTTAAAACCTGTAGAGCTCGTATACGAGCTCGATTATGAGCATGTTAGAGATGTCAGTTTGAAGACGTGTGAATTCATCTGAAAGCGAAGTGAATTATCTCATGTTGTGAAAGTGTGACTTTGTTTGAGGGCCTTGAATGTGAGATGAATGACAGAATAGGCAACAGTGTCTGTTGATTTGATTAATTAACTGTCTATTTTCATTTAAGGTTGCGACGGAAACATCTCCGATGATGCTGATGAGCTCTCAGGTGTTTCCGCTGGCCCTCGGTGACTCGGATGACAGTTGCGATAAGGACGCCCCTGTCGCGACAGCTCAAGTTGGAGGAGAAGACATCTTGGGTGCAGCCGAGGACGGTGCACATTCAGGAGTGGCCGTATAAGCAGAAAACAACTTAGTTATGTTGTGAGTCGCAGCGACCAACCGACAACCTGCATAAATAGCGCGCGCGCACCGCGCCACGGGTATTTTGTTCGTTGTCTCTCGAGCTGTAAGGTTGTTGGTGGTCGGTGCGATTTGCAGTAAGTCCTTTACTTGTAATTTCAAAGTGATTCATAATGTGTTCGATGATATGTGATTTAAATTAATGGCTGTTTGTGAATTATTGTATTTTAGAGGTTATTTGATTACTTTTGAAGTAAATAATTTAAGTTTGTGAAAGTTGTTCCTTTTTTTTATTTTATTCCTGCTTCTGGTGCTAAAAATAGCTATAACGAATTTTTTATCCTCTAAATAGCCATTGATTTCATCTGTAAATTTTGACAGCAATGTGTTTGTACTTCTTCCCTTTAAGAACCCGTGTTGACAATCATTTATTACTTTGTTTTTTTGCAGATATTGACTAAGCTGAATAACAATACTCTTTTCCATTATCTTATCGATGCTGGATAGTATGGCTATTGGTCGATAATTGGATATTTTTTTACGATCTCCTCTTTTAAATATTGGTCGAATAATCGCTTCCTTTAATTGATTTGGAAATGTACATTGCTTAACTGATGAATTTATTAGTTTTGCCAAAACGGGACTTATATTATCTGCTGTTATTTTTAAATCGGACATGCGTATCAAGTCGCAGCCGGGGGACTTTTTAGTATCCATATTATTAATGATCTTTTTTATACCTAAGCTAGTTACCGGCTGCCATCTCATGCACACGTCCGCTGGTTTCACATATGAGTCTCTATTTAAAAATTTTATATCACATTCATGTTTGATATCAATTATTTCATTTAAAAAGTTATGAGCAAATTTATCACAAATGTTTTTTAAACTTTCTTGCCTATCCATATGGGATAAAATTGAAGTATCTAAGGATTGTTTATTATTACCAAGCATAGAATTAATTTTTTCCCATAAATTTTTCATGTTGTTTTTACATTTTAATATACTTTCCTTGTCATAATTATTTTTACTTTTATTTATAGCCTTTTGGCATTTATTTCTGAACCTAGTGTAGGTAAGGCGCTTAACCATATTTTTAGGATCGTTGCTCCAAACTTCGAACATCCTATCCCTTTCCTTAATCATTGCTTTTAAGCCATTACTAATCCATGATTTATTGTTTCTATTGGATATGTTCACTTTTTTGGTTGTATAGCATTCATTATAAATTGAAATAAACGTTTGACTTAAAGTATTATACAACTTTATAGGGCAGTCTATCGATAACATGTTGTTGAAATTTATACCTAGTAATTTATTACGTACCAAATTATTGTCTAGGATACGTTTATTTATGAATGCATTAGTTCTAGGCGGACAATGCGAGCGTCCTCGTGGATCTAAGTTAGTTCGTCTCCATTGCACCGCGGCTGAAACCAAATAGTGGTCCGAAATTTTGTGTTTTATTACTGCTGATTCAATAGATGGGCCATTGCTTATTCTTATATAAATGTGGTCAAGACACGATTCGACTGTTTTACCCATTAAAATCTCTTTTCTAGTTACGTCCTTGATGCATTTTATGAAACCATACTCAGATAATAAGTTCTCGTATGCAATTACATTTTTATCACAACAATTTAATAAATTTATGTTTATGTCTCCACACATTACAATTTTTGAATTACTTGGCAGGCTATCAAGCAAAGTACGCAATTCTATCAAAATTTGAGAAGTTTTTTCTTGTTTGTTAATTCTTGGCGGTCTATAGATTGAGACAAGATAAATTAACTCACCTTGGTAGTCAAGTGCAATGGAGACGCACTCCGCAGATTGCATTCTAGTGGCTATTGACGTGTGACACTCGCGTGCACATAACTCTGTCCTTGTATAAACCAAAACGCCACCCCCAGTACGATCCGTCCGTGTATACGTATTTAAATTATATCCATTTATTTGGTATAACGATAACAGAGTAAAGTTAACATTGGGTTCTGTTATGACTATAACATCTAGGTATTTAAAACTGTCATTTAATGTAACTAATAGTTGGTTAAAGTGTTTTTTTAATGATCGTATATTCACATGCAATATATTTAAACTTTTTTTACTTAAGTAATTTATCCAATCACGCAAACCATCCACACAATTGTAGCTTACACTGGTTTCTTTTATAAAATCGATATAATTAAAGTCTGCGAACTTTACGGTTTAAACTTTAACAAAAGGAAATAGAATGTAGTTAAGTTACCTATCTATTTTGTTTTAAGTAAGTCATTTATTTCATTTTCTGTTTTGATCCATATTGCATGTGTACCTTCAGTTTTTTTCACCAAGACTTTACCGTTTGATATCCAGATGTACTCGTGAATTCCTCGCAGTTGTTTTTTGGCGTTATAAATTAAACTTTTAGTGCTCTTCGGTAAATCCTCATTTATGTATATTTTATTAGACATCGTTCCTCCAGTAATAATATCGCTCTTCAGTTCCGTCGGGTTGTTGCGTTTTGTCAGCCAGCTGTTTCGTGCTTCAATTCCACTTGGCTTAAATCCTAAAATGATGGCCGCTGGTTTGGTACCTTGCTTTGGTGTACGACTACGCGTTGCCCATTCAACATCAGCGCAACTCACACCAATTTTTTGGCCAATTTTGGTTACTAACTCCATGACGTTTTCACCTGTAAGCTGTTGTACTCCCACTATTTCTAGGTTATGTTTACGCGATGACTGTTCGAAATCATAAACTTTTTGTTCTAGTGCAAGGTTACACTTTTCTAAGTAAGTGCATTTGTTATTTACACTGACTACTGTCTTCTCGAGCTTAGTAAATTTGTCTTTCGACTGCTCTTGTTCGAATAACAAAGAATCGTATTTATCTGAGAGTTCAGTTATGCTTTGTTGCATAGTACTTAGCTGCTTTTTTAGGTCTGCAATCACACTCACTTTTCTCTGTATATCCTTTAAAATGTTTGCAAATCCTTGAAGTTCTTCTTCCGTCTCCTCCATATCTGACCCTTCTTCCTCACAATTATTACAGTAAATCCTATTTTTTCCACCTTTTAAGTCTGCGGCGAGTCCTCTTACACAGCTTTTATGAAAAGTTCCTTGGCACTGGCCTTGACATATAAAGTGCGAGCCTTTTTTAGAAAGATTTTTCTTGCATTTTTGGCACTCCATCGTAATTTTAAGAAAAATAATATTTTGGCGTACGTGCGCACCGAATGCCGCCGCGCGTGAGACTGATTAACAAAGCATATAAGTTTATATTAGAAATGTATGAAAAATATAAGTTTCAAAAATAATTTTATAACAATAATATTAATATGTATAATGATCAAATATAATATTAATATGTATAATGATTAAATATAACATTAATATGTATAATGATTAAATATAATATTAATGATTGTTTTAAATTTAAATGGAAAGGAACAGGTGTGACGTATCAATAAAGTGCAAGCGGCGCACGCTCTGTTTCCGGACTGAGATTGATTGACTGATAGCGGGAACTCGACCGATGGACGTCTGGAAAGAAGGTGTGTTGCATTGCTTGGTGAAATAGTTTTCGGTGTATTATTGAAGTGTAACCCTGTACTAAATTAAATAAGGATATCACAACATGGATTGCACTACTTTTCACAAATTTGATTTCCAAAGCACGGTTAACCGGCACAAAATATCAATAACAATCTCTTTTCTTCCGAGGCGCCAAGTCACCAGAGTATCAATTAACAATATCACTTTGACGTTTTGACCTCTGTCAAAAAACAATTCGTCTTCGTTCATTGAAGCAAAACCACAGACTAGCGCCACCTATGGTAACTGGCGCGAACAAATAGCCTTGCTATGTCAATTAAAATGTATAATAAATTACCAAGCGAAATGACATATTTACCAATTAATAAATTTAAATTTATTCTGCGTAACTGGCTAGTAGACCGCTATTTTTATAATGTACCTAAATGATTTTAATGTTAAAAAAAATAATTATAAATTACTTACGTAGGTACTTAATTTTTTTTTTTCTCTTCACATTAATATAAAATGAAATAAAATGTAATCCTATGGCGCATTTGTACAACTCTAATGCATGCTGTCTGACAGTAAAATATGTGATCACAACCAAAAACCCAACAACCTAAATGTACCATATTTTATGCAATAAAGGAATTTTGAATAGTTGAAAGTTTTAGAAGTTAGGTTATTTACCAGCTGTTACCCCTAAACATTAGGGCATGCACCAGTAACAGAGGTTTTCTTAACGTTTTTGTGGGTGTCGGGCTGACCCGCGTCACTGCAAGAGTCTCTCTCCATAATTGTAATGCCTCCAAATGTGTCAAACGTGACGTCAGATGGCTTTATAGCTTCTGGTGTTCTGCCTACCCCATAAGGGATACAGGCGTGAAGTTATGTATGTATGTAGACCAGTAAAATGAGACGCCTGGACATGGATTACAGATGTTTGACTCGTTAAACGAAGATAAATTGCTGATAAGGGCTTCATTAAGGTGGAATAAAAACATAGGTACTGCTATAAACGCGTTGTGAAGCGAGTTCGTCTGTGCAAGTACCATCGTCTTGCTTATGTATGCAACCAAACGAGTTAACAGCAACCGGTTTGTTACGGATTTATTGGCCTCGATGCAAACCATCTCATTGCCCTAAAGTAGTCGAACGCCGGTAGTTCTCCTGGAGTTCCAGTTGACTATGCGGTAGCGACTACTTCATCATTATCAACCGGGAGACCCCCACTGCTGGACAAAGAGCTCCTCCAACGTTCCTCACGTCACTCGTTCCCTCGCCGCCCTCATCCGGCGTTTACAGCGACCTACACGTATTTAGTATCAGTTAATCTAAAAAGAACCGTTCAATCGGAACTTATATTAATATATGTTGTTTCACTGAACACGCCCTAGGACCTGCAACGCAGCTTTATATTTCACACTTGTAGGCTTAGGAAGGTAATCTAACTTTTAATATCGCCTTAAGTTTTACATTCCTTATATGAATTAAATATTTTTTATCTGGATTACGTACATTATACATTTTATTCTACGAAGAAAAAAGTGATATAATAAGCGATTCAAATGAGAATAGGAACGTCAATAACCTTTATATTATGTCAAAAGTCCTTGATGAAAATGAAGGACTGTAAAAATTTTCTTGCAATAAAAACAGTAACTTTTTATATTATTTTGTTTATCAGAGTATTATATGCAATACAAATAAAAACTTTGTTTTATTATTTTTGTTTTTATGCGGGAAAGTAAAGAGCATGCATAGTGAAAAACCTCGGAAGCCATGCCAACATTATATGACGACGATGACAACTCAAAAAATGAATTTTCTATTGTAATTAAATTTTTTGCTTACTCTACCTAACCGGTTCGAATTGATAGCTATGACGTCACAATATGGCGCTAAGTCGGTCCTATTCTCATTTGAAAAGCATAGTACGTAACTTTTCTAAACTTTACTTTGGTATGATGATAAAAACAGATTAAAATAAATGTAAATATGACTCATTACAGCTATCAAAACTTTTATACATGTCTCTGAAGCACTCATGGTAATTTACTTTACATTATATTTTATCAGAGTACCTAATCATAGTGCTTGATCTAGTTATATAGCTTCCTTGAATTGTATTTCATGCCGATCGCAGTTCATATACTGTTTTTATTGCAAAGGTCTTAAATTTCTTTTCAACACACTTGCTCGTAAAGTGAGCTTTATTCTATTGAATTTAGAACTATAAACTGTTAAATAAAACACTTTTTAACCGGATTTATTGCGTATATTTACATTTTAAATTTTTGACTCGACGTTTCGGTGTCTTTTCAGACCCCGTGGCCAGTCGCTCGTGACCACGGGGTCTGAAAAGACACCGAAACGTCAAGTCAAAAATTTAAAAATTTAAAATGTAAATATACGCGATAAATCCGGTTAAAAAGTGTTTATTTAATAGTATGAATCGCGAAAACTTAAGACAATATTAACTATAAACTGGGCTATAAGTCACGCGTGCATAATATATTATACCCTAGTGCATAATATAATGAATCCTACAAAGCTGAATTGTACCTTTGTGCAAATTACATGCGAGTAAACAGAGCATATTTTATTGATCCGGGTTATACATTAAATATTTTCAGAAACAACAAAGAGGTTTTATACCACTGCAAATCCATATACATTTTTGAAATGTTTGCGCCTTATATTAGTAAAACAAATATGTATATCAAACAAATTGTTCACAATTTACAATAATTTGTTATAAAATATTAAAATATTTGCATTTACCACTCCAAATTAAAAATTTTCACGTAAAATAGGCTGTATATGCTATACAGACATTGACACATTTGGCAGAAAAAAAAAACATACGCGCATGCGCGAGGTTCGGCGCCATTTTTCAATCACAATTCACAGCTTTGTTATGAAGTGTGTTTGTTATTTTATGACCACGTATGTCTGTCTTTTACTCACAAGTGTGTTGAAAAACGTCGTATGTAACTCGTAAGCGTTGCTAATTACAGTCGAGGCTGTGATTTGAGCCCGAGCCCCCGACGCGGTGACGACGCTCGGAAAATAAAAATATTTTAAAGTACAAGTCTTACAGTCAATTATATATGGGACGATAATAATTAGAATAGGTTTAAAATATTATTTGTTAGTTTTTAAAGTCTTTTTTTGTGTCGGGGGGTTTTTAAAATTTTTAATTTTACTTTTATTTTGTACTTTTTAAAATAGGTTTTAATATTAGGAAGATGGTAGTCAGATCCCCTCATCAACAATAAGAGAGCTGATGATCTTCAAACGGCTGATCAGGTCATTGTAACCTTACCATACACTTTCAATTTCATTGAAGTAATACGGTACCAAATTTCGAATCGATAGGATATATGGAAGGTAGTCAGATCCTCTCATCAACTATTAAAGAGCTGATGATCTTCAAACGGCTGATCAGGTCATGGTTCCCTTACCATATACTTTCAATCTAATTGTAGTAATACGGCACCAAATTTCGAATCAATACGACATATGGAAGCTATTCAGATCCCCTCATCAACTATTAGAGAGCTGATGATCTTCAATTGGCTGATCAGGTCATGGTTACCTTACCATATACTTTTAATATCATTGTTGTAATACGGCACCAAATTTCGAATCGATACGACATATGGAAGTTAGTCAGATCCCCTCATCAACATTAGAGAGCTGATGACCTTCAAACGGCTGATCAGGTCATGGTTCCCTTATCATATACTTTTAATATCATTGTTGTAATACGGCACCAAATTTCGAATCGATACGACATATGGGAGTTAGTCAGATCCCCTCATCAACTACTAGAGAGCTGATGACCTTCAAACGGCTGATCAGGTCATGGTTACCTTACCATATACTTTCAATATAATTGAAGCAATACGGTACCAAATTTCGCATCGAAAGGACATATGGAAGGTAGTCAGATCCCCTCATCAACTAGAAAAGAGCTGATGATCTTCAAACGGCTGAACAGATTTTCATGAAACATGGCTAAGAACACTCGGGATAAAATTATCTATAACACAAAAAAAACTAAACGAAAATCGGTTCATCCGTTTGGCTGCTACGATACCACAGACAGATACACAGATACACAGACACGTTATACTAGATTGTTAAACTAGGGTCGGATGACATCAATTCCCATACGAGGTGTTTAGACGCCCGAGCGCAGCGAGGGCGGATATAATCCGAGTATGAATTGATGTCATCCACCCGCGGGGAACACTCTACTTTTCATTTCGAATATAAGGAAAGTAAAAAAAAAAACATTTTTCTTAAATATTTATTTAAAATTAATGGAAAAGTTCGAACAATTCGTAAAGTTTAAAGTGACATTTTTATTCACATATAAATGGGTGACATATTTCTATGTATGTATAGCTATCATTTTTTACATAAAACAACCCTATGTATTAAAATAATTATATTTAATTAAGAAAATTAAATTATATATTTATATTTTTTTTAAATGATAGTGGCAAAATATAGACAAATATAATTTTTTAAATATCTGTTTCGCTGTTTAGGCATAGAATTAGAAAATTAAGTAGTTCTTGAGCATCAATTGAGTGGTATAATTCTATAATAGGTATTAATTTCATTATTATTATTGTATATTTTATTTCTATGTCTTTTGTTTTGTTTTAAATGTCAAAGAAAAGATTATGGTTTAGTGTAATTCGGTAAATGTATCTGTCATAGCATAGTTTGCTCGCCCTCCAGCACTCTGTGATAGCAACAGCGTCTCAGTCTAGACTGTGACATAATGCTGAGCTGTGGCGTTTTCGAAAACTTTGTATTTAAGGTTTAAAAATTTTTTGTATATTCCGTAGTAATATTTTTGTATCCTTGTTTTGTTTGCCGAATAAATGTTTTTCATTTCATTTCATTTCATGAATTACTTCTTTTAACTTGACTTCTAAAATAAAAAAAAAATCATAAAAAAATCTAAATTTTTGACAGCTGGCTTCACAAGAAATGTATTAGTTCTATTTTTGAAATCCATTCCGGCCCTTGGTTCGGAATGAATTTGTATGAAACATTCCGACCCGCGGGTCGGAAGAAGCATTTTCAGCCCGATACTTGGATTAAACATAGACTACTTTCCGAGTATGAGAAATGAAAAACTTATAACACCCCTCTCGTCGTTTTGCGTCGGGGGTTAAAAACAATACTTTTTGCCAAAGAATATGTGGTTCAAAGTGCATAACTTCCAAGATATCATCAATCTTAATATAATGAGTTCATAAATTATCACCCTTGTAAGATCTCTTTAACATTAATTCAATAGATGCGTGTCTCTGAAGCCAAACAATAAACAACAAAAACATTTTAAACGTTGAGGAACGTTGCATGCAATGTACAACGCAAAGCAACGTTGCGAACTGTACCTGTAAAAAGGGATAGAAAATGCCACGTTGTCATACTTCGCATTAAAGGTGTTTTACATAAGATGTTTTGACTTAATTGAATTATTTTGTAAGAAAAATAAAACCAAAAAAAAATTAAGGTTGAAAAATTATTCACATGTTATTTTATTCTATTACATGCTCCCATTAATACCCTAGAGTTATGGGAAATCAACAGGAACACCTTGTATATCTATTTATATTCTAGGTTCCCCCCTAGTTCGATCTATCCCATATCACAAGCTCTGCTTAGTTTGGGACCATGTAGTTGGTGAGATTGTCTGGGGATTTTATTTCTTTATTTATTATTTATTTAATTGCGTGATTAAAAGATGGCATAATTTGAAAGCTTTCACATTCGGCTTCCAATAAAATTTCAAAGATTCATAGTGGCTGCTCGCTCATACATTATTATGAAACAGATTAATGAAATCTCTTCCGTTAACCGGGTGTGGATACACCCCGGCCGATGAGTAAGTTAACACAGTATCGTCATTACTTTGAGCGTAGATAAGCGCCGGAGTACCGGTATATCCAAGTGTATAGTTGTGTGTGAGTCACAACGCCGCGCCGTACAGCGGTGGGAGTAGAGTTAGTAAACACGGGGGCTGTTTACTAAGTCATGGATGATAAGTTATCGATTTGCGCTAGGGCTAACTGTGTATATCGATGCAATCTATAAAATAAGTTTAAAAATGCCAAAATCTTTCTGATCCTGATTGCTTCAAATAGTTTTTAAATGATGACAGTTTAAGCCTTTCAAAAAAAAACTTAAATGATCCCAATCTGGAATAGCGACATCTTATGAGTAAAATTTGCCAAGAATTCAAAAGACATTGATTTTGTAACAACAACGTATAATTCATTGAAAGAATATTTTCTTGTAACTTCGCAAGAAAATATCTGTTTAGGGACAGTGGTGAAAGTAAGGATGCAAAACGTAATTTTTTATAAAAACGGCCATCTGTGTTAGTTGTGTAAACATTGCTTTCTATGCATTCTATTCATTTGCCTTCTACGTTTATATCAGCAAAAATACAATTTCTTAAACTCATAGTATCTAGTTTCATACAAAACTTAGTTTACTGTGTTCACTACTCCCTAATAAAGGGCAGAGCCCTGTAGTTTAAGGATGAGTAGTAGTCATGCTCAACCCATATTAAATTCTACAAACCAGATTTAATAAATTAGTTTATACACCACCTTTGTTTAAAATTCGCATTATGTATGAGATAAAGTCCACCTAAAACAAGATATTAATCCCTTAAGATTAAAAAAGGTATCTTACAGGGAATAACATATACTTTAGTCCAAAGGGTTATAATGTCATTTGATTTTGGAATGTCAATTGGAACGAAATTTAATAATACCTACATGGAGAAGGCTGTATGACTAGTTGCTTTGCCTAATTAAAAAATATATGGACTTTAAATTTGGCTGTATAAGTTTGTGTACCTTTGCATTTGGAACGACTACCAAGAAAAAATTAAAAACCCTCGTAAAAAACCTGTATGCGACGGTTTCTTTTGCCTTTTGAAAAAGACAAATAAGAAATAAAATTGCGCGGTTTTTGAAAAGAAAATTTTTTCAGAGTTTTTATTTCAATAGTATTTAAATAAATAAAATATGTCGAGCTCGAGTGACGATTTAACACCAGAAGATATTAGAAATGAAGCAAATAGTATCGTCGATAATATTTTGTCGTGTAAATCGAAGCATTTGTACATGAAATTTTACGAAGATTTCTTTGCTTGGAAAACTAAAAAAGCCGTGAAAATTATTTCGGAGTCATTGCTTTTAGTATATTTCAACAGTTGTCTGCTACAAAGAAACCTAGCCTATGGACTGTTTACTCAATGTTGAAGACAACAGTAAACAATGAATATACCAAATAGAAATATCACTATATCTTTACATAACTGGTCAACTGTTTCTAATATTATCTTTAATTTCTAAATTATTAACTACTTAAGTACTTGATTTAATTCCTGCGTTTCATTACCTAATTATCTTACAAGGTGGTGTATAAAGTAGAGTATGCTCCTCGGGGATAACAGTGTCTTAGTCTTGGGCAGTCTTGAATCCCTCGCTTCATTCAGGATTCTTACAATAATTCCCTCACTTCGTTCGGGAATTAACATCTTAATTCCCTCACTGCGGTCGGGAATTATCTACAGAATCCTTCATTTCGCTCAGGATTCAATATGATGCCCGTGACATAATACACTGCTTTATCCCCTTGATGCATAATCTACTATTTTAAGTGCTTTGAATATAAACAATTGTTATTTAATTTAACATATGTTATAAGAGACAGATAAAAGAAGACAAACCCGAAAGCTAAAAATGTGTGTGGGTGTGTGTTTGCGTGTGTTGAGTGTGTATGTGTGTATACGGTGTGTGTGATGAAAACAGTATTATTCGTCAAGGCATGGATGCATACTCGTATTTTTAAGTTAATTTGTGATATCTAGTAGGTCTACATAACACAAGTTCTATAAGAAACTTCAATAGGTGAGAATGTTATAAATCTAAATTTAGTTAGGTACTGTAGAATAATTTCACTAGAAATACTTCTTTCATCTCTGACTCTGGACTTGTTTGAAGTAGGTACCTTATTGCTAGTGCTAGGGGAAAGTATATATTGAAGATATAGTGTAGGACCTTTCAATAAAGACGGGTCGATTTCAAGATGGAATAAAACAGGTTATGGGTGAGATATTAACGATATTAATCTTTAATTAGAAAGACAAATTTGTGCCATTTTGTTATTATAACATAATAATAATTCAAATGTCCGCCGCAATTTCGCACGGATCCGGGAAGTACAATTTTCAATGACGCCGCTGCATTATTTCTACTGAAACTAAGTGATGGACTAGGTTATGTCAACTTTCAGGATATCAGTTTATTACGGCTTATTGGTCACTTCAATTGGTCATTGGAAACTTCAAAAACCCCGACAAGAAAATATCATAATATACATATGGTTCAATTCAAGCTTAAAAAATTGGATTTAAGTGGATGTGCCTGTTGATTGTTCTCTGTCTGCTGAAAATTGAACCTTCCAGATTTGTGCCACCATTCGAAGACGCGAAGGACAGTTAAATGATGTCATATTCAAAACAAAATGGCATGAATGGATCTTTGAAAAAACAGAAAAAATCGTTAATATCTCATACACAGCCTGTCTTATTCCATTTTAAAATCGACTCGCCCTTATTGAAAGACTTTCTTATAGTAAACGCAACCCAATGAAGATTCTTTTCTGGGACCATGTCTTGACCTACATGCACGCTGCGACTGCAGCGGCAGCCTGGGTTGTGTTTTTGACGGTTCGTCCAAAGATAAGCGATACGAGATAAGATAGGCGCACGCGACACCAGAGGGCTAGATAGTAGGTCGGCGGCACTCATCAAACCGTGTTCCGCAGATCATGTGCTTCACTGTTTCTACTATGTTTTTACGAATGTAAGCCAAAAAGTGCTTTTCTAACAATCAAAAAAATCGTGTGTTGATTGTTAGTGTGATAACTGTAATATGGCACATATTTGTCTTATTTCTATGAACACGATGAAGTAGTGTATTGATATTTGTGTGAAGAGTGAGGAAAACTGTGAGGAGTGTGTTGTGTGAGCAGCCAGCATGGGGTGCTGCGCTCGCGCCGCGCCGTCGCTGCTGCTGCACGCCAACATCCTGCTGGTGGTAAGTAGCAGCGCCCTTAGCGGCTAAATACCTCATGCAAGTTGTACCTCTCTGTTTATACACTTTTATAGCTGCAACAAAACATCTCAACACAAACTGCTTATGAATATAAGTTTAAAACATCTTTGTTTTCTGAGATATGCGGCTGAGATATAGCAGATACAATGAGGTTTCGACTGTATAAACCAAATGCTGTATAAGAAAATGCTTTTTGTACGTTATTTCGTCTAGTTTTTACATCAAAAGCTCGGACTTACCGCGCCCCATTACTAATTCATTGATCGTACGAGGTATACCTAGAAATACAAGTACAATAAATAATACCAAATTATTCACCTTGATAAATCATCGATAGTAGGAACCGATCGCCTATCTTATCTGTAGTTCGCGTTCAAGATAGTACCTCCTTATAATTTCACTTGATTCAAAATAAACTTAAAAAAAATCAGAAATATTTACATGCTTTTGACATTAGCTAAATTCAATTTTGACATCAAGCCTCCTCCCTGTATTCCTTTCTTCCCCGGCAGGTCCCTAGACCAATCAATATGTGGTCTCTACTCTCAATCCCAGATCCTATTATTCTTAAATGCCTTTTGAAATACATCCATCAATTCAATATAAGGTTATAATGCTAGCTCAAATCCCCCGGCTACTGATATTATACAGCAATTTTAAGAAGCAGTAAGGGCTGGTGGCTGTCAAAGATAGTCTACGCCCCTTCACGCGATACTGGCAAAAATAGTCTGTTGACTCGTAACAATGGCTGATTGCCATAAATAATAAGAAGAGGAAGAAGACAAACCCTATGTGATAGGTATATACCGCACTCACTGTGCGTCTTTTGATAAGGAATCCAACGGTGTAAAAATAAAAAATAAAAAAAACGAGATACTTGATTCTAGCTTAGTGCAGCCGATTTTTCTTCTAACTTGTAAAAGGTTTCATTTTCAAAATTCATCTTTTTTTTTTAGTCTTCTAAAGAATTTGCAAACTCTTGAGATCATATATCAGTGCATTGAAAGAACTGGAACCATATTTACTGATTTCTGAACATGATACATATCCTTCATCCCAGTCGACTATTTGATATTAATAATAAAGTAATAATTGTTGTTGAAAATAAGCTTTTTTTCTATTATTCTATAAGGTTAACATTTGCGGAGACTTTGACTTCGCTGCGCACAGCTTGATAAGCAGATGATCTCAAGGAACGACGCTGAATTATTTTGTAGTGTAGCATGAAATTATAACTCGTGCTAAAAAGATAACGCTAGACTAGGCTATCTAAATCCAATTAAATTCAATAAAGTTGATGTATCACAAAATTAATGTCAGGTACTTTTTATGTTTATTAAAAGGTTTGAATGGGTCCATTTAAAGTATAATTTTGTTTACTTGTACTTATGTACTGAGCAGTCGTTAGGGTACCTTTGTCAAAAGCCTTTTTGGTGCCATGAAAAAAAGGCAAAATGGCTAATTGGCTTTCGGCTCGGCTCTGACGTCCACCAACCAGCACTGGGCTCATTAAACAGGGCTGTGGCGATAATGATAAATAATAGTTTGTATGGTAGGTATACAAATCTATACACAAGTCAGTCTCGACAGCATCGATTGGTCAGAAATCAGAACACGTGGAGTTTTTGAGCTGAAATTAATATGAAATAATTAAGTCTGCAATCTGTCAGAGCGTTACAAGATTTGTTAATTTTTTCAATTTGTTTTTTTTTAAAATTTGTTTCCTTGTAAAAAATACCTCAATTACCTATATTTTTAACTCAATTTCTTAGTTCACTGTGTGTGGTTTAATAATTTCTTAAGTTCGGTTCGGGTAAGTTACCACAATTAGGTAAAGTCAGAAACTATAAGAGATACAAAGATCTGTTAGGGACCATGTTATTGATTTTAATAAAAAGATAAACAGCATTTAGAAATTTACAAAAAACACTTGCTCTCAGCTCAGGAATCTAACCCGGAAATTTGACAAATAAAACAGAAAATATTTCCATTTAGCAATCAAGGAAATGGTTTTTGTCTCATTTTTCCGGGTTTTCTGTAAATGTGTGAATGCAGTTCCCCTTTTTATTAAATCGATGAGATTAGATCTTCGTAGCTCTTTTAGTTTCAGACTTTCCCATACTGACCGATCTTAATGCTCCACCTTATAATTATATTCTTAACTTTTATTTTTGGCAGTGTGGATAGGGTTGAATGCGATAAAAATTTTAACTTAAAGAACGTTATATTCTGTTAGGACCAGGAACCACCATAAGTTAACGTTTACCAAATCAAGGCTGGCTGAAAATCAAATCATTTATCGGAATTTCAATACGCATTTGTAATAAAATAAAGGATACATTATGCTAGAAAGTCTTTTATATAATTAAAGATTATTGGATAATAAAAGAGCGTGGGCTTGATTCACAGGCTGTGTCTAAGATTACAATCATGTAAATTATCGTGTAAGCAGCTCGGCTGTGACATTGTTTTTACATAATTTCAAGCCTGTCTCTCTTTGGGGTAGGCAGAGACTAGGAAACGCCAATTGCAACGATCTAGACTTACCGCTTTCGCTTCCTCCACGTTCATTAATCTTTTCATACATTTACGGTTACTGTTACGGGTACTTTTAACTAAGCCCTTTTTAAGTATGTCGCCAACTTGGTCGGCATACGTTCACTTAGGGCGTCCCATTCCTAGATCTTCACCCACTCGTGCTCTTTAAACCTCTTTCGTAAATCTATTTTCACTCATCCTTTCCAAATGTCCAAACCACCATAGTATACCCTTTTCGATCTTTTTTAAATCCGCATATCTTTCTTATTTCACTATTGCGCACCATATCATTCTATTTCACACCCAAGATTCACTACTATACATAAGTGTTGGCGCCAAAACTCCCTCAAGTATGGCAAGAACAGCCTTATTCTGTATGATTTTGCTTGCCATAATCGAGTAGGTACCATTAACACAACTTCCTTCTTTAACATACTTCCCATCTCTTGTAAACAAGGACCCCAAGTACACAAACTCTTTCACTTGTTCCACTTTTTCGTCTCCTATCATATTGCATTCCGTCATATTTTCAATCCTCTCCATAACCATGACTTTCGTCTTTACAACATTCACTCTCACACCTTTTCTTTTAAATAAGTCATACATTAAATAACTCATTTTGAAGATCACTTTGGCGAAGGGGTAAACCTATCTGCCTCAGACGCCAGTGGTTACGGGTTCGATTCCCACCCGGAACAAGAAAAAAAATGTTCCGGGTCTGGGTGTTTATCTATATATGTATGATATATATATTACTACTACATGATATTACTTTGAGGCCATGTAGTTTGCGTGATTTCCTGGGGATTTTTTTTATGCAGCACAGTGACCATATGTTGCAATTCCGATGCCGACGATGCAAATTGAACCTGGTTGTTGACGTAATGAAGAGTCTTGATTACTGTCTCATTTATTTTAAAACTCTATTCAAATGTTTCTTGTATTCTTTCAGATCTGTCAAACAGCTATCCATGAATAGGTTGAACAGCCATGGAGACGCTACACAGCCCTGTCTAACACCGCGTTTGGTGATAAACCATCGTTCAACCTGACACAGGCACTCGAGTTCTTATTAGGACTTGAGTGCCCGTAGCAAGTCACTGTCCACCCCATACTTGGATAGTGTTGACCACAGTTATTTCTCACCACACTGTCAAAAGCCAAGTCGATGAGGTAGCAGAAAATCTTTTTGTGTTTATTTATTTTAGGAAAACTTACAGCCAGGTATTTTACATAATTATAACTAAATAACGACAGAAGGCCAATTAGCAGTTTCCACTAATGAGCAACTGTATAATTTTAAAATTACGGCCAGAATTTGACAGAAATAGACAAAAGAAAAATAATAATAATAACGATAATGAGAAAGGATTTTGTTTTTATAGTTTACATTATATTAAGTAAAAAAAAAAATTAGTAGGTAATAAAGTAAATTCAATAGTCGAAAAAAATAGACAATATTACGATATGAAACATAAAAACTATAATTTAAGAGAGAAAAGAAAAATAAAATTACACTAATAAAGTACGTTAAATATGGCAAAAAAAAAAATTTTTTAAACAGCAAGGAAAACAAAACACTCAAATTCTTACAATATAAACAAAATAATAAAGATAAAAAATAAAATGTATATCAATCAGTTAAAAAATTCTGCTGTTAGATCTGCTCTGACACTCGGGACACTAGTGCAGAACAAATCTAGATTATTCAGTCTTTTAAACGCTTTGTTCACGGAGTTGCACGAACGTATAAGAAATGAGTTCTGTCTATAGTTGGTATTTGCGGGAGGCACGTATAATAATGTTGGGTTTCTATATAACTTTAAGTGCGTGCAAATAACGACCATAGCCAGAAGCTCAGGAACATCTAATGAGTTATTCACAATTTTCACGAGGTTACACGCGTTTGCAATCTGCCTGCGCAAGCTCAACGGAAGAATATGGTAGCGCTTACAGCGAGCAATATAGTTTTAATCGTACGTTTTTCCTCTAAACTGTACAAATCTTAAAAATTTCTTCTGACTTGTTCGATACGGTCGATATAGTCCTTCTATAAAGGGTTCCACACTGATGACGCGTATTCTAGGTGACTACGAACAAAAGTACAGTACAATATCTTGAGGACTTTGATATTATTGATTTCAGACGATATTCTTAGTACAAAACCTAGAGCCCTAGAGGCTTTCTTAACAATGTTTTCAACGTAGTTGTCAAAAATTAGTTTGGTGTCAAAAGTAACTCCGAGGTCAACTATACTGCTGACACGAGCTATTTTTACATCTGATATAAAATAGTCATGAGTAATTTTATTTGTTTTTCTTGTAAAGGAGCACACATAGCATTTAGATATATTCAAGTCAAGTTTATTATGTAAGCAATACTGATAGAAATTGTCCAGGTCATTTTGTAGTTTAATACAATCGGAATTGTGGTTAATTGTTTGTAACATTTTCATATCGTCAGCGTAAAGTATAATTTTAGAGTAAAGAAAGCATTCATGGATGTCATTTATAAATAAATTAAACAATAATGGTCCGAGCAACGACCCCTGGGGCACCCCCGAAGGCACTATTTTGGCTTGTGACATGTATCCATTCAGAACTATTATTTGTGAACGGTTTTCTACATAAGATGTAAGCCACCGATACAAGTTACCTCTGATACCAACTTTATGCAGCTTACGGAGGAGGATGGCGTGGTCAATACGGTCAAAGCATTTGGCATAGTCGGTATAAACCACGTCCACCTGTGAGGGCTCTGACATTTTCTTAGTGAGGTACTCTGTATGCACTAATAAATTTGATTCAGTTGATCTGCGTCGAAGAAATCCATGCTGTTGCTGAATAAAAGTGTGTTTAAGCGATTGTAGGCACATTTGTTCATGAATAATTTTCTCTAACAGTTAGGAAAAAATACAGAGCTTGGAAATTGACCGGTAATTAGAGACGTCTCCTCTGTCACCTTTTTATGTATGGGGGTAATAAAGGCCGTTTTCCAGATAGATGGGACATGTCCTTCTTTAAGAGCGAAAATTGGTTGAATAAAGTCAGGGCCAGCAGATTTTTTAATGTCAAGGGTTGTTAGTAACTTATATACTTTTTGTTTGTTAATTTCAATGTCAAATAGATCTGTCACAGAGGAACTTTCTTCAGGGGTTGAGGTATTATTGTTAGTCCTTATTGAGCTAGGTGTAGTGTTAAAAGTTGAGAAAAAGTATTCACTAAACATGTTGCTTATTTCTGAACCCGAGCTAGATGACTCTCCCTGATAGGTCATAACCGAAGGGTAAGTGTCAGACTGTCGTTTTTTCTTTACATAAATCCAAAACTGTCGTGGATCTGAGGTAATTTTATTTTCGGTGTCTTTTATATACTCGTTATACATATCTGCCTCAAGAGTTTTAGCGCGGCTTCGCAGTGCACAGAAACTATGAAAGTCCGATAAATTATTATATTTCTTAAATTTTTTATAGAACTTGTTTTTTTCCTTCAACACTTTGATAAGAGGCGACCTAAACCAGGGTGGGTAAGTACTTCTTTTAGTGATTATTTTAGTAGGAACATAGGAGTCTCGAATGTCATAGATAGTTTTATAAAAAAATGTAATTGACTTTTCAATCGGTAAGTATTAAATACATTCTCCCAGTCAATATCATTAAATTTATCATTAATTAAACTGTAGTCAGCAAGGTTAAATAAATAAATGGTTCGTCGACTTTCGGGAAGCTCGGGTGGTTTCAAAAAGTTCAAAGTTATATGAAGTGGTTTGTGGTGAGGATCGCTGTTTACTAGGTAGTGTTGGGATTCGGTAATACAAACCTCGTCATTTGAAAATACAAGGTCTAGAATGCGGTTATTATTATTCGTCAAATAGTTGTATTGTAGTACCTAAGTTGCATAAATTTAAGCTGTCAATAAAATCATGTTGTATGGTCCCTATAATATTCGTAGGTTCAAACTGCAAACCAGTTGTAGACAATTTCCATGTAATTTTAGGTATATTGAAATCACCTAGAATTAGGTATTTATCATTAGGTGATCTAAGTATGTTGACTGATAACGAATCTGAAAAGTTATTAAGTTGGGCGTTCAGTGAAAGCCCGTTAGGTTGATTGCAAATGTAAGCAACGCATATATGTAATTTGCATGGAAATCCATTTTCTCGTGTTTTGACAGTCACCCAAAGGTCCTCAGCCGAGGAGCAGCAGTTGAGGCCGGCGTCGGCCGCGAGCTCGCGCCGCGCGGCGATCAGTACGCCTCCACCGAGCGACTGACTAGTTTTAGAGTAATCACTATCGCGACGCCATACAAGATAGCGACTGTCAAACAATTCACAGTCGCTTATACTGTCTAGCAACCATGTCTCAGTTAAGCAGATAATATCGTATGAATTCAATAATACATTCCTCATAAATATAGCAGTTTTAGTACGAGGCCCCCTGACATTCTTATAATGCACGTTAATCATTTTCAAACATAAATATAATAGGCAATAAAATAGTTAAATTAGCGCAACACAAAAATTTAATCGTAGGTTGGAACCTGACATGACTAGGCCATGTGATTAAAAATAAATAATTAACAAATCTAACGTGGTAGAAACGTCTAAGAGTGCGTCTAAAATATGCACGGATATAACCGTTATCTACGAAAAAAGGCGCAAGCAGTAAGCGCGTAGCGAGTTGCACAAAGCAGAAGAGGAGCACGCGTGTATAAAAATGTGAGAAGGAAGTAGAGACTAGCGGTACTGCGGATAGTGAAGAGCGGCCGATACCGTTAGCGTGAACAAAGCGTCGACAGTATAACAAAGAAATGCTACACTTACCGTTACGTCCCAGAGCGTCGGAGCAGCATTTTACTAAATCTATATCTATATCTTTCTATATACTTATAATAAATCTGTAGAGAGGTCAATTCTGTACATGAAATATAT
Source organism: Stenoptilia bipunctidactyla (assembly GCA_944452665.1). Taxonomy (NCBI): domain Eukaryota; kingdom Metazoa; phylum Arthropoda; class Insecta; order Lepidoptera; family Pterophoridae; genus Stenoptilia; species Stenoptilia bipunctidactyla. Next base: position 25,459,542 of record OX101736.1, read on the forward strand.
TTTCAAAATAACTATCAGGGGGTGATTAGTGATCGATACTGATGCCAAAAATGCAATCAGTAAAATTTTTGTCTGTCTGTCTGTCTGTGTGTTCCTTATAGAAACAAAAACTACTCGACGGATTTTAAAGAAACTTGGCAAAATTATTCTTCATACTCCTGGGCAGGTTATAGTGTACTTATTATCACGCTACAATCAATAGGAGCAGAGCAGTGAAGGGAAATGTTGGAAAAACGGGAGAAGTTACTTCATTTTTTAAGCTTCCGTCGCGTGTGCAGCCTTAATGGTTAAAGCTACATAGAAATCATGTATGACAGGAATATTCTTCATAAAATTATATAAAAAATATCCCACAACAGGAAGTATATGTCTATATTTTATGGTTGACTCACAATAACACGTGTAAATCCCGATAGCTTAGCAGTTCGGAGCTTTCTGATTATATTTGTTTACTCTTACGTTTATAATACTCTCACTCATCCCTAATTAAAAAAAGTAACATTATTACCTATTCAATAAAAATTCAATCATAGAAATCGGTATAGAAACACCAAACTTTTACATGAAATACGCTAATAACCCATCGCGCGTGAATACTGAATGATATAAGGATTATTTTTGCGTAACGGTTGCCGCGCTCGACGCGGCTCGCGGCGGTATAAAAGGGCGGGAGGCGAGCGCAAGCTTTTGCGCGATTTAATATAGGTAGGTACAGAAGGAACAAGCGTTTCATTATCTGTTAAGTTTCCCCAACCATTTTAACTTATTATCGAGGGCATAGAGTTCAAATTCAAGTAAAAAAATTTGACAGATTTGTAACGCTTGATGTACTGCCTTCTGTACATACAGAGATAAAATGGAAATCAAGGTTTTGTTTATTTCATGATCGTTTCTGCCTCTTGGAAGTCAGAAACCGTAGATTCCTTCGGATTAAAAAGTAGGTAACGTATGTGTTAACTACTATACCAAATTACATTAATATTGGCTTAGCCGTTTGGCAGTGAAAAGCAGCCATACATAACTATAGGTAGTATTGTATGTACACTGATAATGGCTGGATGGATGGATTTTTGCTATTCTTTCACGCAAAAACTACTGAATGATTGAATGAATTCGTTTTGTAGTTTTATATTGAAATTTAAAATATTGATGGCAGCCCTCGACGGATTTTCTTGCTCTTCTTATAAAGTTCATAGGGAGTTGAATACCTATGTTATTGCGACATCTACATCTTCGAGAACCGAATAGGTAAGCGTAGGGAAGTGCTATGAAAACGAATAGTATGTTGTTCATAATATGACCGACTTTGTGTGAGATTAAGTGAACTTTTAAAAAAGCTTTTCACGTTAATTATCTCTCGTCACATAAATCATTTCAGTCGGGGAATTTTAAATTATTTTATTCTTTTTCAATTACTTTTTAACCGTCGCGTCGTGGGTTTTTCAAAATTTTTATTTTGTTTTTTTTTTAAATGTTTGCGCCTTATATTAGTAAATAGTATATTATGTAACAAGTCAGCGAAGTTGCTAATTACAGTCGAGGCTGTGATTTGAGCCCGAGCCGCAGGCGAGGGCTTAATAATGAGCCGAGACTGTAATTAGCAACGCTCACGAGTTACATACGACGTTTTTCAACACACTTGTGAGTAAAAGACAGACATACGTGGTCATAAAATAACAAACACATTTGATAACAAAGCTGTGAATTGTGATTGAAAAATGGCGCCGAACCTCGCGCATGCGCGTAGGTTTTTTTTTTCCGCCAAATATGTCAATGTCTGTTTTGCATATACAGCCTATTTTAAGTGAAAATGTTTAATTTGGAGTGGTAAATGCAAATATTTTGATATTTTATAACAAATTATTGTAAATTGTGAATAATTTGTTTGATATACAAATTTGTTTTACTAATATAAGGCGCAAACATTTAAAAACGTATATGGATTTGAAGTGGTATAAAACCTCTTTGTTGTTTCTGAAAATATTTAATGTATAACCCGGACCAATAAAATATGCTCTGTTTACTCGCATGTAATTTGCACAAAGGTACAATTCAACTATGTAGGATTCGTTATATTATGCACTAGGGTATAATATATTAATGCACGCGTGACTTATAGCCCAGTTTATAGTTCTAAATTCAATAGAATAACGCTCACTTTACGAGCAAGTGTGTTGAATGAATTCGTTTTGTAGTTTTATATTGAAATTTAAAATATTGATGGCAGCCCTCGACGGATTTTCTTGCTCTTCTTATAAAGTTCATAGGGAGTTGAATACCTATGTTATTGCGACATCTACATCTTCGAGAACCGAATAGGTAAGCGTAGGGAAGTGCTATGAAAACGAATAGTATGTTGTTCATAATATGACCGACTCTGTGTGAGATTAAGTGAACTTTTAAAAAAGCTTTTCACGTTAATTATCTCTCGTCACATAAATCATTTCAGTCGGGGAATTTTAAATTATTTTATTCTTTACAATTACTTTTTAACCGTCGCGTCGTGGGTTTTTCAAAATTTTTATTTTGTATAAAACCTCTTTGTTGTTTCTGAAAATATTTAATGTATAACCCGGACCAACAAAATATGCTCTGTTTACTCGCATGTAATTTGCACAAAGGTACAATTCAACTATGTAGGATTCGTTATATTATGCACTAGGGTATAATATATTAATGCACGCGTGACTTATAGCCCAGTTTATAGTTCTAAATTCAATAGAATAACGCTCACTTTACGAGCAAGTGTGTTGAAAACAAATTTGTATATCAAACAAATTATTCACAATTTACAATAATTTGTTATAAAATATTAAAATATTTGCATTTACCACTCCAAATTAAACATTTTCACTTAAAATAGGCTGTATATGCTATACAGACATTGACACATTTGGCGGAAAAAAAAACCTACGCGCATGCACGAGGTTCGGCGCCATTTTTCAATGACAATTCACAGCTTTGTTATCAAATGTGTTTGTTATTTTATGACCACCGTATTTTTTTTTTTTAATAAGTGACTAAATCCGCGTTTGACCTCAATCTCACCTGATGGTAAGTGACGATGAGGTCGAAGATGAAAGCACGCGGGTTTAGGAAGGAACTGGCTCTTTATACAATATTGCCGGAACACATTACCGCCGGAGCGGTAACATTTGGCGGCAGACTTTATATAAAGGGTGGTCGCTAGCCAGGCGGACCCAGAAGGGATCCTACCACCAAGCGATGTCTGTCTTTTACTCACAAGTGTGTTGAAAAACGTCGTATGTAACTTCGCTCACTTGTTACATAATATACTATTATCCAACTCTAATAAACGGTATCCACGCGGACGAAGTCGCGGGTCACAGCTAGTCTAATATATAAAATTCTCGTGTCACAGTTTTCGTTGCCATACTCCTCCGAAACGGCTTGACCGATTTTGATGAAATTTTTTGTGCTTCTCCGGTATCTATGAGAATCGGCCAACATCTATTTTTTTTTATTTATATGGCAAAACAACGTTTGCCGGGTCAGCTAGTAATAAATAATATGGTTTTGATGTATTATTAAGATAGCCTTTTTAGATCTAGTTCGGTTTTGACCATATGCGCCAAACAAATTGGTAGATTTTTTCCTTTGCAAAAGTTTTAGTTTGATTTAATAACAATTTGTTTTCAACGGTGAGATGATCATTGACACAGATCTTTGTGCTGCCATGAAGTCCTAGGTCCGCCGGCGTAATATTTTTCTTAGCACGAGCAGCGGCTACTATATTTTCCTTGAAGTAACGATTGTTGAACGACGCGATTATAGTCTTGTGATCTTTACTATTTCTCATTTGTACTCTAGCAACATAATTTGTCTGCTCTTTGGGGATAGCATGGTTAATACAGCCACCTAATCTTGACAAGATATCAAATAAATTCTCCGCTTTAGTCTCCGGGACCCCTTTTATTTCAATATTGTTAAGTCGCGATCGTTGTTCATTGTCCCGTGCAGCCTGCTCTAAAACCTCGATTCTATGTTTTAAACTCGTAATGTCTTGTTGAGACTCTTCTACAGCTTTAATTCGACATTCGAGTCCGGTAAGCTTATCTCCTAAGGCGTTAATCGAAGCGTGCGAAAATTCGACGGATGATTTTAGATCCGCAATGTCGTTTCTTATAAGTGCTAGATCTTCAACAAGTTTCGGTAGAACTGCCACTTGAAGGGTGAGCCGCTTTAACTCCATTAAAATGTTATCGTTGTCAGTCGCCTGCTGTGAAATGGTGTCGGCTGGGCATTTAGGGCTAACAGATCTAGCGCTTTTGCACTTAGTATAGCGCCAAGTCGTCTTCCGATCTCCCAGTTTGCGGTAGCCCGCCTCCGTAATTCCAGCGCATGGAAAGTCGTAAAACTTTGCACACGAAGTGCACTGCACTCCATCACTTACTTCGTTATCGCAGGCCGAACAGAAAGGCATTTTTAAAATAAAGGAGTAAAAAATAAAATCACGGAACTATTTGAGAGCGTGCGCGCACTGTGCAGTCTAGAGGCCGAATGTTTAGCCAGAACCTTCTCGGTTACTGATCTTGAGGAAAACTATTGATCCGTAAATGGAGTAGGCCCTTTCAAAATCCCGCTTACACATTCCAAATCTTGCTTTCTGTTTCATTCATCACTGTCAATTAATATTTTTGCATACATTTTTCCTACAATACTTATGTAGGCGCCTTCCTACACATTTATAAATATCTATATTATTTATCATTGATTTATTTATATTTCACATTAATTACATTTATTTCCATAGTATAATTATTTATATCATTATATACATATACATATATTACACAATACATAAATACTATTACACAAATAAAATAAGTTTATTTAGGTTTATTATAATCCATAAGTTATCGGTCGGCCGAGTAACCGGGAATTTTATCGTCGCGGTTATCGACTTTTCCCCGCACTGCGCAAGACACGAATAACGGGATTCGGCCAGCGGAGGCGCAGGCGCAGCCTACGTGTTCTTGGCCCGCCAGTCGTAACTCGCTTACTACGCCGGGCGCACGCTTCTCGCTTGCTTAACCGCTATCTCCAAATTGTGTTTTAATTGCTATTAATCTTAGTAATCTTAACCTATTGTGTTTCTGCCTATTTGACTGTTGCGTTCTATACCTTTTTCTCCAAACTCTTTCCATCTCTTACGTACTCTTCTACATGTGAACTTTATTTGTGCCTGTGTAAAAACTCTCGTTATATCTATCTAATTTGTGCTTGCGTTTTAACTATATTTAATGTATTGTGAATAGTGTAACGTGTATCAGTACTTGTGAGTTCAATCAATATACGGACTTAACATAGTGAGTTGACTTTCATCTTCCATATACCTTGCTGCACCTTCTACATATATATAAAGAATAAATATATAAACATATATATAAAGCGTAGCGTATTGAAGCTATCCACTCTATTATAAACAGAGTACGCTTTACTGGTGACCCCTAGACGAACATGAGCAAGGCACGCGATGACGTCACGGAAAGTTCGAGAACAGGCCGTAGTGATGGGACACAGTCGATAAGCGATACCGATGTTTTTAAGGTTGGAGTTCGAGTTCCCCCTTTTTGGCCAGAAGAACCTGAGATTTGGTTTGCGCAAGTGGAGGGCCAGTTCGCAATTTCCGGTATCACGAATGACTCGACAAAATTTAGCTACGTAATTGGACATTTAGCAAATGAATATTCCCGAGAAGTGAAGGATTTAATCATAAGCCCGCCGGTAGTTAACAAGTATGAAACCCTTAAAACGGAACTTATTAAAAGGCTGACGGCATCAAAGGAGAATAAAATTAAACAGCTGTTGATGCACGAAGAGCTCGGAGACCGGAAGCCTTCCCAATTTTACCGGCATCTCAAAAGCCTTGCCGGAGGTGACGTTCCCGAAGACTTTTTGCGGACCATTTGGACCAGTCGTCTTCCGCACAGTATCCAGACCGTGCTGGCAGGCCAGCCAGCAGCTACACCTCTGGATTCCATGGCAGACTTAGCTGACCGGATCAACGACCTGGCATCTTCATCGCCAAGAGTTGCAGCTGTTAGCGACGCTGTTCCCACCTCTATCCTTGGGGACCTCACTAGAGAAGTTGCAGAACTGCGGCGTCAAGTCCAGCAGCTATCCATGGGCCGGTCCAGCAGATCCAGCAGACCCCGGTCACGCACTCGTGACAATCGCAGCCGTTCTAGACAACGGTCGTTGTCTAACTACCAGAAGTTTCCGTTGTGCTGGTACCACGCCAAGTTCCAGGAGAAAGCCAGCAGGTGTATCCGGCCTTGTGATTACAAGGCGGGAAACGCAAAGGGCAGTCGATAATGGCGGCTGACGATTGCCCATCTCCAACTGCATCATCGGGCTGCCTGTTCGTCACCGACCGTGCTTCGAAGACGCAGTTCCTGGTTGACACTGGGAGCGACCTCTGCGTCTTTCCACGGTCGGCACTCCACGATCGCCGTTCCCCAACGGACTATTTTTTATGTGCCGCGAATGGGTCCAGCATTGCTACATACGGTTATGTTAATTTAAATTTAGATTTTGGCCTCCGTAGAAGTTTTCCATGGCGATTTGTAGTAGCCAACGTTACAAAACCTATTATAGGTGTAGATTTTTTAAATTTTTACCATTTAATCGTAGATTGTCGTAATAAAAAATTAATAGACAACTTAACCTCTGTAACTGCTGTAGGAAAAGTAGCAAGAAGCTGTGCAATATCTTCTATTAGGGTTATGACTGGCGAATCGCGTTTTCATACCATTCTTTCTGAATTTCCAGAGATTACTCGCCCAGCTGGTACACTTAACACAACACCACACAGCACTGTACACCATATCCGCACTACCCCAGGTCCTCCTGTTTCTTCTCCACCTCGTCGTCTAGCTCCGGACAAGTTGAAGATTGCCCAGCAGGAGTTCCATGCCATGTTGGCTAATGGGACAGCTAGACCTTCGGAGAGCCCGTGGTCGTCTCCCTTACACCTGGCCCCAAAGAAGAACAACGGATGGAGACCATGCGGGGATTACCGTAAGTTGAATGCCCGTACAGTGCCTGACCGGTATCCGATTAAACACATCCATGACTTTACTCACAACGTCACAGGCTGTAAAATTTTCAGCACCTTAGACCTGGAGAAGGCATACAATCAGATACCGGTCAGTCCTGAAGATATTCCGAAGACCGCGATCACAACACCTTTCGGAATGTATGAATTTCCATTCATGACTTTCGGTCTTCGGAATGCGGGCCAGACTTTCCAGCGTTTCGTCGATATGTTGACCCGTGGGCTGGATTTCGTCTATGCCTACCTCGACGATTTTTTGATCTTTTCGCGCGACGAGGCTGAACACGAGGAACACCTGCGCGAAGTATTCAAGCGTCTCAAGGAGTACGGCATGATGGTGAACACGGCAAAGTGTGTTTTCGGTAAGAAAGAGGTAACATTTCTAGGATACCTCATATCTGAACATGGTTGCAAGCCCCTAGATGTCAAGGTGGAAGCTATTAATAATTTTCCAGCTCCCACCAATGTGCGTCAGCTCAGAGCTTTTCTGGGGATGATCAATTTTTATAGGAGATTTCTTCCCAATGCAGCCCAGATACAAGCTCCACTACACGCACTGCTAACTGGCCCCGTGAAGAGTACCACGCCTGTCAATTTAACAGGCGACACCCTCACGGCTTTTCAAGCTTGCAAGGAGAGTTTGTGCAAAGCTACTCTCTTAGCACACCCCGACTGCTCGGCTAAGCTAGCCGTCGTCACAGACGCATCCGACAACGCTATGGGCGCTGTCCTACAGCAGTTCAAGGATGGAGTTTGGCAGCCTTTAGCGTTTTTCTCGAGGAAGCTTAGTCCGTCACAAACAAAATACTCTCCATACGACAGGGAGTTGCTTGCCATCTATGAGGCAATAAAATACTTTCGGCATATGCTCGAGGCACGTCATTTTATTGTCTATACTGACCATAAGCCGATCAGTTTCGCATTCCATGAAAGGAAGAAAAACTGTTCGCCTCGGCAGTATAGGCACCTTGACTTTATTTCCCAGTTCACAACGGACATCCGGCATATATCCGGCAAGGATAATATTGTCGCCGATGCCTTGTCCCGCGTTGAAGAACTGGGAGCACCTGTTAGCCTCGAGACTCTAGCCGAAAGTCAAGTTTCTGATCCGGAATTACAGAAGCTTTTAAGCGGGGACTCTTCTCTGCACTTAAAAAAGCTTCATGTTCCTGGAAGTCACGAACCCCTGTACTGCGACGTCAGTACTTCGACTTCCAGGCCTTACATTCCCAAGCTGCTCAGGAAGCAAGTTTTCGAGAGCTTACACTCTCTTAGTCACCCTGGTGCCAACGCATCGGCGAAACTGTTAGCCGAGCGATTTGTTTGGCCAGGCATCAGAAAAGACTGCAGAGAGTGGGCACGTTCGTGTATTGCGTGCCAGCGAGCCAAAGTCACTCGACATGTGTCTGCCCCGCATGGCACCTTTAATTTACCCCGTGCCCGTTTTCAACAGGTCCATATAGACCTGGTGGGACCATTACCTGTTTCGCATGGCTATCGGTATTGCTTAATGGCGGTAGATCGATTTACTCGATGGCCTGAAGCAATACCGATCGAAGACATCACAGCAGAAACCGTTGCAAAAGCGTTGCTGTCGACCTGGATATCTCGCTTTGGCTGTCCGACAGAAATTATAACCGACCGAGGTCGACAATTTGAGTCGGCTCTTTTTAAAAATCTGTCAAAGATGGCCTCCTTCGAGCATAAAAGGACGACAGCTTATCACCCCGCTTGCAACGGTCTAGTTGAACGGTTTCACCGTCAACTAAAAGCTGCTATTGTCTGCCATGCGAACGAAAGATGGACGGAATCCCTGCCGTGGGTTCTTTTAGTCGTTAGGACCGCCGTTAAGGACGATCTACAGGCTTCTTCGGCTGAGTTGGTTTACGGAGAACCTATGCGATTGCCGGGGGAATTTTTTGAACCGACCACTGCAGGCACTACCGACATTTCCGATTTTTCTGCAAGAATCAGAAATTTTTCAGAGAAGTTGAGGCCTGTTCCAACTTCACGGCACGGTAAACAAAATGTTTTTATTTACAAAGAGCTAAACACCTGCGATTTAGTCTTCCTTCGCGTAGACGCATCACGGGGGTCTCTCCAAGCCGCATATTCAGGACCACATAAGGTTCTTGCAAGAGGAGACAAAGTTTTTAAAATCCTCTGCAATAACATAGAGGTCACAGTGTCGATAGACCGACTTAAACCAGCCTTCACACTGTCCTCACAAGATGAAGAACCTTCTTCTCTAAATACTCCTCCCGATAATTCCAGTCGCCCTATTCGTCGCGTACGATTTAGCGACGAAGAAATTAGCCCACCAATTGTTCCAGGTGACCGCACAACCCGTTCGGGTCGCAAAGTGCGCATTCCAGATTTTTATTGCCCTTGACGGTCTCTGGAGGGGGGTGGTGTAGGCGCCTTCCTACACATTTATAAATATCTATATTATTTATCATTGATTTATTTATATTTCACATTAATTACATTTATTTCCATAGTATAATTATTTATATCATTATATACATATACATATATTACACAATACATAAATACTATTACACAAATAAAATAAGTTTATTTAGGTTTATTATAATCCATAAGTTATCGGTCGGCCGAGTAACCGGGAATTTTATCGTCGCGGTTATCGACTTTTCCCCGCACTGCGCAAGACACGAATAACGGGATTCGGCCAGCGGAGGCGCAGGCGCAGCCTACGTGTTCTTGGCCCGCCAGTCGTAACTCGCTTACTACGCCGGGCGCACGCTTCTCGCTTGCTTAACCGCTATCTCCAAATTGTGTTTTAATTGCTATTAATCTTAGTAATCTTAACCTATTGTGTTTCTGCCTATTTGACTGTTGCGTTCTATACCTTTTTCTCCAAACTCTTTCCATCTCTTACGTACTCTTCTACATGTGAACTTTATTTGTGCCTGTGTAAAAACTCTCGTTATATCTATCTAATTTGTGCTTGCGTTTTAACTATATTTAATGTATTGTGAATAGTGTAACGTGTATCAGTACTTGTGAGTTCAATCAATATACGGACTTAACATAGTGAGTTGACTTTCATCTTCCATATACCTTGCTGCACCTTCTACATATATCTATACTTATAATAAATCTGTAGAGAGGTCAATTCTGTACATGAAATATTTTTTCAAAATAACTATCAGGGGGTGATTAGTGATCGATACTGATGCCAAAAATGCAATCAGTAAAATTTTTGTCTGTCTGTCTGTCTGTATGTTCCTTATAGAAACAAAAACTACTTGACGGATTTTAACGAAACTTGGTAAAATTATTCTTCATACTCCTGGGCAGGTTATAGTATACTTATTATCACGCTACAATCAATAAGAGCAGAGCAGTGAAGGGAAATGTTGGAAAAACGGGAGAAGTTACTTCATTTTTTAAGCTTCCGTCGCGTGTGCTGCCTTAATGGTTAAAGCTACATAGAAATCATGTATGACAGAAATATTCTTCATAAAATTATATAAAAAATATCCCCCAACAGTATATGTCTATATTTTATGGTTGACTCACAATAACACGTGTAAATCCCGATAGCTTAGCAGTTCGGAGCTTTCTGATTATATTTGTTTACTCTTACGTTTATAATACTCTCACTCATCCCTAATTAAAAAAAATTAACATTATTAACTATTCAATAAAAAAAGAATCATAGAAATCGGTATAGAAACACCAAACTTATACATAAATTCGCTAATAACCCATCGCGCGTGAACGATAAAGGTATTATTTTTGCGTAACGGTTGCCGCGCTCGACGCGGCTCGCGGCGGCAGGGTATAAAAAGGCGGGAGGCGAGCGCAAGCTTTTGCGCGATTTAATATAGGTAGGTACAGAAGGAACAAGCGTTACATTACCTGTCAAATTTCCCCAACCAATTTTAACTTATTATCGAGGGCATAGAGTTCAAATTCAAGTAAAAAATTTTGACAGATTTGTAACGCTTGAAGTACTGCCTTCTGTACATACAGAGATAAAATGGAAATCAAGGTTTTGTTTATTTCATGATCGTTTCTGCCTCTTGGAAGTCAGAAACCGTAGATTTCTTCGGAATAAAAAGTAACGTATGTGTTAACTACTATACCAAATTACATTAATATTGGCTTAGCCGTTTGGCAGTGAAAAGCAGCCATACATAACTATAGGTAGTATTGTATGTACACTGATAATGGCTGGATGGATGGATTTTTGCTATTCTTTCACGCAAAAACTACTTAGCTTTACCTAGAATAACAATAAGCTAAGTATAATTAATGAAGATATTGCATGAATTAAGTAAAATTGAAGGCATTAAATAAAACACTTTTTAACCGGATTAATGGCGTATAATTTATATTTTACATTTTAACACGACGTTTCGGTGTCTTTGCAGACCCCGTGGTCACGAGCGACTGTTAAAATTTAAAATGTAAATATACGCGATAAATCCGGTTAAAAAGTGTTTTATTTAATAGTCATACATAATAGTTATCGCGAAAACTTGAGACAATATTAAAATTTAAGGCACTTTGGCACCCGATTTGTTTATAACGCTATGTGCCTTTGTAATGTACCTGATAGATAGTTACCTACCTATGTTTGTGGTTAGGAGTTATACATATTATATGGGCGAAGATTCTTCATTTTTATTTTTGTTATTTATTTAGTTATTAAAGATAGTTAGGACCTTGGAGAAGAAAATAACCTACTCGAAATACTAATTCAATACAGACGAAGTCGCGGGCATCATCTATGTAATATACCTACCTACCTATACTTTTTCACAAAACCTAGGTGAAACTGCGGATCACTGCTTTGTTGTGACAGTTTTTGAAGTAATTCTTTCTGTTTAGCTATCAGTAACGCTTTCAGAGCTAAACTACTGAGTCGATTTTGAAGAAATTTAGAATAAGGTAAGTTTTAACTTCAAGGAGGATATAATAATAGTATTTATCCAACTCTAATAAACGGTATCCACGCGGACGAAGTCGCGGGTCACAGCTAGTATAAAGAATAAATATATAAACATATATATAAAGCGTAGCGTATTGAAGCTATCCACTCTATTATAAACAGAGTACGCTTTACTTAAAAGGCTAATGCCACGGAAGTCATTGTATTCTTGCTGTGACCCCTTGCCTTTATAAAGTGGTAGAATAACGGCCTTGCACTAGTTATCTGTAACACAGACAGACCGCCAACACTTATTAAATAGCTGGTTTAACGTTGCTTATGTGCGCAGATGTACGTGGGCGCACTGCTGGTGCTGGGCGCGCGGCTGGCGTGGGACCCGAGCCTGTACCTGGCGGCGCGCGCGCTGCCACCGCGCGAGCGCCGCGCGCTGCAGCTGGCCGCGCCGCTGCTGGCCGCCGCGCTGCTGCTGGCCGCGCACCTCGCCGCCGCCGCCTCGCTGGCGACGCGGCCGGCGCTGCGCCGCGCGCTGCTGCTCATTGTAAGCACACCTGCTCCATCCTACAGACATGATCATGACTCGCGGCGTGCTCGCCTCGCTCGTCACGCGCTCCTGCTCATTGTAAGAATACCTCTTCAGTCTCGCTTCGGCACGCGCGCGAACTAGTCGTGTTTAGTGTTGTTGTGGATATAATAAACGAGCGCCCCACGCGGCGATCTATCTAACCGGTTTTGACGGCGCGCCCGCGCTTTGCCGGGCCGCCTTCGTCTGGTTTAAGTTTTCTTTGAAATGTTGAACGATGAAATGAGTACGGAGGAGGAGATTGAAAGAAACACTTATGAGAACAATATGGAATTAGCAGAACCTATTCAGAATAACAACGAGCTATATAATAATTTATCTCAATGTATGGAAGAAGAGTTAGAAACAAATCCGTCTAAAAGGCCGAGAGAAGAAGATGAAAAAGAGTGGACACTAGTTGGACGAAAAGAAAGAAAAATAAAAGATGGAAATAAAATCGAAATATACATTTCTCATTTAGAAAAACTGCCTAAACAATTTGGTCTAGCAAAAATCTTAAAAACGCAGCACATAGAAGATGTAGTGAATATAAAATATATTAATCCCTTTAGAATCAGACTTGAAGTTAATAATGAATCGAGTGCTGATAAGCTATTGAATTGCAAGTACTTTCAGGAATTGGGTTGGAGGGTACAGAAAGCCTTTGAAGTGAATTATTCCTACGGTTTGATTAAAAACGTTGATATAGATTTAACCGACGAGCAAATTCTCAAAGATATTTCATGCCCTGAACCTTCAGAATTAATAGCTGTCAAACGCCTAGACAGGCGAAACAGAGATGCAGAGGGATGGGTTCCAAGTGAAACAGTAAGACTATGTTTTAAAGGCTCTTTTTTACCAGCTTATGTTAAAGTAGATGGAATCGGAATTGCTGTAGAAAAATACATATTTCCAGTAACCCAGTGCTCGAAATGTTGGAAAGTAGGCCATTCGGCAAAGAGATGCTCTTTCACTGTTGTTTGTCCTAAATGTGGCGGGAACCATCCAAACTGTGACATTACTAACTTTAAGTGTCCTAACTGTAAAGGGGAACATATGGCATTATCTAAAATGTGCCCTAACTTTAAGAAAGAAAAAAAGATACGCGAATAAATGTCGGAATTCAATTGCACCTATCGCAGAGCAACATCTATGTATGTAGACTCACCAGCCCATCCTACTGATGAACCGATTCCATCCACCTCTAAAGTCGATATCCCTGATCACAGAACCCCTGCTGCAACATTCTCATTATTTAATACTCCTACTTACTCTGATGTCACGAAACCTAAAAAACCGGTAAAGGTACTCAGAAAAAATAAACCAAAAAAACACGAATACTGCGATGACTCAGATTCTGAAATACTGGATGATTTCAAGTGGGAGGAAGATGAAAACACGGAACGAGTGAATGAAGATACGTCTAGTGGAAAGGTGACTATTTCAGAACTTTTAAATAGAATCAAAACAATCATATTTATGAAAAATATTTCAATATCAGATAAAATTAGAGACACTATAAAAATTTGTATAGAATGGTTAGTCATACTTGTTGTCGGAAAGGTTTCAGAATGGCCTCTTATAAAACAGTTACTTGATTACATTTTTAAGACCACCAATGGCTCATAAATCTAACACTGTGCACTTAAATATTATTCAATGGAATTGTCAAAGCCTTAAACCTAAATTATTAGCATTTGAAAACCTTTTAATTCAACATAAAATACATTTGGCAGCACTAAGCGAGACTTGGTTGAATCCCGAAGATTGCATAAACATTAAAGATTATAATATATATCGTGAGGATCGAGCCGATGGGTACGGTGGTGTGGCCATAATTATTCATAAATCTATAAAATTCAATCGAAAACCTATACATAACTTAAATCCATTTATCCAAGCTATACAGGTCGAATTATTAAATTGTGGCGAACTTCAAAATCTTATATCGTTGTATTGTCCTTCCTCCGTTAGAGCTACAGCCCAGGACTGGGATCACATTCTATCTTTGGCAACTAGTAAATCTCTTCTCTTGGGTGATTTCAATGGACACCATACTAATTGGTCCCATAAAAACGACCAGAGGGGATGTCAAATTTTTGACTGTATCGTTGATAATAGCCTTATAATTTTAAATGATGGAAGTCCAACCCGAATAAAACTAGTTAACGGTGTCCTCCAAGAGTCTTCACCAGACATTTCGATTGTTTCTTCTGATCTAGCTTTACAATTTAATTGGAAAACCCAAAATGAGTGCCTTGGTAGCGACCATTTAATAATTAAGATAAATTCTATTATTAAAACAGAATTTTCTAGTAGATGTCATCGCAATTTTAAAAAAGCGAACTGGGAAGCCTACAGTGATTGTTTGTCTCAACTTTTTGAAGGTTTTAGAGTTTCTGATGATCTTCAAAAATCCTACGATATGTTCGAAGATTATTTAAACATAGCAGCCGATTTACATATTCCTTATACAAAAATATGCAATAATCCGAATTCCACATTTACACCTAAACCTTATTGGGACGCTACATTATCAAAATCGGTAGCCGAACGTAGACGCGCACTCGCAATTTTTCGTCGAAACCCAACTACATCTAATTATAATTCCCTTAAAGACAAAATCCGAGTTTCGCAAAAGCTGATTCGTAAAGCAAAAGTAACCTCGTGGCATAATTTTTGTTCCTCTTTAGACCATAAATCTAACCCGAGTGAATTGTGGCAGAAGATGAGGTGGTTAAAGGGCCAACATACTTGTAGAAATAATATAAACAAAGAGAGTGCCACCCAACTACTAAAAAACCTCACTCCGGACACTGTTACTATAGGACCACCAGTATTTGAGTCTGAGAACCAATTGTTGGAAGCGCCGTTTTCCTTAAACGAACTTATTAAATCTACCCGCACTTCAGATTCTACCCCAGGTTGGGACAATATCTCTTATTCAATGCTTAAACATTTACCTATAAATGGAACTAAAATATTGCTCACTATTTATAATTCAATTCTTATTTCTGGGTGTATACCTAAACAATGGCGCAAAATATATATAATTCCTATACCGAAACCTGGTCGCAGTCCAACTTCTTCATCTGCTCTCCGTCCGTTATCTATGATGTCATGTGTTTGTAAAACTTTCCATTATTTAATTTTAAGTAGACTTGAATGGTTTATGGAAAACCAAAATATGTTTGCAGATACTGCGGTTGGGTTTAGAAAATGTCGTTCTAGCTTAGATGGACTAACAAAATTGGTCTCTCAGATTCAGGTGGGGTTTTCAAATGGATTGTATACCGTTGGATGTTTCCTCGATATTGACAACGCATACAACAATGTAGATGTATTTTCTTTGATGCAATACCTTGATAACAAATGTAAAATTGGGCGCTCCTTGTGCGTTTACCTCTGGAATTTTTTGGTGGAGAGACAACTCATGCTGCAGTTGGAACATGGTGGTATAACTAGAAATACAAGCCGCGGTTTAGCTCAAGGAGATCCGCTTTCCCCTTTACTTTTTAATATAGTTACTATACCTATTTGTAAAAATATAAATAGCGTTCAAGTATCTCAATATGCTGATGATTTCGCCCTATATACCACCAGCGCTAACTGTAGCACCGCAGCAATTTCCCTGCAGGGCGCTCTTGATGTCATGATCGATATGCTCAAAGATATTGGCTTACAAATATCTCCACAAAAAAGTAAGGTCTGCATATTTAAGAGAAATTTTACTACTCAATATATCAATATCAGAATAAATGAAAGATCTCTGGAGGTAGTTAATAATGTCAAATATCTAGGTATGTGGCTAGATTACTCCCTTAATTGGTCAAAACATATAGCTGAGATTAGAGAAAAGACTCTCAAATATACAAACCTTCTTGTTGTCCTCTCAGGGCCAGGATGGGGTGTACATCCAAAACACCTGAGGCGTTTATATATAGCAATTAATAGAAGTCGCATTGACTATGGAAGTTTTTTATACGGTAATAGTCACTGACCTCTATATTTACCACTGGACTGGCGGCTGTCAAAGTGCTTTTGTGCCCGTTTGATAATCACCATTTTGGCGCTGTCGGGCGTAGCGAGTGTCCGTGGTACTAAAACTAGTCGCTTACAATATACACATGTCCTCATTCTTGATAACTTTTATATAATGCTTATAACAATAACAACATAAAATTCGAATTAATATTTAAAAAATATAAAATCACTTAACAATAAGCAAGCACTTCTCTGGCGGCCACTTGCAATATACGTCAAAATTAGTTCTGCGGACACTCGCTACTCGCTAGTGGCGCTTCAAATAGGCACAAAAAAATAGCTGTCAAACTTACGGAACAGCCAGTCCAGTGGTAAATATAGAGGTCAGTGGTAATAGTCCTCAAACCCACCTTGCAAAACTAGACAGAGTCCAAAATCAATGTTTACGCATAATAGGAGGTTTCATCAGAAGTACAGCCATACATATAATGGAAAATGAGCTGTGTTTACCACCGTTACATGTCCGGCGGCGTTTCCTTGCGGGCAAGTACTATCTAAAATGCAGCTCTTTAAAAAATAATAGTTCTATCGCAATTATAAATGATCTTGCTCAGCTTTGTCAACTACCCTACTGGAGACGAAAAAATAAACCGTTGCTCGTGATTATACACGAGACAGTAAAAAATTGGCCTATTAGCGTAAGTGATAATTTGGAGATGTTCGCGATGCCAACCTGGATGACTAATTTTAACATAAACAGTTGTATTGAAATGAATGTTGATAGTTTAGGTAAAGGCAAACAAGATTATAGATATAAAGACATAAATACTATATGTAATAGATATTTGAATTATAAGTATAAATATTCATATACAATTTTTACCGATGCTTCAAAAATGGACCATTATAGTACTGGTGTTGCATTTTTTGATTCAGTTCGAAATTGTTCAATTAAATTAAAAGTAAACCACAAAATATCAATCATGCACGCCGAATTGATGGCCATATCTGAAGCATTGTCGTATATTGAATCAATTAATTTTAATAATTTTGTTATCATAACAGACTCACGAAGTTCTCTACAACTCCTGATTAAGTGCACTAAACCTGTGAGAGGGTTGCCAATTGCTTATGATATAATTAAGTCATTACACAAGATAAATTGTACAAACAAACATGTCACACTTCAGTGGATCCCTTCACATGTTGGCGTTACTGGAAATGAAATCGCAGATCAATTAGCCAAAGAAGCGGCGTCGGATGGATTAGACCAACATATTTTACCATTTTACACTGAATTAATCCAGGATTTAAGAGAAGATTGTTTAAAAGTATGGAAAGAATATTTTGATGCTCGCTCCCTTACTAAAGGAATATGGTATAAAACGATCCAACCAAACATCTTGCGCTTTTCGTGGATAGATGACGCCAACATGTGTAGACCCAATATCGTC
This sequence comes from Stenoptilia bipunctidactyla, assembly GCA_944452665.1. Taxonomy (NCBI): domain Eukaryota; kingdom Metazoa; phylum Arthropoda; class Insecta; order Lepidoptera; family Pterophoridae; genus Stenoptilia; species Stenoptilia bipunctidactyla. The sequence goes on from OX101736.1 coordinate 25,477,544, forward strand.
ACTGCGCTGAGGCTGCGTTCCGGACATATTCCATTGAATAAATTTGCTTTTCTGATGGGTAAAGTGAACTCACCTAACTGTACGGAGTGTGAAGTCGTAGAAGAAGCGTACCACATAATGATGGAATGTGTCCGGAACGAAGCTGAACGTTTTAATTTTTTTAATAAATTTGAAGTTGGAGCATGTAATGCTATACTAGTATTCCCTACATCTAAGAGAGCCAAAGCTCTATACCATATTGTTAATTTAGCTATTAAGCGTAGATAAGGAGTTTATATTTGTTTTTTCTATGAGGGTGACATAATCTTATGAGATTAAACCCTCTTCCAAAATAAAGAATAAAAAAAAAAAAAAAAAAAAAGAATACCTCTTATTTACCTACATGAGCATCACTTCGTGATCATAGCGCTTTCTACAGTGCTGAAGTATCGAATATTATAAATGTGAAAGTTTGTAGGCATGTTTGTTCCTCATTCACGGCAGAACCGCTCGACGGATTGGAAGCCGGGCTGGAATGGAGTGATCAGCTTATTTTCGGAAAGGAATGCTGACAATTGTTTATGTACAATGTGTTCAAGAACTTTCGAAAGAAAAGGCAGGATCGAAATAGGACGGACATGGGTGACGGCAGTAGGATTAGAGATTTTAGGTAAGGGGATAACGTGTGCACGTTTCCAGGCTACAGGGAAGGTACCAGAGGAAAGTGAGTTGTTAAGAATGTGTGTGAGAGTGGGCAGGAGGTAAGGTAATAATTATAACGATCATTCTCGAGCACAACTTGTCATCGCCAATGCTTGTTCTAAAATAAGTTCAAAACTATCATAGTGTGATTTAGGGGGTCTATATATACAAACAATTATACAGTTTGTCAATTCTACACAGGATATTTCAATAGTTTGTTCAATAGATAGGCTCACTATGTCAGTACTTTCTCAAAATTTTAAAGATTTATTTAATATTATTAAAGAACCCCCATGTATTGCTGTCTGTCTATTGAACGAACTAGCAACTTGGTGCTGAGCAAAATTTAATATTTATTGGTGGCCCAGTAAGAAATGTTCAGTTATACAGAGAATATCTATATGCTCAGCATCCAAAAATAAGTCAATTTCCAAGTGTCGACTGAATAGGATTGTCGTGGAAGGACGTGTATTAATTCTAGGGTCGGCAGACTAAAGCACTTAAGTCAAAAAGATAAAGTTTTCAGGAAGTAAAAAAAAACTATATTGTAAATTACTCAATAATGTTTTAATTTTTCTAATACATAAATAAAATTTTTATAAGTTTTTTTTTACTTCCTGAAAACTTTATCTTTTTGACTTAAGTGCTTTAGTCTGCCGACCCTAGAATTTAGTGTTCATGATCACTTAGGGTGTTACCACACCAATCGATCGACAGTCGGTCGACGGCGTCGATCGATGGTAGAATGGGTTAGTCGACGTCGATCGATGAAATGAAATGAATGAAAATGAAATGAAAATGAATGAATGAAATGAACGCTCCGCGTGATTGTACCCATGGCTCGGCTGCTTCATCTCCCTTCAATATCTGTATGTCTGGTGCATAGTGTGATTATAAAATAGGTACCTACTCGACACTTAACCATTTAGTAGATTAAGGCTCATACTCCTGTAGTGGGCTCTAAAGAAGGATTAAAAGAGAGAGGCTTTGCGAGTTATCAGAAAGCTTTAATTGTTCAACAGAATAAAGGTCTCCCATTCAGGCTGAATACTAAATTTCTTGTGTTTGCATTTTAGATTTCAGTTATGTAACAATTCTAAAACTATTTACTGCTTATGTAAACACCATTGCCTGATTTTTAAAGGTCATGTAAAAGTTAACATGTTCACCCTGCGCACAGTACGCGCTGTGGGTGGCGCTGGCGTGGGGCGCGCAGCTGGCGGCGCTGGGCTACGCGGGCGCGCGCGCGGCGCCGCTGCTCGCGGACGGCGGCGTGCGCCTGCGCCGCGTGGCGGACGACGTGCGCGCGCTGCTGCAGTTGCTGGCGCGGTATCACCCGCCAGCTGAAGACCTGCAGCCGCTATTCGAGGTCAGCAATCTTCTATCTTGCATACAATTGGATATTTACAATAAATTAGTAATTATCTATACATATAATAAAATGGTAGGAAAGTCAAAACTGTACATTGAATATTTTTTTAAAAGAATACTTGGGGTATGATCTACAATCGAAACAGAAACAAAAAATATAGTTTTTAGAATTTTTGTCTGTTTGTCTGTTTGTCTGTTTGTCTGTTTGTCTTTCCGGGATAAACTCAAAAAGTACTGCATGGATTTACTTCAAATTTGGCATGAAGATTGTTAAGAAGTCGGGTCAACATATAGGCTACATATTATCACGCTAGCAGTGTTATAATCGTAGGTGCGTTTGGTGCTGCATAGCGTTCACGCAGACGACGTCGCGGGCAGCAGCTAGTCTACAATAAATTAGTAATTAATGTTCATATTTTGGTAGTAATAAGCAAGCTTTACCTGCAAGGCAAAAAATGTCCATTTTTCACATCTCTATTTTCAACAATTCACATCACTGTTATATCACCCAGTTAACCTCACTATGGAATCCATCCAAAAAACTGTTGTGGCGATGGCAGATTTATTCAATAATGAGATGTCCCAGTTTAGGAAAGAACTGAACAAGAATTTGTTCATCAGCTAACCCTGAATCATCCGCACTTGCCCAGGACTTCAACAGGTTCCAGCAATTTATAACTCAAGCAATGGATAATCTTCAGAAGCAGGTGCAGTTTCTGGCAGTTGAGCTTGACAAAATACAGATGCACAGCCGGAGATAATTTGTCCTTCTACATGGCATGGCAGAGCACAAGAATGAAGATGTGGTCTCGGCTGCAAATAAAGTAATTAGTGAAAACATGAAGGTTGCAGCATTTACTAAAGCCGACATAAAAAACTGTTATAGATTGGGTCATTCAGTTCGTCCTGACAGGCCACGTCCAGTTCTGGTCAAGTTTGCAGATTTAGAAATAAAAAGTAAAGTGTGGAAAGCCAAGACGACTCTCAAAGGTTCAGGCATTACAGTATCGGAGTTTTTGACTAAACTTCGCCATGAAACTTTCATTGCTGCTCGTCAAAAATTCGGGGTGACAAGGTGTTGGACCCATGATGGTTCGTCGTACGTGCTTGGACGTGATGATGTGCGGCATCGAATCGTGACCATGGTGGACCTCAGTGCAATCCCGAACCCGGAGGCCAGCAAAGCCGATACTGGATCCCCGGCGCAGATGAAGCCTTCTAAATCTGTAAGGAGTAAGCGTCCAACGCGTAAATAATCTTTGTTCATTTCCTTTTAGTCCCATTATGTATATAGTATGGAGATTAATGGAAATACGGCGTTGCTCTGTAAATTAGAGATTTATTCCGTTATAGCAGGTTTGAACTTAAACTAATACAAATAATATAAACATAAAATAGGTCCCACCTGTAAATTAGAGAAACGACACATATGTCCATTGACATGGAGTTCTATACTTTCAATATTTTTTTTACAAAAATTTAACTTATAACACACGTGTATCCAATCTTCCTTTTTTCTCTTCGTTTCCCTCTTAATTCAGATATTGACACATATTTTGACAGTCGACATTGACGTTTCTATAATGTGATTGATGGTAAGCTTGAGCTCGGTAAATTCAAACCGTTTAAGAAACTAATTAATGGTTTCTTTACATGTATATATTTAGATATATGTCTTTCTTTATATTTCTTCTTCTTCTTATTATTATATGACAATCAGCCGTTGTTACGAGTCAACAGACTATTTTTGCCAGTATCGCGTGAAAGGGCGTAGACTATCTTTGACAGCCACCAGCCCTTACTGCTTCTTAAAATTGCTGTATAATATCAGTAGCCGGGGGATTTGAGCTAGCATTATAACCTTATAATATTGAATTGATGGATGTATTTCAAAAGGCATTTAAGAATAATAGGATCTGGGATTGAGAGTAGAGACCACATATTGATTGGTCTAGGGACCTGTCGGGGAAGAAAGGAATACAGGGAGGAGGGTGAGAGGGGGCAGTTAAAAAAGATGTGGTCAGCTGTCCCAGGTTCCAGTCCGCAATCGCACAGTAGAGAATTACGAACGCCGATTTTGTTTAGGAAAACAGGGGAGCAGTAATGGCCAAGCCTCAGTCTACAGACAACTGAGGTGGACCGTTTATCTGCAGCTTTAATTTTAAAAAACCAGGGTTTAGTAGGTATGTTTGATTGAATCTCACTATAATGTTTGGCTTTTAGTTTGCGAGATCGGTCCCATGAGGAGCTCCAGGCAACATGTAGCCGTTCACTGGCTATGAGGCGGAGATCCTGGGCATAGCACATATAGTGATCCAAGGAACCAATTTGGATGGAGTCTTTAGCGAAGGAGTCGGCAGCTGTGTTACCGGCAATGCCTGAATGTCCAGGAATCCAAGCCAGGACAACATTTATCGAGTTACTACTGCAAGAGATGATGGATTTCCTGATTTGGAGGAGGATAGGGAATTTTGAGCCTAGCTTCTTTATATTTTTCTCTACCTCCGATATTTATTTATTATTTGTTTACTTTCATTTCATACATTGATTGATTGACTGACATTTGACATGTATCTAAGTAGTTTTTCAACTGTCAATCCACTCTTGGCCTGCTGGTTTTCATTGTAATGAGAGTGAGTGACTGTACAACTTCAATCAATATTGACAATAATCTAGTTGCAATATTATTGACAATCTTATATTCTACATTTTGAATTATGTTATTTCTTGTTTAAGTTTATTAATTTAGCCGGAGGTAGAGCTTGTTCTATTACTATTTAGTATAATTTTAGTTTTATATCTTAAGTAATTATTTTATCTTATAAGTATTTTAATATTTTATCGAAGCACTATTTATTTATTTAGTATTTATGTATATTTCTGATAGCGAAGATGACATACCTTTGTCTTATATTTCATATTCCTCACCTTCATCACAGAGTACAGGTAGCTACCACAGTATAACTCCTTTTCTAAATATTGCGCTCGACAACCAATTTGCAGATTTTCGTAAAAACTTCAATGTTGTCCATATCAACGCGCAGAGTATTCCAGCTCTCTTCCCAGATATGCTGGCAGCTTTTAATAGCAAAGCTATTCACGCTATCCTAGTTTCAGAAACTTGGCTTAAGCCATGCCTCTCCTCTACTTCCTATGCACTGCCGGGTTTCTGCCTGATACGCAGTGACCGTCCTAATCGTACTGGTGGTGGTGTGGCCGTATATCTTAGAGCACACATTCCTTTTACCGTAGTCAACACATCAACAGCGTCACCGACTAGTGCAGTCGAGCACCTATTTGTGGAAATTACGTTGTGCCAAACTAAAGTGCTTCTAGGAGTTATGTACAGCCCAGCAAAAACTGATTACTTCTCTACTTTGTAGCATGTGTTGGAGGACTTGGTACCTTTATATAGTCACACCATCTTAATGGGCGACTTTAACACGTGTCTTCTGAAAACTGATTCTCGATCTACTAGACTTCGCTCTTTTATTAAGGCAACCAACCTTAACATTGTCCCGTCTAATGCCACACATTATTATCCTCATAGTTCTCTCTCTCTTATTGACTTAGCTATTGTCTCCTCCATAGATCACTGGATTTGGTCAATTAGACGCGGACGCTTTTTCTTATCATGATTTATTGTTACTTTCGTACAAAGTTCGCCCTCCCAAAGCAAAGCCGAGAACCCTTCTGCGGCGTAATTTTGATGGCATTAACTTCGAAAAACTTCTTGACGATGCTAATCATACCGATTGGTCAGCTGCTGTCAATAAGTTATCGGTCAACGACCAAATTGTGACCTTCAATTCACTCCTCACTGACCTGTATGACAGACACGCACCACTACGCCCTGTCAAGATCAAGCATCTTCCTGCTCCTTGGTTGACGGATGACATCAAGAAACTGATGAAAAGAAGAAACCGTGCAAAAGTCAAAATGAAAAAAATCCAACCGATGAAAACGCATTGGTGTATAAAAATTTGAGGAATCGCTGCAACACGATGTGTAGGGATGCACAACGACGCCATATTCACAAATCAGTCTCAAACGGCAATTCAGCTAAGGTTTGGAAATTTCTCAGAACCCTGGGTATCGGTAAATCTAAGAGTGATAGTTCTTTTAAAAACGTCGATCTCAACTCATTAAATGCTCATTTTACTTCTTCTAGCTCTTTAGATGCTGATACAAAATTTCACACTCTGAATCACATAACTAGTTTACCGATTCCAAATGTTCCATCCTTTTCTATAACTCAATTTTCGGAATGTGGTGTCAAAAGCACTATGCTCTCTATTGCCTCAAATGCCATTGGCTCAGACTGCATTAGTCGTAAGATGCTCATACCTATCCTCGACATTATCCTTCCTGTTATTACTTGTATCCTGAACAACTGTGTTGTTAGTGGTGTCTTTCCTGATGCATGGAAAGACGCAAACATCACCCCTCTTCCTAAAAAAAACAATCTTTCTTCCTTTTCTGATTATCGCCCTATTGCCATCCTACCTTTCCTTTCCAAAGTACTCGAGGGACTCGTTCATCAACAGCTTATCACTTTCTTACAAGAATATACATTATTGAATCCCCTCCAATCTGGCTCCCGTCCTGGGCATAGTACGACCACTGCACTGCTCAATATCACCGAAGATATTCGTATGGGCATGGAGGAGAAAAAGCTTACTGTTCTAACATTGTTAGATTTCAGTAATGCCTTTAACACAGTAGATTTTGACATCCTCTTGCAATTGCTACGGTCTTTTAACATATCTCCATCGACTATTGACTGGTTTCATTCTTACTTGCATGGCCGCTGGCAACGTATATCCACTGAGACGAAGTTCTCTGATTGGCGTGATATTAAAGCCGGTGTGCCACAAGGTGGCGTGTTGTCCCCTCTCCTGTTTTCACTATTCATCAATTCGATTACTCTCCACATATCTTCTTCCTACCATCTGTATGCGGACGATCTCCAAATTTACACACAAAATAGTCTCGAGAATCTGCCATCAACTATTCTGCAACACAACGCTGACTTAAAACGAATATCGGATTGGAGTAATATACATGGTCTTACAGTCAACCCTCTTAAGACTCAGTAATTTATAATTGGAAGTAACAACATGATTTCACGTATTAACTGGAACACAGTTCCTCCTGTAGTATTTAACGGTATCTCGATACCATACAGTGAGACTGTGAAAAACTTAGGAGTTATCTTTGACCGCACGTTGTCTTGGAAACCACAAGTCACTGAGCTGAGCAGGAAAATGTTTGCTGCGGTGAATTTGCTCAAGCGTCCTCGTAATTTCCTCCCTACTGCCACTAAAATGACGCTTGCACAATCTCTCTTTCTTGCTATTCTCGACTATGCTGATGCCAGCTATCTAGACCTAACTGAAGAACTTCTTAATAAACTTGAGTGGCTACAAAATCTCTGCATAAGGTTTGTATTTGGATTATGCAAATACGACCATATATCTGATTTCCGCAATAATCTCAAGTGGCTCCCCATTCGCCTTCGCCGGAATACTCACATTCTTTCTCTAGTCTACCGTATTCTGTACAACAAAGCGATACCTGTCTATCTTAAAGATCGTTTAAAATATCGGTACACCAATAACGACCGTAACTTGCGTTCCTCATCAAATTTACTCCTGACGACACCATCGCACACATCCACATTTTTAGGTAAGTCCTTTTTTGTTCGATCGGTGTCGTTATGGAACGAGCTCCCGACTGAGATCCGCTTTGCTCGCACACCGCGCATCTTTAAACGAATGCTTAAACGTCATTATCAGGTGAAACACTGTCCATCTTAGCTATCGACATAATATAGATATTTATATATGTATTAATATTTTATTTATTTATATAGCATATTGTTATGTATGTAAACGTTTATGTAAATGTATGTAATTATTCGTATGTAGTTTATTTTACTAGGCGTACACCTCGCCCACGTAAATTTCCTCCAATGCCTGGGTTGCCTGGCAGAAATCGCGCTTCGGCGATAAGGCCGCCCTTTGTATGTTAATTGTAATTGGTGTTTCATTTAAACTATGTAACCATGTTGGTGTACAATAAAGAGTTTTATTATTATTATTCTTTTTTCAAATATATGCTCTCCGAGGAGGTTAATAAGTGTACGGGCCGAAGCCAAGTACTAATAATTAATTTGCTAGAGATAGAAATTTTCGTACTATTCTGCATGTGTTAAGAATAACGGCTTTTTGTAAAAGCTGAACTTTAGACGTGTGGACATTAAGGATGTTGAGATTGGTGTGTCGTGTGTAATTATTATTATTATTATTATTGCTGCAATAACCTTGCTGACATTGCATGTGAGTGTCCTACTATTACAGTAACAGATAAAATGAAATATCTCGGTGTGATTATTGATGAAACTCTTTCCTTCAGATATCACATTCCGATCCGACATTAGAATTAGAATCCGTAAACTGATTTTCGCTTTTAAGAAAATCAGGTCAATTGCGGATTCAAAACTTATCATGCTATTATACAGCGCCCTGTGTCAATCTCTGATAACATATTGTATTACGATCTGGGGCGGAGCTCCTAAAACCTCTCTACTTACATATTGTAGAAAGAGCTCAAAGAGCAATTCTTAAGGTAGCTTCTTTTAGGCCATACCACTACCCTACTAACCTTTTATATAAATCATGCAATGTACTAACAGTCCGACAATTATTTATAACTAACACAGTAATTAAACAGCACACAGCACTTTAATACAGCACCAGTTCTACTAACAAAAGACGCAAGGATATTGTAGGCACACATCGCACGCGGGTAAAATACACTTTGAATACACGATTTTATAAATTCCTATAGCCATTATTGTATAACAAAATAAACGCTAAATTGGATAATATCCCTTAAACGTAAGAAATTGTAAAAAGGCTTTAAAAACAGTTCTCCAGGAATTGTCGTACGATGAAACCGAGATGCTACTGACTGTTATAAGTTAATTTTTGATAATGTTTGCATAAAAGTGTAATTAGGTTTAGTAAAAAAAATAGTTATGTAGGTAAATCTCTTAAATTTAATATTGTCACAATTTCCTATTTTAATTTTATTTCTTAAGAATAGTTAAATAGATTCTACTATGTTTGTATTGAAGATCCATAAGTATTTTATTTTTCAACACACTTGCTCGTAAAGTGAGCGTTATTCTATTGAGTTTAGAACTATAAACTGGGCTATAAGTCACGCGTGCATTAATATATTATACCCTAGTGCATAATATAATGAATCCTACAAAGTTGAATTGTAACTTTGTGCAAATAACATGCGAGAAAACAGAGCATATTTTATTGGTCCGGGTTATACACTAAATATTTTCAGAAACAACAAAGAGGTTTTATACCACTTCAAATCCATATACATTTTTAAATGTTTGCGCCTTATATAAGTAAAATAAATTTGTATATTAAACAAATTATTCACAATTTACAATCATTTGTCATAAAATATTTAAATATTTGCATTTACCACTCCAAATTAAACATTTTCACTTAAAATAGGCTGTATATGCTATACAGACATTGACACATTTGACGGAAAAAAAAACCTACGCACATGCGCGAGGTTCGGCGCCATTTTTCAATCACAATTCACAGCTTTGTTACTTCTTGTTATAGTATAATAGTATATTATGTAACAAGTGAGCGAAGTTGCTAATTACAGCCGAGACTGTAATTAGCAACGCTCACGAGTTACATACGACGTTTTTCAACACACTTGTGAGTAAAAGACAGACATACGAGGTCATAAAATAACAAATACATTTGATAACAAAGCTGTGAATTGTGATTGAAAAATGGCGCCGAACCTCGCGCATGCGCGTAGGTTTTTTTTTCTGTCAAATGTGTCAATGTCTGTATAGCATATACAGCCTATTTTAAGTGAAAATGTTTAATTTGGAGTGGTAAATGCAAATATTTTAATATTTTATAACAAATTATTGTAAATTGTGAATAATTTGTTTGATATACAAATTTGTTTTACTATATAAGGCGCAAACATCTAAAAATGTATATGGATTTGAAGTGGTATAAAACCTCTTTGTTGTTTCTGAAAATATTTAATGTATAACCCGGACCAATAAAATATGCTCTGTTTACTCGCATGTAATTTGCATAAAGGTACAATTCAACTTTGTAGGATTCATTATATTATGCACTAGGGTATAATATATTATGCACGCGTGACTTATAGCCCAGTTTATAGTTCTAAATTCAATAGAATAACGCTCACTTTACGAGCAAGTGTGTTGAAAATGTTATTTTAGCACTCTCCATCCTGAAAAACAGGATTATCCTATTTCAGGCACCATTGTTCTATCCTTCCTTGTATATTTAAGCCAATATTTGTAATTTATGCTTCCTGAAATTAATAAACATATCTATTTATTTATTTATTTATTTATATATATATATACGATAAGGGCCCTGGGCCACACTCCAAAGCCACAAAACGCTGCCACCGGCATATTTCCTGTAGTTTTCATACATTTTAAGTGGACTCGCCGCTCACGGTTGGCGTCGGTGGCCGCCACACGCTACAAATATTTATTTGAAATCCGCCGCGGTTCGAGCACCCTGGGAGTGTGCTTTTAAGTTTTTCTATGCTTTGTTTTGAATCCGTGACTAAACCTGCGTTTGATCTCTATCTAGCCGGATGGTGAGAGAAGACACGGGCGAATGCACGGGCTTAGGGGAGACCTAGCTCTTCATGAAACACTGCCGTCGAAACGCATCCACGATGGAGCGTTTTACTTGGAGTTTATGAAGGGTAGTCGCTAGCAGAGCACATCTCAAGGGGATTCTACGGGGTCATTCGGATTGGTCACTGTGTGGGCCGAGACGAACGGCACCCGTAAAATATATGATGATAGGTAAAAATTATAGTCAATAACGGCGTAGATATTTAGTTTATAATTAACACTAAGGAGTGACAATTAAATTTAAATTGATTTTTACTGAAGCTTTCTAAGGGCTATTCTAATCCGACCCGATGCATTTGAAAATTAAACTTTAAAAACTAAAACCCGACTACTAAAACACGCACTAAAAAGTACGAAACAAGAAAATAGTCTACGCTGAATATTTACTTTGAATTGAATTGAATACTTTGATTTTATTATTACTATGAATCTGTTTTGCTATATTATACATAGGTGGCATACGACCACGGCTATCCTTTAAACATATGGTTTTTTTTTGGTTGTGGCATGACATTGGCTCTCACAATTAGCTGTCTTGTGTTTGTTTTTTTCAAATTTTCTTCAATTATTCATTTTTTTAAATTTTTAAGATACAGAGCACAATAGTCGGCTTTGTCATTGAAAGACGATCTCTTACAGACAACCCTGGGTTGTGTGTGTACCTATTTGTATTAATTCGTATAATTCTGACTGAAAACTCCCAAGAGATATTTTTCGTCGGCTTTTTATGTCTCTTGGTCTACTGTAATATCTTATTCAATAACTATCAACACTTTGTTAAAGCCGAAGTATAAAATTGTGACGTCCTTAAGCGACCATTCGACGGTCTTATGATAAATAAAAAAAAAAAAATTTGATTTGATTTTGTAAAGCGATGGTCACGAGTGACTCACAATATTAATCATTACCGTCTAAAGATACCAATGATACCTAATATTAACAAATGCAAAATTGTTATTTTATACAAACTGTTCCCTTCACACGTATACCTACATTTGATATACTCGTATAACTTCAAATACTTCCATGCTGGACTGGGAGCAATAGAAAAACATAGAATTTGCCAGCTGCTTAGGGACTGCTTAGTAAAAGTCAGTTAATGGACAGAGGTTTTGTTGGCGTTTCGTGGGCGATCGGTTGACCCCTGTAACTGCAATAATCTATCTCCATAATTATAATAACTCCAAATTTGTCAACCGTGACATCAGATGGTTTTATAGCTTCTGGTGTTCTTTCTACCCCACGAAGGATACAGGCATGAAGATATGTATAAAAAAACCCAGACTATAAAACCAACTACATGGCCCCAAACTAAGCAGAGCTTGTGATATGGGATACCATGTAGCGAACTAGGGGGAAACCTAGAGTATAAATACATATGTATGTAACTTAAAATGAAGACAATACACGGTTATGTTGCAGGAGGTGTGGGCGGACCTGCCCCGCAACGCGTACGCGGCGGGCGCGGCCGCGCTGCTGCTGCTGCTGCTGCAGCCCGCGGCCGCCGCCGCCGCGCTCGCCGCGCGCGCCGCCGTGCGCGTGCGCCGCCGCCGCAAGCCGGGCGCGCTGCTGGCGCATGACAGGTAGCGACAACAAGTACTGAAATTTTACTATGCTACTGAAAATCTCGTCTGACCCTACTTAAGATCAAGCAGCCAAGCTGCGTGAGAAATTACGCTGAGCGCGAGTGTCTTCCGCGATTCGGTCCTGTCCCTTTCTAAAACTGAAACTCTCATTTCGATCATCAGCAGGAGATTACAGCGTTTGAACTCAATTTCACCAAATGATAAAAGTGCTTAATAAGATTAGGTCAGAGATGATAATATGGGTGTGAGTAAAATGCACTAGTTCTTCATGAAATTTTCCTGAATCACATCACCTCTGGAGCAATGATATTAAGAAGTCAACTTGCTACCAGACTTATAAACTTAGCTTTTTATAGAATAAACACATACTCATCGCCTTTTTCATGCTCGAATTGATGAGTTTCAAAGTCATATTGGGCATGATTAAGTACCTTTGTTACAAATTGGAAACACCTAGACTCATCATAAATACAAACAGAGAGATATCCTTCTTGCCGTAATGCTTTATACTATTTCGATAAGAGGCATTTAACATAAAGTTTGCAGCCAATTAATTATTTAGTTTGGCGTAGTTACGGCCGAGCAGTGCATCCTTTATGCCCTTCTTCTTAACTTCAGTAATTGAGTTTTTTTGTTGGTTACTCAACTTTATTTAAAGATTTAGAATGTCCACATACTTAGGCATCATACATCGGCCGAGGTGTTTGTTTGGTACAGCCATTCTGCCTATTTTAGCCGTAGTTGCTACGTTGAATCTTAGTAGTATATCAGATCAAAAGAAATATTATCTACAGAAATTACAGGAATAATTAGGTTCTTCACCAAAAACTTGAGTTGGTGACCGATCATTAGCCTAGATCAGTAGGTAATTGACTTTAGGTGGTTTTGTACTGCGACACACTGTATTATAACATTGTTGACTTAAGCGAAATATGACCTCAATCTCATGAGATGGAAACAGGAGCTTCAGGAAAGATAACCTTTTAATTAATTAATTCTGTAATTTCCACAACATAACCTTTTAGTGCCGTCACCGTTACATTAGAATCGTATTGGAGGCTTCTAAAAATGGCATTTATTTATTTTACGTAGCTATATTCCAATAAAATGATATTCCGTTGGAATTATAAGAATTCATAACATTTGCAAGAAATTATCTCAACCACACTTTACGTTTACGTTCTGCAAAAGTTACTTCGTAAGGTCTACGAAGTAACGGGTATAGTGATTCAGACTCTATGTGAAGGGTAGTCACAGCAAGGTACATCTTGAAGAGGTGCGACCACCAGGCGAGGTTCACTCGCATTAGTCACGACACGCTTGTCAGGGCGGCCGGGGTATTCAAACCGACCTTTCGGGGGTACATTATATATTCTCATTAATGTATCAATAGGGTAATTTGAGCTTTAATACAACGGCAATAATGTACAATTAATCTTATGGTTTCAGCATGAGTAGCAGCGACTCGCGCGACAGCGAGCAGCGCCGGCTGAAGGCGGTGTACCGCGGCGGCAAGCTGGCGCTCGTGTGATAGATAACCAACCCAATGACATAAGGCTGAAGAATCATTTTCAGAAAGCAAGCTCTTGTAGTACAAGCTTAGAGTCTTCACAACCTAAGCATTAGTGTTAAGAATTAGTCAGTACTTTGAAGTGTGCTTGTTGTATAAGTATAAGAACATTTTTTTATATCTTGAAACAAGTCTATTTAAGTATATTTGAAGACCATCATGTTGGTACCTTCTTATTGGTTTTTATTGTGTAGAAAGCAATACCTAGCACAAAAACACTTTGCTTGTTGTGAAAACCCACTTTTTTAGTCACAGGGTAATATCTGAATGATTTAAAAATCAGAGATTTATTTCATACACCTAAATCTAGTATAGGAACAATATTTACATGAAACAGCTACTGCCCTAAGGATCGAATTTTTGCTAAGAGAACCCGAAAAATGGTATGGATTGGTGTAATGTACCATGCAATGCATCCAGTTCTCATGATTTAGATGTCCCGCGCAAGAACTGCGCATTTTTTTTTGAGAATTGGTTGCAAGTTGCCCCAATATATATGTATAAGGACGATGAATGTTTTTTTATTAGGTATACTTAAACTTTAAACAATGTGCCAGTTACTATTGTGATAATGCGTTGATTACTTTGTTTTTATTTTGTAACGCAGGTGTAATTTAAAGTTTGAAGCAGTTGTCTACATGTAGGTAAGAAACTTAGATAGACGTCCTGATAAGACTGCTTAGGTTGTCACAGCCCTCGACGGCAGACATGTAGGTATATGATGTGTAAAAGTTCTAACGTCAAATACAATGCAGTTTTGAATAGATTTTACCGCTTTATATGAAATATTGTAAGTATATTAAGTAAATCCTAAGGAAAGGTGGACGAAGCGTTTGGTGGAAATGTATTTTGTTAATATTATGAATCGTGAAAATCTTAAGTAGTCAATTTTATTTACGTTTTTTAGACTGTGGTTATGTGAAATAATGTTAAAAATATATTTAAGTTCATGTTGACTGTTTATTTAATTTTAAATTATTTCCTTTCCGGCGACCTCAATACCCTCAAAAAGCTTTTGTTAATTTTTTATTGAAGAGAATAAATAAAACAAGAATGCATCGATTAAAGTAGTGTAATAAGTTCAACATTTATTTATAAGTAGTTAGTACATTGAAACCATTCACATGAAGTAGTGGGCCACGCGCCGCCGCGCGGGGACGCGTGCGCCGCGCCGCCGCACACACACAGAGTGCAAAAATAGAGCGAAACGCTCAGCGCAGTAACTCGACAACAAGTGTATTGTATACATAGATATATCTATACATTTAATATAATATTTTACTACATCATCAACAAAATATAGAAGCGGGGAGCGGGCGTCGCGCGGTCGGCTGCGACAGTCGCGCGACGCCCGCGCCGCCGCTCGCTGTACAACTACCATCACACCATGATATGACATCGCGTTTCATAAATTGTACGACACACAGAGACGGGCCGCTCGGCGGAGGGAATCTCGAGGGAGGTCGTCAGCGGGCGTAAATACATTCTCGCATGATATATGAGTTTAGCATTTATATTTCTTACCTACTAACAGAACCTGAATTGAATAAGAAACAAAATTGAGACCGGCAGCCAGATCGTTCTTGCAAACGGACGGGGGTAGGTAGTTTTGAATTTGGTCTCGAATAGGGATTACTAAAAGAATTGAAAGTACACCTACATGAACGTAATAAAATGAATAAATGCAGGGCTTCAGATTTTAACACTACTACACTCATCGAGTTAAAGCAAAAAAGAGAAGCCCCGGAAGCGGGTACAACTAGTCACATTTGCAAGAGACATCGAAGGGGCGAGGGGGGGGAGCAGCCGGGAGCGCCTACCTGTAGGCGGGCTCGTCGGCGAGGAAGGGGTTGGCTTTAGGCGCGGCGCGAGCGGGCGGCGCGCCCGGCACGGCCAGCGTGGGGCCGGGCGCGGCCACGGCGCCGTAGCTGTCGGGCGCGGTGTCGGCCAGGCGCGAGGAGGACAGCGCGCGCGGCAGCGGGTGCGAGGGCACGCCGTGCGGCGCCAGCACGCCGGCGTCGAGCGGCTCGGGCGGCTCGCGCGGCGCCGCGCCGCCGCCGCCGTCGCGGAAGTTGACGAAGGCGAAGGCGGCGAGCGCCACGCCGCACAGCAGCCCGTAGCCCGCGAACGTGCGCGTCGTGCCCCAGCGCGCCACCGCCGCGCCGCCTGCGACACAACACGCAAAAGTTCGCAATAAATTACACAATTACACTCTTCTATGCAGTGAGGTTCATCATTTTTTTTAAATATACCTACATGATCTGTTTATGCTTGTTTTGTTTTTATAATTCAACAGTTACCGAAACCTAAATGAACTATGTGTGTAAAGTTGTCGCTATCTCACACAGTATCTCGAAAAGTATGGATGTTTGGAATAAATAGAATGGAATAAATCTTTATTGTACTTTAAATAACATCCTTATTTCTAAATTAACAAAACTTATTATCATAAAACTAAGCAAGCAACACAAATAGACAAAAGGTAACTCAGCCTAACGCTTTGCTAAAGATTTCAAATCGCTCATCAGCGAAAAGACTCCGAAGTAAATACACTTACCAAACACATTTTTTTTTTCATTTACTGTCTGTAAACTGAAGTGCAATAGCATATTATGAAACTAGTGAATAAAGGACGGATTTAAAGCGAGGGCCCTAGATGAGTCACGAGCAAGTGAAGGATTCTAACGATTTAAGATGATAGAATCCTAAAATCAACTGTTAGAATCCTGAGCGACGCGAGTGATTCATGGCCCGCGATATAAATTCGTACTTCATTCAGGAGTTGCATGCTATACTGTATACCATGACTACGAGAAAAAGACATAATGTAAGCGAAAATAGTAATTTAATCAAGAAATAAGAAATGTTACATTAATTGAAATGGACATTAAAATTAGAGCAATGACTGAAATTAAGTACTTTGTGTCCGTAAAATTCACAGTAAGTATTTGAAATGGCGCCAATTCACTATTTTTTTTTTCTATTATGGCAGCAAAGAACACAAAACAGTTTTTAATCTAATGTCAAACTCCTTGTCGCAAATATCGATCAATCAAATCTCGAGAATTTATTTGCACCAAAGAGTTTGAATTTCAAATCTTAGCGCAAGGAGTTTGTGTAAGCATTGAAATGGGGATCACGTATATTTTTGTGTTCCAAATTCAAACACCAAAACAGTCTCAGTCTCTTCTTAATCTCTTCTGTTACTACAATTTCCATCATCACTTGGTGGTTGGATCCCGTCAGGGTCGACTGGCTAGTGACCACTCTTCATATAAAGTCTGCCGCCAAATATTACTGATCCAGTGATGTCTTCCGGCAATGCTTTCTACGAGCCAGTTCTTTCTTAAGCCCTACACTTTCACGATGTAGGAGCAGCACGCCGCCCACACGGCCGCCAACTGAACATACCGAGCACCGCGCCGCAGCCGCGGCCCAGGCCGTGGTGCAGCCCCTGCAGCACGCCCTGCGCGGAGGAGCGCAGCGGCGGCGGCGCGCCGTGCGCGATGTAGGAGCAGCACGCCGCCCACACGGCCGCGTGCGTCCCGCCCTGCGCGAACTGAACATACCGAGCACCGCGCCGCAGCCGCGGCCCAGGCCGTGGTGCAGCCCCTGCAGCACGCCCTGCGCGGAGGAGCGCAGCGGCGGCGGCGCGCCGTGCGCGATGTAGGAGCAGCACGCCGCCCACACGGCCGCGTGCGTCCCGCCCTGCGCGAACTGAACATACCGAGCACCGCGCCGCAGCCGCGGCCCAGGCCGTGGTGCAGCCCCTGCAGCACGCCCTGCGCGGAGGAGCGCAGCGGCGGCGGCGCGCCGTGCGCGATGTAGGAGCAGCACGCCGCCCACACGGCCGCGTGCGTCCCGCCCTGCGCGAACTGAACATACCAAGCACCGCGCCGCAGCCGCGGCCCAGGCCGTGGTGCAGCCCCTGCAGCACGCCCTGCGCGGAGGAGCGCAGCGGCGGCGGCGCGCCGTGCGCGATGTAGGAGCAGCACGCCGCCCACACGGCCGCGTGCGTCCCGCCCTGCGCGAACTGAACATACCGAGCACCGCGCCGCAGCCGCGGCCCAGGCCGTGGTGCAGCCCCTGCAGCACGCCCTGCGCGGAGGAGCGCAGCGGCGGCGGCGCGCCGTGCGCGATGTAGGAGCAGCACGCCGCCCACACGGCCGCGTGCGTCCCGCCCTGCGCGAACTGAACATACCAAGCACCGCGCCGCAGCCGCGGCCCAGGCCGTGGTGCAGCCCCTGCAGCACGCCCTGCGCGGAGGAGCGCAGCGGCGGCGGCGCGCCGTGCGCGATGTAGGAGCAGCACGCCGCCCACACGGCCGCGTGCGTCACGCCCTGCACGAACTCGAACGGCAGCACCCACCACGGGTTCGTCAGCCACGAAATGTACAGGAAGCGGATCACATTGCCCGCCAGCCCGAGGCATAAAACCTGGAGCGAAACGAGTACAGATTTGAAGAACGTCCACTAATAATATTATTATACATATTTAGGCTCCTTTTATGAAAGTTTTCTTAGATTGAAACTCTATTTACGAATAAATATTTTGGTAGTTCTCTTTAGAAATGTGACAGTAAATCTACGCTAAAATCGTGGTCAACGCTCAATAAAGCTTTTAAATAGACATAAGTAAAGACAAAAATATGACAAAAATATCAAAATTATACTGTTAGCTTCGACGAGCAATACCAATGAATAAACCAATTTTGCTAGTGCGAACGTCAAAGAAAGTAACACAGGGAACCCTATCAATACTGGTCCACAGTATTCTTAATGTAATACTTTATCAAAATCTTATTTTTTACATTACACACCTCTACAAAGTTAGAATTATATATGTATAATAGAAGTTTATATAAGCTAGTTGTGACCCGCGACTTCGTCCGCGTGGATACCGTTTATTAGAGTTGGATAAATACTATTATTATATCCTCCTTGAAGTTAAAACTTACCTTATTCTAAATTTCGTCAAAATCGACTCAGTAGTTTAGCTGTGAAAGCGTTACTGATAGATAAACAGACAGAATTACTTCAAAAACTATTAAGTACAACAAAGCAGTGATCCGCAGTTTCACCTAGGTTTTGTGAAAAAGTATAGGTAGGTAGGTATATTACATAGATGATGCCCGCGACTTCGTCTGTATTGAATTAGTATTTCGAGTAGGTTATTTTCTTCTCCAAGCTCCTAAATATCTTTAATAACAAAAATAAAAATGAAGAATCTTCGCCCATATAATATGTATAACTCCTTACCACAAACATAGGTAGGTAACTATATATTAGGTACATTACAAAGGCACACAGCGTTATAAACAAATCGGGTGCCAAAGTGCCTTAAATTTTAATATTGTCTTAAGTTTTCGCGATAACTATTAACGGATTTATCGCGTATATTTACATTTTAAATTTTAACAGTTGCTCGTGACCACGGGGTCTGCAAAGACACCGAAACGTCGAGTTAAAATGTAAAATATAAATTATACGCCATTAATCCGGTTAAAAAGTGTTTTATTTAATGCCTTCAATTTTACTTAATTTATGCAATATCTTCATTAATTATACTTAGCTTATTGTTATTCTAGGTAAAGCTAAGTAGTTTTTGCGTGAAAGAATAGCAAAAATCCATCCATCCAGCCATTATCAGTGTACATACAATACTACCTATAGTTATGTATGGCTGCTTTTCACTGCCAAACGGCTAAGCCAATATTAATGTAAAGAGGCAGAAACGATCATGAAATAAACAAAACCTTGATTTCCATTTTATCTCTGTATGTACAGAAGGCAGTACATCAAGCGTTACAAATCTGTCAAATTTTTTTACTTGAATTTGAACTCTATGCCCTCGATAAGTAAAAATTGGTTGGGGAAATTTGACAGGTAATGTAACGCTTGTTCCTTCTGTACCTACCTATATTAAATCGCGCAAAAGCTTGCGCTCGCCTCCCGCCTTTTTATACCCTACCGCCGCGAGCCGCGTCGAGCGCGGCAACCGTTACGCAAAAATAATCCCTATATCATTCAGTATTCACGCGCGATGGGTTATTAGCGTATTTCATGTATAAGTTTGGTGTTTCTATACCGATTTCTATGATTATTTTTTATTGAATAGGTAATAATGTTAATTTTTTTTTAATTGGGGATGAGTGAGAGTATTATAAACGTAAGAGTAAACAAATATAATCAGAAAGCTCCGAACTGCTAAGCTATCGGGATTTACACGTGTTATTGTGAGTCAACCATAAAATATAGACATATACTGTTGTAGAATATTTTTTATATAATTTTATGAAGAATATTTCTGTCATACATGATTTCTATGTAGCTTTAACCATTAAGGCTGCACACGCGACGGAAGCTTAAAAAATGAAGTAACTTCTCCCGTTTTTCGAATATTTCCCTTCACTGCTCTGCTCCTATTAATTGTAGCGTGATAATAAGTATACTATAACCTGCCCAGGAGTATGAAGAATAATTTTACCAAGTTTCGTTAAAATCCGTCGAGTAGTTTTTGTTTCTATAAGGAACATACAGACAGACAGACATACAAACATTTTATTGATTGCATTTTTGGCATCAGTATTGATCACTAATCACCCCCTGATAGTTATTTTGAAAAAAAATTTCATGTACAGAATTGACCTCTCTACAGATTTATTATAAGTATAGATAGAAGATAGATAGATATAGATATAGATTATAAATTGTACCTTCACGTGCCCCAACTGTGTGATCAATTTGAAGCTGAAGAAGTAGGCAAAGATCTCGGAGATGTGGTTGATGACGGACGCCACGCCGAACAACGTTGGAGACCCGCCGATGTCCTGACAATTGTATATCGATATTATCTTTCACATTTAAAGCTATGGCCTAGTTAAACAACCAATAGATATTAAAGTTTTCTGGTTTTATTTTTTTGGTAATATATATTTTTTTCTTCAAAGATTACACGTATAAAAAGACGTTGTTGTGCTATTATATCTATATATCTTAAAAATATCCTCTCTTCTATTTATTTATATTTTATTATACACAGTAACAATAGGTTAAACTACATATTATAATGAAAAGCTGTGTTGAAAAACAGAACAGTGCAATTTCTTCGGGACAACCTAACTTTTACTTTAATGTTTATGTTACCCTTTACTGTTCACAATAAGATTACAAAAAAAAGAAAACACAATATACAAAGGGCGACCTTATCGCTAGAAAGCGATCCTACCAGGCAACAAGATGGGGCATTGAATTAACATACTTTTCAACACACTTGCTCGTAAAGTGAGCGTTATTCTATTGAATTTAGAACTATAAACTGGGCTATAAGTCACGCGTGCATAATATATTATACCCTAGTGCATAATATAATGAATCCTACAAAGTTGAATTGTACCTTTGTGCAAATTACATGCGAGTAAACAGAGCATATTTTATTGGTCCGGGTTATACATTAAATATTTTCAGAAACAAACAAAGAGGTTTTATACCACTTCAAATCCATATACATTTTTAGATGTTTGCGCCTTATATTAGTAAAACAAATTTGTATATCAAACAAATTATTCACAATTTACAATAATTTGTTATAAAATATTAAAATATTTGCATTTACCACTCCAAATTAAACATTTTCACTTAAAATAGGCTGTATATGCTATGCAGACATTGACACATTTGGCACAAAAAAAAACCTACGCACATGCGCGAGGTTCGGCGCCATTTTTCAATCACAATTCACAGCTTTGTTATCAAATGTGTTTGTTATTTTATGACCAGGTATGTCTGTCTTTTACTCACAAGTGTGTTGAAAAACGTCGTATGTAACTCGTGAGCGTTGCTAATTACAGTCTCGGCTCATTATTAAGCCCTCGCCTGCGGCTCGGGCTCAAATCACAGCCTCGACTGTAATTAGCAACTTCGCTCACTTGTTACATAATATACTATAGCAAAATAAAACAAAAACTATACTTATGAATCATCTCGTGTTTCTAATTAATTGAACTTTAACTGTAATACGTTGATGAAACAAATACCTGGAGATGCCAGAAGAGGAAAGTAAAGATGAGTCCGATGCCGAAGCCCATCCACCAGGCCACCAGCAGGAAGGAGGCGGCCTTCACGTTCTGGAACTGCCGCAGCACCGTCACCCACTCCGGCATCTCACGCGTCGTTTGTGCGAACACCTGCACATGCAACGAAAAGCCTTTCATTATTATGCCTAAGAATGTACTGCTCCTTATAATTGATTGTGTATATTTTATCGAAAGTATTGTAGGTTTAAATAAAACTACTTTTTAACCGGATTAATCGCGTATAATTTATATTTTACATTTTTACGCGACGTTTCGGTGTCTTTGCAGACCCTGTGGCCAGTGGATTAATCCGGTTAAAAAGTATTTTAATTAAATTATGATTTGTGGTAGCTTAAGTTTATTGTATTTTTTAATCACTTTTGTATAAAACAGCTAATACCAGTTACTTGACTTTAGCCATAGACCTAATTTTACGGTAGCTTACGCAATAGATCCAATTTCCATCATCCGTCATTTCTTTTTAGATCCGTGTTTCCTCGGGTTGTGATCAGGTGTGGTGCGTAACTGCTCTGACCCTGCCGCTGCTAGATAAGCGTGACATAGGGCGGCCAACCCAAACAACCACTCGGTATGACCACTTCAGGGTTCGCCTGGCTAACTGCCATCCTCATACTTTAACTTCAATTAAGTAATAGATTTTCGTCAGTTTCTCTTATGGAAAATAGTAAATCTATGCTTGAGTCTGACGTAGAAAGTTATCGCAATATATGCCTTTAGAAGGGCAAGACTAAATAAAACAGAGTGGCCTAAGATAGCTCGAATAAAGATTGTTCTGCGTAGTGAGGAACCTCAGCATTAAAACGCAAGGAGGAGGAGTAGGGCAAAATCTACATCTATATATCTGGTACATTGGTTAGTGCTTCTGTTACAGAACAGAGGTTTTATTGGCGTTTTTGCAAGCGATAGGCTGACCCCCTATCACTGCAATAGTCTCTCTTCATCCTTTTAGTACCTACAAATTTGTCAAATGTGACATCAGATGGTTTTGTGGTCTCTGGTGTTCTGCCTACCCCATAAGGGATACAGGTGTGAAGTTATGTAATATATGTAGGTATGTATGGTTCTGTTACCTTGGCGTGCTGCACGGGCGGCTGCGCGAGCGGCGCGGAGGTGTCGAGGCCGGGCAGCTGCAGCTGCTCCGCCAGCTGTTGCTGCAGCTTCTCTTCGCGCGACACCTCCCCCGCCCCCTCCACGCCCGCCGGCCCCACCACCGGGGCCACTTCTTCTTCTCCACCGAACTCGTACTTGAATCTGATCTGTGGGAGATTAAGGGAGATTGTAGTAGCCATGGATATTCTTTCTTGCTAGGGCGGTGGAGGAATTTAAGCAGGAAAAAGATTTCGCATCTCATTATACGGATTTTTTATTTATGTTTTTAATTTTAGTGTAATATAAATGTGATTGTTTGGATGTATGGTCTTCCTGTATGGATTTGGCATAGTGACAGTTTACAGTCTGGAACATAGGCTACTTTCTATCCCGAATTTCCCGCAAGATTCGAAATCGCACGGGTAAAACCGCCCGAAACAGCGTGTATACAACGTGTAACAGAATGAAGAGATAATACTGAAGGGGATTGTATGTTTGGTGATGTTCTTAGTTTATAAGTAACAGTAACATTTTGTTATCCTTGCGTTTCGGCCGAAAAACAAGTTAAAAGTTTAGATCAAAATATCTAAGTGTCAACCCTAAAAACAGCTTTTGATGAAATCTATTCGATAACAGATGGCATAAAAATAAAGTGGTGGGTAACTAAAACAGATACTACAAAGTTCAGCCGGTGCGGAAAAGGTCATAAAGGTCACTGATTGCGGCACAAGTCTTGTTTTAGCTTATTAGGTTGACTAGGGTTGTCAAAATATTTTGTTGTAAAATAATTTAATTTTGTATGAAAGAGTATACCAGCACTGATCATGCTAATTATTTTTCTGTATACTTATTCTACGTATAGTATAGAAGCTATCCCTTAAGTTTGATCTCTCCATTTTGTTACACGTTGTATATATTACCTTATTAAATATCTATTGCTTAAGGATCTTACTACGACCATGTTCATTTACAGAAGTTACTATTCGGTCCGAGACTCCATTTTTTTTTATTTTTTTTATACACAATAATAACTACATATTACACCACTAGATAAATATACTCAGGTAAGCGCTTACAGTTGCAATTAAGGTGGGAACTAAGGCAACCCCAATAGACCAAGGTCTGTGCTAGGGTTAGCCAGGTTTTAAGGAACATAGTTTTTGACCAGAGCAGAATAAGGTGTATAATGCTAAAATCTTTTAGTATGTATAAATAAAATAACAGTCATTTAAAATTTAATAACTCATAGATAGAATTGTTATATTGCTATGGTTAATACATACATACATATACGTAAATAAAATATAGTGTAAAATATAGTGTTACTTAGTTCCTGTAGATATGTTTTTACTTTAGATTTTACAGCGTTTGTTATACATTTAATTTGCGTTTGAACAAAATAGTTCCTAATGCTATCAATAAGCTCTCTAACATCCGCCGGCAAGTGTTCATACATCCGGGGAGCAATTTGTGAGGCATGTCTGCGAGTTGCTGAAAAATGTCTGAATGGGATGTCGTAGGTCTTTATTGATGTATTTCTTAAATTTTTAGTTTTACTGTTAATTGGGAATTTATCCGAATGTTGAACTAAATAAAGAATAGATTGCCAAATAAATAACTTACGAGGTGACAGTACTTTAGCCAATTTAAATAGTGATTCAGTTGAAAAAGTTCTAGGTCTTCTTTCAATTATTTTTTAATAGTACATACCTAATATAAGTTTAATAATATAATTTCATTATAATTATTTTTTTTAATAAATTATATTTTAATAATATAATTTAAATTAAAAAATAGAAACGCAATGTAAACCTGCGTCGCCGTGATAAGCGCGGCGCCCATGAGCACGGAGAAGTTGGCGAAGCAGATGGTGTAGTTCTTCTCGTAGCGCTGCGGGCCGCCGCACGGGTGCGAGCTGAAGGCCGTGCTGTGGTCCAGCGCGATGCCCACGAAGAACATCGCCAGCCCCCAGCCCAGCGACCCGAACATGCGCTGGTGCCCGTACCTGCCGACATGGTGCAGGTGTACTGCCGCAGGCCTCAACAGGTTAACATAGAATAAGATTTATCAATGACAATGTAGTCTTTCAACAGTTTACTTGTTTTTTTCTTTACATTTCGCTGCTCCATTACTTGAATGGCCAACCGACTAAATTTATGAAATATGATATTTTGATGTCATATTATTGTTAACCTCATTTCGCACCATACAATATCAAAATATATGTTCTAATGCCGATGCAACTCACTATATTACCAAAAATAAAATGCTCAAACTCCCGTTTTAAAATAACGTTCCGTGCTTGAATAGCCAAACTCCTGAATATGTCCAAACGAACGCATTTTTACTAAGTATTGCGTGCTAGAATGCTCAACTGCCATCATTCGACCAATCACAGTCCGCTATTCGCAAATGACACGACGCGATATTCTTCGTCGTTGTTTCGAAGAAGTCACGCTATTAGGTCAATTTATTGAGTTTTTCCTTAAAAAAATACTTAAAAATATCTGTTACTTCAAAGAAACATAACCATAGAATATGGAAAAAGGTTTGTATTGAATTTGATTGTTATTACTTGGTTTTAAAGTCATATTTGATGTTTGAGTTGCTTAAGTCTCTAATACAGGGTGATAAATATTTGTACTTTTATTTAATAGAGTTGTGTAATTATGAATGAGACCAGTCAGTATATACCTCGGTATGGATCGTGTCATAGGAGCTAAACTAATGCGCAAGGGAACGGAAATATTGGTATATTAAGTATTAGGAGATCAAAATAAATAATGAGATTTTTATTTCAAGATATTTAAGTAAAATAATATAAATCTTCAATAAAGTATAATATTTGTGAACATTTAGTAAGTTTCCCACTAATGCATCACAATTTATTTTCTATGTAGCTACCTGTTTAGGTACATACTGATTAAAAATAAGCTGTTTTCCAGTAGGCATTTATAAAATTCTTAACTCGCGCTAATGGAGTCCGCGATAGTTTGAAAGCATTTTTTTAAATATACCCATTATCGCCCGCGTTGCTGAGAGGAATCTTACAAAACTTATTATGTCCAAACTCATGAAGTTTGGTCTGTAGACGGCGAAAAATAATTATTCTTGTCCATCTACATGCATACAAACAAATAAACATAGCCTTCCTTTAAAGGCAGTCAGGTAAAAAATATTAGGTCCTATACTTTGAACTCTTGGGAACACACTGTATATAACGTGCGAAGGTCGGTTGGCCAAACAAGCACTGAACTTGCGTAACGATATAATGCCTAATCTCCACGACATTGGGGTCTATCTCCAGAACCGAAATTTAGGGCGCGATACTATGCTCAACCTCCACAAATAATCTGAAAATAAAGAGTAATATCGGTATAGTACTATATGTTTATGTATATTATAACATGAATATAGACTGTATCAATCATATCAGACAATCGATTAAATACAATCATTGATAGAGTTGATTTAAATTAGAAAAAAATGTCTCCTGTAATAGTATATTATGTAACAAGTGAGCGAAGTAATTAGCAACGCTCACGAGTTACATACGACGTTTTTCAACACACTTGTGAGTAAAAGACAGACATACGTGATCATAAAATAACAAACACACTTGATAACATAGCTGTGAATTGTGATTGAAAAATGGCGCCGAACCTCGCGCATGCGCGTAGGTTTTTTTTCCGTCAAATGTGTCAATGTCTGTATAGCATATACAGCCTATTTTAAGTGAAAATGTTTAATTTGGAGTGGTAAATGCAAATATTTTAATATTTTATAACAAATGATTGTAAATTGTGAATAATTTGTTTAATATACAAATTTATTTTACTAATATAAGGCGCAAACATTTAAAAATATAGTATATGGATTTGAAGTGGTATAAAACCTCTTTGTTGTTCCTGAAAATATTTAGTGTATAACCCGGACCAATAAAATATGCTCTGTTTTCTCGCATGTTATTTGCACAAAGGTACAATTCAACTTTGTAGGATTCATTATATTATGCACTAGGGTATAATATATTATGCACGCGTGACTTATAGCCCAGTTTATAGTTCTAAACTCAATAGAATAACGCTCACTTTACGAGCAAGTGTGTTGAAAATTTTTTTAAATGGTCAGTTGGCCATTCAAGCACTAGAGCAGCGATTTGACATCTTAGTTTAAGTTGACGTAGTTTTAATTCTATATGTTGGATTAACCCCCAATATTGTTTTATTGCTTTAAAATAATGAAACGAATGCATTAATTGGTAACAGCTCGAGTTTGCCTTTAATGACACAAACAATGTGACCGATGAATAACCGCGTAGGCAAAAGAAATATGTGAGCGGTAAATGCTTACATACAAAAACATAAACACTAGCTCATCTACGTAGTGTTCTAGACTGTACAACCGCAACCCAACTATTTTACAGGACTAGTTATCAATTTTGGCGAAAGACTCGAATAAATATGAATCGATTTCGGAAGCACGTCCCTCTGTAGCGCTGCGCTGTGAGGTCACTGACCGGTCGGCATCCTCGCCCAGCAGCGTGATGACGGCGGAGTCGGCCAGCGTGATGGCGGGCGCGCTGAAGAACTCGCCGATGACCACCAGCAGCAGCAGCAGGAAGAACGTCTTCTGGATGTCCGGCGTGCGGTACACGATGCTGGAGTGCTGCGGCGTGACCCAGGCCGCGTGCAGCGCCGGGTCGTAGTTGAGCGCGTCGCTGACGGGGAACGGCGAGCCCGCGCGGCGCGGTGGCGGCGGCGCGCGCTGCAGCGGCGGCGCCGCGTCGTAGTCCGGCGCGCCCAGCTCCCACGCCGTCCCGTTGACCGGCACCACGCACGCCACGGCCGCCGGCTGCACCCACGACAGCGGCAGCGTGAACAGCACCCAGGCCGCCAGCGAGGCCAGCAGCAGCGCGCGCCCGCGCCGCCAGCGGTCCGCCAGCGAGCCCCAGAACGGAGCCGCCAGGAACTCCACGAAGGGCCGCGTGCCGATCAGCAGCCCGCACTGCCCCGCGTTCATGCCCATCTGCTTGAAGTACACGCCCATCAGCGGGAACAGCGAGCCGAAGGCGGAGTAGAAGAAGAAGTAGAAGCTCTTGACGGTGAGCAGCTCGGGGTCCACGCCGTGCGCGCCGCACACCATCTCCAGCACGTCGCTGCGCCCGCGCACCTTGTGCGTCGCCTCCTTCGGCTCCGGGTACCTGCACACACATCGCGCCCATTACTTCACCTGTTTAGATTTATTTTATCAACACTCACAAAACAATACGTCTTATATTAAACTAACCAGGGCGAGCGTGACATAAAAAAAAACTAAACCGCCGCCACTTAGGACGCTTAGGACACTTTTCAGTTCCGCTTTACGTGCGGATACCCTTCACATAAATTCTACTGGTCAATATCAACACCTGATGATGTCTTTCGGCAATATCGTAGTAGAGTTTTGATTTGTCGTGGACTTGCATGGTGAAACCCCGTGCAATTACAGTAATAAAGGCGATTCATACTGAAGCGTTGAAGAGTAAAACCTCTGTATTATAATGCACATGGAACTGTATGACAATAATCATCAGTCACTGTGAATTTTAGAGTTATTTGACTTGTATATAAGTGTTGACTTGTATATACAGTTTTAATTAATATATCCGACACGTGATTAAGGTTTAAAATATTAAGAAATAAATAAAATATCCAGTTAAACTGAAAGGAGGCGGCAACCAATAGAAACAACTGTCATCGAGTATAGTATGTTTATTACTGAGTTAAAATAGGTTTGATTAATACATTAATACACATAAGGAATCACACACCTACATGCATGGTACATACATTATATGTTACACTACACCACCGGGGTAATATTATAAAAAAAAATAATATAAATGCAAATTATTATTATTTTTTCCGAAATAAGTAATTATACAAAACAAAATGTATTACATTTATTGATTATACAATTTTGTTCGATTCTTATGAACTACGTCAACTTTATTGTTATTTAAAATTTTTACATTAACACCCATGTCTTCTATAACGACATATGGACCGAGATACTTACTGTCTAATTTTGTGCCAGTTTCATTCTTAACAAGAATTAATTGATCCGGTACATATTGTACATGATTAGTTTTATTATCATAGTTACATTTTCGTTTTATTTTGCTTATAATTAAATTATTACGAGCGTCTTGTTGGGCTACTTGTAACCTATATCGTAAGTCTAATGGATAACTATCTGGGTTATATAAAGGTTCAACAATATTACTTATTCTACAGGGTATTTTACTTTCTTTTCCAAAAACAAGTTCATATGGAGTATATTTGGTTTCAGTATGGACAGTATTGTTAAAACTATAACACCAAAATGGAAGCCAATGACTCCAGTTTTCTTTTTGACCATCACATTGTATTCTCAAAAATGCACCTAAGTTCTTATGAGAATTTTCTAAAGCTCCTATCGACTCATGATGATAAGCCGTTGAGTTTAATTTTTCGATTTCTAACAGTTTACAAACTTGTTCCATTACTGATGACATAAATTCGCTACCACGATCCGTTGCGGTAGTATTTGGCACCCCAAATCTTAGAATAAAATTATTAACTAATTCCTTAGCAATACTAATAGTTTCTTTATTTTTTAGAGGATAAGCCTCTACAAACTTTGTTAGTTCACACTGGATAGTCAAAATATATCTATTATCTTCTATATCTCTATCCAATGGACCTACAATATCAAGAAAAATTTTATCGAATGCGTGAGCTGCAGTCGTAGTTATCTGCATGGGCTCTCTAATATGTTTAACTTCTTTCATTTTCTGACATTTCGTGCACTTACTTACAAATTCTCTAATGTCTTTATCTATTCCTGGCCAATAAAACTTCCTTTTTATATTATTAGTCATCCTACGCACACCAGCATGACCACTGGTTGGCAATAAATGAAAGTCATGTAAAATAAAATCTTTGTCTTCTCTACTTTCGATTTTCGTCACACCTCTTATTATACAAATTCGTGGACCGGTCCAATCCTTTATACTTTGTATTTCAAGTAATAACTCTTTGATGAAAATATTATTATTCTCATTCTTAACTATGCATAGTTCATTTATATTTATTTCATTACAAAATTTTCTTAACTTTATCACAAATTCGGCTCGCGTATATTGTGCCCTAAAGTTAAGATTTATGTAAATTCTACGTTTATTTTTATCATAAATAAAACAATCATATTCAAGGTATACCTTATATTGTTGTCTAAGCCGAGTTAATTCGTCATTTCCGATTAAAGTTAATTCAACAGAGTTGCTAGGCGTTTTTAATAACTCTACGACTTTTGGCTGATCAGACCAATCGTAGTTAGATTTACTAAAAACTTCTGCATTTTTGTCGTCTAGTTGTTTTCTTTGCGCTCTTGTCATTACTAACATAATTTCCTCATTTATTTCCCTGAGCATATCTGATGTTATGCAGACTCGAGACAAAGCGTCAGCTACACTATTATCTTTACCTTTTACATATAAAATTTTAAAATTATATTCTTCTAATAATAACCTAAACTTTAATAGTCTACTTGAAGGATCTTTCATTGAAAATAAATACACCAAAGGTTTATGGTCAGTCATAATTGAAAAAGTTCTACCATACACATAAGGCCTAAAATACTTAATAGCCCACACTATCGCTACTAATTCTTTTTGAATCGTAGGATAATTTCTTTCAGCTTTGTTAAGGGGTCTACTAGCATAGGCTACTGGTTTAAAATTTTTATTACACAATACAGCACCGATTGCAAAACCTGATGCATCTGTTTGGATTATGAATTCATTATTTTCTGAAAAATCAGGAAATTCAAGTATTGGAGGAGTAGTTAACTTCTGTTTTAGGGTTTCAAAAGATGTTTGACATTCATCTGTCCAAATAAAAGATTCATTTTTCCTAGTTAATTTATTTAAGGGTGATGTGATTTCGGCAAAATTTCTTATAAATTTCCTATAATAATTACAAAAAGCTACAAAGCGTTTTACATCATCTACATTTATAGGTTGTGGATATTTTTGTAATACTTCAATTTTAGCAGGATCTGGTAAAACACCTTTTGAACTAACAATATGCCCCAAATAGAGTATTTCTTTCTGTAAAAAGTTACACTTTTCAGGATTTAATTTTAAATTTACCTTTTTTAACCTTTCCAAAACGTTAATTAGATGTTTATTATGTATCCCAAGGGATCTTCCGAACACTATAAGGTCATCTAAGTAAATAAAACACTGTTCATAATTCAGTCCAGACATAGCAACTGACATAACACGACTAAATGCACTTGGACTAGTTTTAAGTCCCATTGGCAGTCGTTTCATTTGATATTGTCCTGTGTTTGTAGTAAAAGCTGTATATTTTCTACTGTTTGTATCCAAATCTAGTTGGAAATAACCTTGATTTAGGTCTAAATGGGTGAAATAGATAGAACCCGAGAGTGAATCTAATATTTCAGAAATATTGGGCAAAGGAAATTTATCATTCTCTATACAATCATTCAATTTTCTATAATCTACCACTAATCTCCATTTATTTTCTTGATTCGAACTTTTCTTAGGCACTAATAGAACAGGACTTGACCATTCGCTCTTTGCTTCCTCTATGATGTCATTTTGAATTAATTTCCTAATTTGATTATCTACTTCCTTCTTTAATGATTGTGGCAGTCTGTACTGCTTCACGTAAACAGGACTTGTATTAGGCTTTAGTGTTATCGACTGTTGATAAATATTCGTAGTAGTTAATTTATCTCCTGGCAAAAAGAATACATCAACGTATTTAGAACAAATTTCCTTTATAGAACTAGCTTCCTCAGAATTCAAATGATTTAATTTCAGTATATTAAATAACTTATTAGCTCTATGTACATTTTTTGTACTTGGTTCAAAATTGCAAATATCGTAATGCCGAATCGAATGTAATTCAGGATGAAAATATGGTAATGTGACGTCACGGTCACTGGTATTCAAAATTTTAACCGGTACCCTATTGTTTCTTATTTTTACTAAAGATCCGGCAAGAAAAATATCCTCCGTTAATTGTTTAGGTAATATTAAACTATCTTCGTATGATTCTGAACAAATATGTAAGTAATGAATCGATTCACTTCGAGCAGGAATACATAACATTTCCCTGGAATAATCAATAGTATCACTTAGTGGAATAAAATATTCCATTCCATTTTTGTAAAGTGTAATAATATTTAAGCTTAAGTCGATATTCGAGCCATAATGACACAGAAAATCTAAACCTAAGATTCCATCAGCCTTTAAAGGAACATGATCGAAAACATAGAAAGGATGACTAAATTCTGTCCTAGATTGGTTGCTGTGGATCAACTTTAAGTTGACATAACCCGATGACTGTATTTGACCACCTATACCGTTGACCGTAGTCTCGTCTCTAAATATGGTAATGTTTGTCGGTACAGCCTCCCGTTTAATTACACTTAATGAGGCTCCTGTATCTATCAACCAAAAATATTTTTTATTACCTACGTAAAAGGATATAAACTTACTTTTACCACTTAGCGATAAAATGCTATTCTTAAGAACGAAAAAACTTATTTTCTTCTAAATTTGAATTCATAGGTGAGCTATCTAAATGATTAGAATTTGGCTCTGAATAACATACACGATGTTGAGAATTATTACCTCTACCATTTGTATTACGATAATTCGATCGAGTAAAATTTTTCGATCGAGAACCCGTACTACGATTTGTATAGTTACGAGTATGTGGAAAACGAGTATTATTGTATGACACATATTGGAAATTTCCTCTTGCATACTGGTGTCGCGGATAGAAAGAACCTTGACGATTTTGAGCTTGGCCACGGTAATGTCCACGAGAACTATTAAAAGGCTTACCTCTACCACGACGTGAAAAATATAAGACACCTTCTCCTTTGGACGTGGATGCTCCATAAAGCTCCTCGTCTTTCGCAGCTTGGATGGCATCCTTCAGAAATTCATAATTTCGCGCTGAAAGGATTGTGCTCAGCCGCGAGTCCTGGAGACCGTCTGAAAAACGTTTTACGGCAAATTTTTCATTTAAGGGTTTTAAAATGGCATACTTTTCCTTATCGTCATCTGCTTGCGCTATAGTTAATTCCGAAAATAATCTTTCTATTTCTGTACCGAACTGATCGATTGTACGATATCCTTGAGTTGCATTTTGTAAACGTTGTTGTATAGCGGTAAACGACTTTTTAGTGATCAAAGTTCTTTTTAAATCTTTCACCAACTCGCTTACTGATGAGTACTCTGATCCTAACCGTAACTTCGCATTTTCAGATAACCTACTTTTCAACACAAATTTAATCAGTAATTTATTACCATTTTCCGAAAGCATTTCGGAATACATCTCAATAGAATCGATTATAGTTTTAACAGACTTTTCCTTACTGTCCATTACTGGAATTAAATTACAAGCTGTTTTTAAATCGAACTCCATTTTCGAAGAGAAATATTCACTCGTTTCACTATAATCGCTTAAACTACTGCTACTAGAATGTATTTTACTAATCGTACATAATTGAATAATATTGTTATAAATTAATTTTATACTATCCCAATTAGTATTTACTACATGCAATAAACTGGATTCTACCTTTTTTTGGTTAAGAAAACTGTGAATAATTATTTCACTTTTATTATAAATATTTTCAGCTTCAGTTAACTTATTTTGACTTATTTTACCTGAAAATCTCAATTTTCCCTTTTTTACTAGATATTTCTTAATTTTTGTGAGTTCAGATAAATTTTCTAGTAATTCTTTTTACATATGTACTTTGAAATATAAATTAATTAAATGAAACTCACCATTTTCGAGTTACCAGTAGTAGGGGACAAGATGCTCGTAACAGTATCCAACACCACGGCCTATACATTGGCATTTACCTAGTTTCCTTATATGTCATCTACATAAAGTTAAAATCAAATTGGAGTGATAACTAAAATCATAGAGTGATAAAATAAAATTCACTTAATGTCTCTAAATATAAGTATTTTGTTTATTTTAGTCCGCAATTCTACTATTAGATAGCTATAACATCTCTGAAATTATATTATATATATATTTTTGTAATGTAATCATGTATTTACGCACTTTTGCACTGACACATTTTTTTTTTTTTTTCCGCTTTCACAGTCACTGCACTACACTTTATCGATTCTGGCTGCTGCTGCTGCTGAAGTCATCCCGGGCAGGTCTCGAGGCAAGTATCCTGCTGCCGACCGACGTCGAAGAGATCCACGGAGATTATTTAGGGTGATTTCCCGACGTATCCAATTTTGATGCCCCTTTTTATAGTATTTGTAGAACATAAGAAGGCCAAATAATAACAGCAGGGTAACAACAACGATCAGTAGAATGTTTGTTTGACTCATATGTTTCTCTATGTTTTCCGTATGGGCTGTGTTACTACCCCCAGAGGCAGTTTGAGCGATGATAACATCTTCATATTTTGAACTTGATTTTCCCATATTTATTTTATTGCATAAAAGTACGCGTGCAGTGGTAAAGACGACGCCCTCTACAAATCATTTTTACTAATATTTAATTCGTGCAGTTGTAATTTGAAGCGCTAGCCACGTTTGGCAGGGTCGCCATGAAAGGAGGCGGCAACCAATAGAAACAACTGTCATCGAGTATAGTATGTTTATTACTGAGTTAAAATAGGTTTGATTAATACATTAATACACATAAGGAATCACACACCTACATGCATGGTACATACATTATATGTTACACTACAAAACCATTATATACATTATTATATTCATATACATCTTGATTTGATGAGCCTATAATATAATCATCCACATTCAATGAAGTGAATTATATAATAATCCACAGCTTTGCAACATTTTGTCTTCAGGATAAACCTGAATATCCGAAGTGTTTTGCGTCAAAATGTAACCTACCAGTTTCTTAATACACCGATTTATTTGAAAGCCACCGAAGCTTTATGTCAAACAACGGCGCTTGTTCCACTGCGCCCGCGTGCGACCTCAACCTCACCTGATGGCAAGTGAAGATGAGCTCGAAGATTCATTAAATATTGCCGGAACACATCACGGCCCGGATCGCTCGTCGGAAGTCAGGATCCCACCACCAAGCGGGGGTCACTCGGATTACTCGCCTTGTACAACAAGTTACTCTAGGTCGACTCTACGCGGGTTTTTTTATTGATTCTCCAAAATGCATCCTCATATGCGCTTCACGAGTGAGCAAAGATAAAAAATGAAAAAAGGTAAATGCATCCCAGTTTTGTGATTTAGTTTTTAATTTTCGCCACATTCATTTTAAAAGTTTGTACAATTATCATTGTCTTGGTAAGCTGACACCGGTGTAGCCATAATAATAATACCATTATACCATTTATACGCTTGTATTTGAATCAGTATGCAAAGGAAAAACATAGAAAGTACCAGCTGCTTCTCTTCCCGGGCGTATTGTAAAAATCAGTTAAGGGGCGGAGGTTTTGTTGGAGAATTTTCTTTGTGAGCGATAGGCTGACCCCCTGTCACTGCAAGTATCTCTCCATCATTATCATCAACATCTTCAGCACAACTCTTTGTAATGTAACCCACCACAGGGCTATGGGGCTATTCCCCGGGAGACGAGGAGGTTTAGGCCATAAAGCAACAAGCTGGCCCAGTGCTGGTTGGTGGATGTAAGAATTTTCAGGGTGCCGAAATGGCTTCTAACTAACCCTAACGACTACTGTATACATCTATACAGCACCTGGGACCTACTGCTTAAAGTGCCCTCCGAAGCACGGAAGTCGCCGTGGGCCGGCCGAGTGCTGCCCTCACCTGCGATATCGATTTATGTGCACAGCAACTACAGTGCCATGACGACTCCATCATTAATTCCTCCAAATTTTTCAAACGTGACATCAGATGCTGAAGTATGGGCTTATGTATGTATTGGAACCAAATATTCTAATCCACTGTGCAGTAAAACAGTTACTTGTATAAATAAAAAACTTACACATACTGCATGGTTAATATTCAAAAGATCAAAAGTGGCATAGAGCATAGAGCAGTCCTTTCTAGTTCGCTGCAGCGTCCTACAAGTAACAGATAGGTAGGTTGTAGTCGTAACATCACAATATGATTGAGATCTTGGTCCATTCATTGTTATGTTCGTCTAGTTTGTTGTCAGCTCAGTTATGATAGTCAAAAGGAATATGTTAATGTGATATGCAAAAGTAGCTGTACTACTACTATATATAACTATAGTAGTAATTCAGCCTATTCTATTGCGCCGGTTCTCAATATTCATTTTAATAAAATAAAATAATTTTTCAACACACTTGCTCGTAAAGTGAGCCTTATTCTATTGAATTTAGAACTATAAACTGGGCTATAAGTCACGCGTGCATAATATATTATACCCTAGTGCATAATATAATGAATCCTACAAAGTTGAATTGTACCTTTGTGCAAATTACATGCGAGTAAACAGAGCATATTTTATTGATCCGGGTTATACATTAAATATTTTCAGAAACAACAAAGAGGTTTTATACCACTTCAAATCCATATACATTTTTAAATGTTTGCGCCTTATATTAGTAAAACAAATATGTATATCAAACAAGTTGTTCACAATTTACAATAATTTGTTATAAAACATTAAAATATTTTCATTTACCACTCCAAATTAAACATTTTCACGTAAAATAGGCTGTATATGCTATACAGACATTGACACATTTGTCAGAAAAAAAAACCTACGCGCATGCGCGAGGTTCGGCACCATTTTTCAATCACAATTCACAGCTTTGTTATTAAGTGTGTTTGTTATTTTATGATCACGTATGTCTGTCTTTTACTCACAAGTGTGTTGAAAAACGTCGTATGTAACTCGTGAGCGTTGCTAACTTGTTACATAATATACTAATAATACATATGGTAACGGGTGAATGTTCATGTTCGGGATGAAAATATCAAACTATTGAAGAACCGTGTTTTTTTAAAACCGCTACTGTGAAGCTCGGACAGTTTTCAAATCGACCAGGCAATGAATACTCGGTGATTTTATTGAAGTAACTGAATAAATTTACTGTCGATTAGGAATCGGTCGAAATGCTCACGAACATTCTAAAGATATGGTATGGATTGAAGGTTCGAAACGTTTCTAAAACGTTTAATGCTTCTGCCAGTTCTTGTACATGACTTTTGTGATAAACTATTATCTATTAATAGTATATTATGTAACAAGTGAGCAACGCTCACGAGTTACATACGACGTTTTTCAACACACTTGTGAGTAACAGACAGACATACGTGATCATAAAATAACAAACACACTTGATAACAAAGCTGTGAATTGTGATTGAAAAATGGCGCCGAACCTCGCGCATGCGCGTAGGTTTTTTTTTCCGTCAAATGTGTCAATGGCTGTATAGCATATACAGCCTATTTTAAGTGAAAATGTTTAATTTGGAGTGGTAAATGCAAATATTTTAATATTTTATAACAAATGATTGTAAATTGTGAATAATTTGTTTAATATACAAATTTATTTTACTAATATAAGGCGCAAACATTTAAAAATGTATATGGATTTGAAGTGGTATAAAACCTCTTTGTTGTTTCTGAAAATATTTAGTGTATAACCCGGACCAATAAAATATTTTATTTTTATTTATTTAATCATAAGAAACAAACAGTCACACAAAACACTTAATATTACAAAAAATTTACAAATTTAGACCTTTAGTTTCCTAAATATTACAAATGAATTACCCATCACCATGCATACAAAAACAAAAAGAAAAAAAAAAATAATATAAGTATCAAAAAACCCATACAAAAAAGATAACAAAATTTCACAAGTTCAATGTTCTTACTAGGGAAGCTTTAAACGAGGCCAGCGAGTGGCCTAAAAACAAATCAATATCCTTCAAATAACAGTTATAAAAGGTACATGTTCTTTTAACAAAGCTGTTTTGCGCATAACAAGTTCTGCTTTTTTCTACGAAAAATAAGTCTCTCTTAACACTTAGTCGCTCACATCTACGAGGCACTCGAAATAAGATATTTTGCAATAATGCGGGTGAATCAACAATGTTATTCAAGATCTTAAACATCATAATGGCATTAAAATAATTTCGTCTGGTTTCCAATGACATTAAGTTGTATCGCTTAGAAGAGGTTTCATAGTCAATGTAAGAATAACCTGTTCTGTAGGCAAGAGATTTAATAAACTTTTTTTGGATGATTTCAATTCTATCAATATGAGACCTAAAGAAGGGATGCCAGACAGTACAAGCAAATTCTAAATTAGGACGAACAAAACTATTGTATAAGACTTTGTAAGTCAAGGAGTGTTTAAAAGGCTTGCCTATCCTCAAAATAAATCCTAGTTGTTTATAAGCCTTATTAGTACTAAAGTCTATGTGAGGGATAAATGTAAGTTTGGAATCCATGATGACCCCCAGGTCACGAATCTGTGTTACTCTAGAAATTTCTTTACCACAAAGATTATAATCATGCGTGATTGTATTTAGTTTTCGACTATAACTAATAACATGACATTTATCCAAATTTAAGTACATTTTATTGTCTTGGCAATACCTTTCAAACTTAAATAAATCACGTTGTAAAGCTTCGCAGTCCTCTACAGTTTTTATTATTCTAAAAATTTTTGTGTCGTCAGCATAAAGTAAGAGATTTGATCCCTGAACAAAATTATTAATGTCGTTAATGTATAAGTTGAACAATAAGGGTCCCAAGTGTGAACCTTGGGGAACTCCAGAACTTATGGTTTTATATTGTGATAAATAGCCGCTAAGAACAACTGCCTGGCTTCTATTGTTTATATAGGATTTAATCCATCGGAACAAATCACCGTGTATTCCAAGGTTCCAAAGCTTAATCATTAAGGTATAGTGACAAATTTTATCAAAACATTTGGCAAAATCAGTGTAAATTGCGTCTAATTGGTGATTATTGTTCATTGCATTTAATATTAGTTCAGTGAAGATAAGGAGATTACTCTCCACACTGCGACCTGGATAGAAACCATGTTGGTTAGGATTTATTACAGTTCTAACACATTGAAAAATTTGATCTGTAACAATTTTTTCCATAATTTTACCGAATTGGCATAATTTGGATATGCCACGGTACTTCTCAATGTCTGGGCTAGCTGAACCTTTAGGAATAGGGGTAATCCATGCTGTTTTCCAAATAGTTGGGACTATTCCTTCCTTTAATGATTTATTATATAAAATCGTTAGAGGTAAAGCCAACGCGGAAGAACACTTACTTATAAGCAACGGATGTACTCCATCAGGGCCAGCCCCTTTATTTACATTGACAGACTTTAAATATTTCAGAACAACGCTTTGGGTTATTTCTATAGTGCTTATGTCAATTGGAGCATTCTGAGGGGGGTCTAAGTGTTCAGGTAATAAGTTTGAATCAGCCGGTTCAAAAACTAAGTGAAAATGTTCATTAAATAAATTACAAATTTCTTCCCCTTCAGTTGCAGCACAACCTTTATAGTACATAGTTTGAGGTAATTTGTTTGTCGATTTTATATTTTTAACAAAAGTCCAAAAATACCTAGAATTCATCTTAATGTTATGTTCAGAGAATTCAATGTAATTTTTATAGCATTCGTTTTCCAATAATTTTGCCCGTTTTCTAAGTATCTTAAAACTTTCATAATCTAATGGATTATTATAACTTTTCCACAGCCTATGGTACTTTCTTTTTTCAGCCAAAACCTTTTTTAAAGCCTTTGTGTACCATATAGGAGAAGAACAAGAAGATTTAACAGTACGAAAGGGTACATAAAGTGATATTAAGTTATTTAAGATATTATAAAAAACATCTATACCAGTATCCAACGATAAGGAACCCAGCGTATCACGCCAGTTAATTTTTAGTAATTCTTCGTTCAAATCCTCATAATTAGCTCCACAAAAATTATAAGTACTCGAAAACTTTGTTTTTATATATTGTATGTTTACAACTGATATTTCCAAAATAAGGGACCTATGATGTGAATCCTCCGCTAATAAAGGTGATTGACAACCTTCAACTCGACAATCCGTATTGCTTATTATTAAATCCAGTATACGATTGTTTACATTACGAACATTATTAAATTGTTTTGTGTCTGAAAAAGATAAAAAATCACTTAACAATTGACTACAGAAATCTCCATTAGTTATTAAGTTGGAATGATTTAACTCAGTGTCAACCCAATTTGCTTTAGAAATATTAAAATCACCGGTAATCAAAAATATATCATTGGGTCTTTCCGTCATTAAATCACTAGTGATATCCAAAAATGCACGAATTGCGTCACTGTGACCCGCCCCTTGCACAGTATACAAACATGCAATATTTAGGTACTTATTTTGTTCCAATAAAATAGAAACCCATACGCACTCAGAACCCGAAGCCGCGGGCGTCGGCCAGTCTCGCCGCAGTGATACATACTCGACGCGGACAGCGACGATGACCCCGCCGCCGCGCTGTTCGCCGCTCGCGCTAGCGCACCGGTCACATCGATAAACTACATACCTACTGTCAAAATACTCACGATCATAGAAGTCAGCTGTAAGCCAGCTTTCTGTGATACATATAAAATCATATTCAGACTGCGAAACCTCTGCAAAGAAATTAAGTGATTTAGTTCGAAGTCCCCGCACATTTTGATAATAACCATTAAATTGTTTAGAAGGCATATCTAAGTATGAATTTAAACAAATTAACAACTTTATATTGCGTCGTAGATATGAGCGATGTAGGTACCAATAGATTGGAAATATAAAACATATGGAAGTAGTTAACACTTAATAAAGGTATGCAATTATAGTAAACCAAGTAATGTTTGTAAACGAATAAGTAATAAGTTTGTATTATCTGTTTAACTATGATTTTTACGGGAACCAACAAGAAATAATATGTTATTATAAACAAGAACAAGAACACAAAATGAGCACGAAATATTACTTTATGAAAAGGTTTTATTATTTGGCAGTGGTAGGTATATATTATTGATAGGAAAAATGACTGACATGTAACATCATTACAATAATTATTTGGTTTATGAAAAAAGCAAGTTAACTTTACCGTTGGATTATAGTTTACTGTAATAAGTGTAGGAACTATATAACAAAATTGAAATTGTCACTTTAATTTTTTAAAATCACTCTCACTAGATATGTATGTAATATGGGATTTATCAGATTTACGCATCATTATTTTGCAATCTCGAATCCATAGATATGAGTAATTTAATTGGGCCTTGAGTTCTCGAGCACGTTTCAGCAGCAGCTTGTTACGCGGCGTGAGGTGGTCTCCAAAGTAGATAGGTGTGGAGGGGCCCGAAAGGTCCAGGTCACAGGTAGTAAGGCCACGGCGCGCCCGCGCCGCCGCTAACAGCTGATCCTTGCTCCGGCGTCGCGTGAAATTCACGATAATTGCTGGCGGTTTCGGCTTTGTTTTAACACCATCACCACTATTATTCGCAGGTTCAATTTGTGTATAACGACGCACGCGATTAATACTGTTCACATCCGTATCACTTATGTTTAATCCGATCTTATTACATATGCAGTGTAATATATGGTTTAGATTTTCTCCTTTTGTTATAGGTATACCAGATATCTCGACATTGTTTATTCTTCCAAATTGTTCACGTTCATTATTTATGTGTTCCAGTTGAGTAATTTTGTCTTTGGAGGTTGCTAGGTCGGATTGTAGCTTCATTATTAAGTTCGCTTTGTTCTCAACTACGGTAAGACGTTCATCAAAACGACTCAAGTTGGATTCTATTTCGGTTAATTTTAATGTGAGATTTTGTATTCCCAAAGTGAAATCTTCTCTTAATTGTTTTATTTCCTCGATCATGGCAGAGTTATTGTTACAGCATGTTTTTTGATAAATGCTGCCGGTAGTAACGGTCGGCGTCTGCGGGGTACGGCATTTTACGCAGTTCCATGCAGATTTTTTCTCAGCACCCATCTTCCGATAGGTTGCTTCAGCTACTCCTGCACAGCTGTAGTGAAGATGTCCTTGACATTGACCACACTTCACTCCTTCGGATACAGTTTTGTTGCACTTAGTACAATTCATTTTATACGGTCGGTCGGGTAGTACTTATTTTATTTTTTCGCTACGGTGCGTGCGAGTGACACGACTCGCGATCGATGAGTGACACGATGCGCGCTCTGTTTTCTCGCATGTTATTTGCACAAAGTTACAATTCAACTTTGTAGGATTCATTATATTATGCACTAGGGTATAATATATTAATGCACGCGTGACTTATAGCCCAGTTTATAGTTCTAAACTCAATAGAATAACGCTC
Source organism: Stenoptilia bipunctidactyla (assembly GCA_944452665.1). NCBI lineage: Eukaryota > Metazoa > Arthropoda > Insecta > Lepidoptera > Pterophoridae > Stenoptilia > Stenoptilia bipunctidactyla. The sequence continues at coordinate 25,520,067 of OX101736.1, forward strand.
ACTTTACGAGCAAGTGTGTTGAAAAAAATATGATCAACTTATCTTTTAGAAAAAAAAAAACGCGTAAGTACCACTAAATTTTTTTTTTCTTGTTATATGTATGTTATTGTATCTTTGTTTATGCCAAATAAAATAAAATCAAAAGTTCTGTTGTTTAAAACCTGGCAGTAAGGTGTGTAATATGTTTTAAAAAAAGCGCGGCCCGTTACTGGGCTAAGTGTATTTGGGTCACACAAGGTCGTGACACGTTATTCAAAACTATGTTGGCAGTTCACATACCTAAGTGTAATTACTTCATGGAAATTTGACTTTGAAAACTTTAATGTTTACGTTTTCAGAGATTTCGTAAACATGTTTTAAAAAAATTGTTATTATGCAGCTTTAACTGTAAAAAAAGAGAGTTATTCAGGTAATCCCGCTGAAGTAAATAAAAAAAATAAACTATGGCTGCTATTGTATTGATGAATAGTGTGCATAAGTTTTGGTGCATAGCTTATTAAGAAAAGCTGATGACGCCGTCGCACTCGTCGTCGCGTCGACGGCAACGAGACGGCGGCGGCGCCGTCGCTACTTATTTCAATTCAACACCTGACAAGGCTTGATATTATTAGATGTTGGAGTTAATTCTTCATTGATTTGCTAAAGATTTACAGTTTGGTGGAAATAAATAAACCGTAACTTTACTAGTAAGGATTTGTTTGATTTAAGAATAAGAGGAGTTTTGTACATTGACCTACATTTTATTATCCTCGTCCTAATCTGCCGAGCCCTTGCAGTTCTCAATCTTGTGAACCTGAGGAATGTGCCTCGAGTCAGTGGATCGATGCCGCATTCAGTTATCTAACTCAATTCATTTTTTCATTGAGACTTAACATACAGAGCTATGATGGTACGCTAGAGTCGCCCGAGCGCGGTATTGATTGGGCAGATTTGAGCGTCGCGGGTAAATAAACTGATTTTGTAGATTTCAAAATCAAATCATCAATGCTACCAATCACAATCCTCTGTTATTTACAGAGATAATCGTTAATTTACGCTCAAGAAGGTTGAAAATTAATGAATTTACAACAATTTAGTTTCTAAATTGATTTAGATTGCAGTGGAATTGAGTTTCCAAGACGAGGTGACAGTGATGTAAGAGTCTGCAATATTATGAGGGCTAGCAGCCGAGACGAGCTGCTTGTAAGCTGGGGCTCCGGGGGGCGGCTGCGACACCTACCTGGACGTGTCGACCTCGCCATGCTCGTCGGGGCGCACGAGCGGGCGCACGGCCGCGGGGACAGCGCCGGCCGACTCCATGCCGCGCGCAGACTGCCGCCACCGCCGCTCCGCCCGCCGCCGCCGCTCGATACCGCGCCGCCCGCGCCCCGCCCGCCCCGCGCCTGCGTACCACCCAACCCAGCCTCCAGAGGCACTTCCTTCCCTCGAGGCATCTCATCTCGTGAAGCTGAACTTAACGAACAATCGTTAGTGTTGGCGGGAGGAGATGGTGGCTCCAGTAACCTTCATAGAATGGTTTTTTACGTGATGTTACCGCGCTGTTATCATATTTTAGATTTAAACTCTATGGTTCGTAGTCTTATGTTTCAACTTCGAGTTTAAATGTAAAATATATCTTGTTATATGCGATATTACAAAGATAATATAACGTGTTTTAATAATTATAATATAATGAATCGTGAAAATTTAAAACAAAATTAAAATACGTAAACAATAATAATTATAAAACAAATTTTCTTAGTAAAGGTGTTCCAGTATTTACGTTATTATAAACATTTTAGATTATGTGTGTGCTGTGTACTTTTCAACCGACTTCCAAAAAAGGAGGAGGTTCTCAATTGTGACTTTGTTACACGATAATTCGTACAATTATAAATTGATTTTGAAAATTGTTGTTTCATATGATAGAGGATACTTCATAGTTGGTCCCATTTAAACTTATCGAAATCGGTTGAGTACTTCATTGAAAAATACAAAGTTTTGAAAAAATATGTATGATTTCGGAAAATGTTTACTTTGATGACATTCTCAACAGACATGTCGTTTGTTTTAATGCTCTGCATTCGTTGATTATTTAGAACTGCATCCCAGTCTACGATGAACTATGTTGAGAACCATATAAAACAAAAACTGTACTTACGTTGACCAGTTTTTTTTAACATGCTGTGTGTACTTTTTAGGCTGACATCCTAGTTTTAGATCAATTCTGTTAGAAACCACTTATTTGTAACACGATCGTTAGCTGTTTGTACTTACACCTAAGAAAATAAACAAATTTATAATTTAATTTATAATAATTTATTCAATTTCTCCAATTAAGTTTTGCGTAGAAAATAGTATTCACCTTATTATTAGTTACATCAAAAAAAAAAAATTATTTGAGCACACTAGCCCCCACACTAGGATTCCCTGTGTTGTGGGTAGCTAGTTTTTTTTAAAAGATTGCATAACTAATCATGACTATAATAACAACATTAAATTGACACAAATCAAACAATTCAAAGAGATAATAAACATGGCACACATTAATAAAATTGTTAAGTCCTCTAAGTAGGCAACACAAAAAACAATGTTAATAAAGCCAATTCAAAATCTTAATATGGTATAGTATAATGTAATGTAAATGTAGTATAAAGTATAGAAGCTAATTAATTCTCATCATTCGATCGATCTTGAACATTTTTAATCTGTAATTTTATTAGTTATAATAAAATAATGAGGGTAGAATTTAATAATATTAGGACAGTAGTATACTGGGCTGAATCTTATGAAAAATATTATATGTACAAAACATTTTCGATTTGACAAAATAGTAAAGTTAGCTATTTCTTTGCAACATATTTCAATTATTACAGTTTATATCGTAGGTGTGTATGTACTACATGTATGTATGTGTGTATGTAGTTTAGGTGTGAATTGTCATGTTGAATAATTGAGTTATGTGGTGTCATATTCAGGAATTGAGTTAGAATATTGGGAAAGTATGTATATGAGGGTGTAAAGAATAATTGTTTATGAAGTGAAAACTTCTTTAGCGGCGTTGTGCCCTTTTTTTGGAATGGGTAAAAATGTTAAACTCGAGTCAGGTCACGTGTCCTGATCGAAAATTCGTAAGACGGATGGAGAGTAGACAGCTGGCGCGGCGTAGGAGAGGTAGTATCCCCCTCTCTTTCTACGGCGCGGCGAAAATGTTATAGGTACTACTTAGATGAAAATTTAATTAATTTTCAATTTTTTAATTATTATAATTTTACTTTATTATTATTTAGGTTAGGTCAGGTTTAATTAATTTTCATTTATTAAGCTATTGCATAGCTTCTATCGCGGGCCTTGAGCGTGGGGACCGAATCCAGAAATTCCGTAACGAAAAAAACCTAACACCCCCCACTCCGACCGGCAGGCACAGCGGTGATACTTTGATTTCATAACTTTACATGCAGGCTTTAATAACCAATCAGCGCCATCTACTAGGAACTTGTGGAACTTCATATTAGATCAAACATTACTGCATTAATAAAATAAATAAATAATTATAATTGCATAAGTTGATAAAAAATGCTATGCTTTACCGCGGCAGTCTCCGAGTGCCACACGTCTTTTTAATTAATATAATTTTATTATTAACATTAGGTTTCGATCGCGTCTACCGTACTGCTTGACGAAATTATTAATATAGATACATATGTACTTACACCTCATAGATGTAATATTTGTAATAATACATGTATAATGTGTAATTGCTTCAAAAAAAAAAATTGGAAAAATCTTTTATGAATTGCCAATGATTTTGAGTGGAGATTTCAACATAAACTTTGCAGACGATAAAAATCAACTAGTAATTCAATTTTTAAATAATGAATTTGGTTTAACTATGTCAAATGATCGCAACGTTAGCACAACGAAATACAAAACTGCTATTGATGCGGTCTTTATTAGGCATTTAAATAGGTTCGAATCAAAACTGTTCGTTTCTTACGTCAGCTATCATAAACCGATCGTATCAGTTTTAGAGATTGGCGATGATGGTTCTGGTAGTACCTAATGATGGGGAAAAAGTCGTCGAAATTATGGATGGAAGTTGATTTTTCTAAGAGATAAACTTTTTAATGTAATATAAATTGTCATGTTGTCACGTAGCGACGGCTCGGGAACCGTCGCTCGCAGTTCGAAGAGGGTGCTGAAGAGAAAGAGGCTATTTAATAACACTTAAAACTTTTATATTTATTTACAATGGAAAAGAAGCATTTAGAGTTCACTATAACACTGTGAATAAAAGTTTAGTTTTAGAGGTTCGGAGTTAGCGGCCCTCGGCCGCAGTAGACGCCGTCGGAGACCGCGGCTCACAGCCGCGGTAGTGTCGGAGGCAGCCACTAGCAACCGCAAAGATAGCGGCCGGGAGGCCGCTCTCAGCGGCAGGGACCAACGCGAGGGTTGCATTACAGCACACGGCCGCAGCTGTGGAGAGCGCCGGGCAGAGTGGGGCGCTTCAGGTGGAGGCAGGACGTCGCCGGGGGGGGCCGGCGGCTTTTTCCAGACCTTTCTCACGCAGATTTCACTTTATCAGAACCATCACATGTCCACTCTCCGGACTTTTATATGTTTACCAAGGGTCCATATCGGCTCACATAAAATTCTAATTCATATTTTTTGTCTTACTACCGATTTTTGTTCATAATAATCACTCTTCATAATTTTATTTTTCATACTTTTTTTATTCATACATTTTTATTCCTACCAACGGTTGTCATAACAGTTAGTGATCATATTTTTTTTATTAATAATGTTACTACCAAGAACCAGTTTAAAATCATAATTTTCTTTTTCAGATCTTTTTTCTTCATAACATTCAATGATCATATTGCTCTTATTAATAATTCTGTTACTAAGAAAATACTTCAACTCATAACGTCGTTGTTCAGAATTTCTTATTTCATAAAAGACAATTATCATAATTTTTATTTTAATAAAAGCAATACTAAGAAAAGATGACCATCAGTCTTTGCGGTAGCTATTTAGATGTACCTATCACGCTAGCAGTGTTATAATCGTAGGTGCGTTTGGTGCTGCATAGCGTTCACGCAGACGACGTCGCGGGCAGCAGCTAGTAAGCAAATATATTAAAACAAATATTAGTAAAAACAAAGTGTATAATTAGTGATATTATGAATTTCAATGATTATATTTTTTAATATTTAGTTTTTAAAATTATTATGAAGAATGATCATTATGACTTTAAATGGTATGAGAAAAATTTCCGATGATAGGAATAGAAAAGTTATGTAAGAAAATGCGCACCCGTTTACCAACATACTTCGAACGTCATTATTTTCCTTACATGACACATAGGCTAGTCTTTGAGTAAAAAGTTCCGGGTTTAGATATATTACTTACATACGAAAATTAATAATAAATTATTTACAAAATTTGGAAACTGCAAACTAAATATAACATATAAGGATTTATAAAAATATAAAACGAATCTGCTAAAAAGTAAGTTATTATAACATTATAATGTTTGTGTACGATAGCCCGCAAATAAATATTAGCCTATAAATAAATATTGTATTCTACCACATAAACGAGAGTACTTTTATACTGATAATTAAAGCAATTCGTGCAAAATTATTACCTAACCATTCCAAAATATCAAAAATGCACAACGTTAATACACAAGTTTTCACTTCAGCCGGCACTCCCAGAATGCAACCCGTCGTTTTTTTTATTATTAATATTTAAGTAAAGTTTCAGTTTGCAAATAATTGAACCCTCTTAACGAGTTTTTTAGTTTCCTTTTGCACCGGGTTTTAAGGTTTTGAACAAAATCCAACTTTGAATGGGCAAAAGAGTAGAGGAAAGGACCCAAAAATGAGGGGGATCTTTGAGCGAAAGAAGTTTTGAGTAGAGGTACTTCCCATGTTAGTGATCTTTGAGAATGTTTCTTTTGTTTTTTTTTGCTTTAGTGACATGGAATGGAATCGAAGAATGGTAGACATGATATAAACTTGTCTAACCCTAAGTAGATTGCAGTCCTTATATAAAAGATCTGTATCATACCTGTAAAGTAAATGTAAGGTAAATGTAAATCTTTATAATAATATAATATCTATTATAAATTATGGATTTAAAACGATTCCATTTTAGCTATCTTCTCATAGTATTTATTTAGATTTTTTAGCTAATTCCTTTTTTATAATTTATACAGGGTGTCCCATAACTAGCACGACAAACTGAAATGAAAGAAAGGTTGAGGTGTGCTCTACCAGATAAAAAAAAATACCTCAGTAAAAGTGTCACCGTTTTCGAGATATTCCCGACTTTAATTTTTTTCGAAAAATTCCGCTTTTGATAAGTTTTTTTGTTGCTGTGTTTACAAACAAACAGATATCTCTTTATTTTTTTTTGAATATTTTAGAATAGTAGATCTATCATATTCAAATACCATTTTGTTAAATTTCATTAGGTATCATTGAGAAAAAAATATTATTCTCATTATGTTTTTCTACAAAAATTATTTATATCAGCTTAGGCATTCGGTGGTGAAAAAAAAATGTACTGGACTATCTCTTCACATTTAACAAATAAATTACGCATCTAATAAAGATTTCAGAAAGGTATAATATGCTGGCCATATTTTTGTAGAAAAATAAGAAATTGTCAGTTTTGTGCCAAAGGGGCTGATTCATATTAAATTTGAATAAATGAAAGATGATATAAAATACAAATGTTTGAGTAAAAACATCATTTATTTTTATTTAGTCATTGAGTGCATCTAGCAAGTGCTTGAATTGCCGGCCTTCTAGTCTGATATACGCGCGGTACCTCTTAATAAAATAATTTTGTAATGTGCTTAAACTTATCTGCGATATTTCTTGGGCTGCTGTAGCAATCTGTTGTCCAAGGTGTTCTTCGCTTTGGATAGCCTCTCTGTACACCTTATACTCCATACAGCCCCAATAAAAGAAATCCAGTGGATTTAGATCGGGAGATCGAGCAGGCCAACTGATTGTGCCTGCTCGTCCGATCCATCGACCACGGAATTTACTGTTTAAATGGGCCCTTACTTGACGGCCGTAGTGCGCGGGGCACCCATCGTGTTGCAGCCACATTGCACGCTGCTCCACTAGTGGAATATTTTCCAGTAAAACCGGCAACGGGTTATCAAGAAACTCCAAGTAGTTGTTGGAATTGAGCGTAGCTGGCATTTCGACCGGTCCCAGTATTTGGCCATTGTAGATACCTGTCCACAAATTTATTTTGTATTGATACTGAGACCGATCTTCCCGCATTTCATGCGTATTGGATATCTGCCAGCAATGCAGATTGTGCGCTTGCATGATGATTCGTCGTTCCACAAGATTTTATTGAAAAAATTGGTATCTGATTCATGTCGTCTCAGCATTTCTTGACAAATTTCAACTCGTGCCGAATAATCTCTTGGCTGCAAACTTTGGACTCGTTGTCACATACAAGGATGAAAGGAATGCCTTCGTAAAATTCTGTGAGCCGTAGATCTTGGAATCCCGGTGCGTCGTTAGATCATCCGTACTGAAGTTGAAGGATCTTCTTCAACTTCGTCCATCACAATATCGTCCTCTGCGGTTGCTGGTCGTCCATCACTTGTACGTTGTCCAGGCCCATCAGAAATGGCTCTATGGGTTCGGGTAAAAACCTCATGACTTGGATGCCGGCGGTTAGGGTATCGCTCAGCATAAAGCCTCGCAGCAACTCTGGCGTTACAGCGAACTTCACCATAAATTATCTCCATATCTGCATACTCATGCGAATTGTACGTGCTCGCTGCCATATTAAAAGTTCAAGCTGACTAGCACAGCAGGTCACAGTTAAATTCAATACAAAAAACATAATCCAAGAAAGCGCCGAGTCGTAAGTTATCACAGTTAACAAAGTCCAAATTGTAAGGCAAACCAGAGTCCGAGTTCCAAGCAAAAAGCGTAGTACGAATCAAAACAACAAATGCAGCAGACTGAATTCAACAACAGAATTCGAGCACTTACTAGATGTACTCAATGACTAAATAAAAATAAATGATGTTTTTACTCAAACATTTGTATTTTATATCATCTTTTATTTATTCAAATTTAATATGAATCAGCCCCTTTGGCACAAAACTGGCAATTTCTTATTTTTCTACAAAAATATGGCCAGTATATTATACATTTCTGAAATCTTTATTAGATGCGTAATTTATTTGTTAAATGTGCAGAGATAGTCCACTACATTTTTTTTTCAACACCGAATGCCTAAGCTGAGATAAATAATTTTTGTAGAAAAACATAATGAGTATAATATTTTTTTCTCAATGATACCTAATGAAATCTAACAAAATGGTATTTGAATATGATAGATCTACTATTCTAAAATATTCACAAAAAAAAAAATAAAGAGATATCTGTTTGTTTGTACACACAGCAACAAAAAAACTGATCATAAGCGGAATTTTTCGAAAAAAATTAAAGTCGGGAATATCTCGAAAACGGTGACACTTTTACTGAGAAAAACTTATAGAAATTTAATATTAGATATTTTTGTAGGCGATAGGCTGACCCCCGGCTACTGCAATAGTCTCTCTCCATCATAATAATGCCTCGAAATTTGTCAAACGTGACATAAGATGGCTTTATAGCTTCTGGTGTTATGCCCACCCCAGGTGTGAAGTTATGTATGTATGTATGTATTAAAACAAACATCTCAACCATAATGAATATAAGAAAAAAAATCACTAACTTTACAAATTCAATAAGACTCAAATTGTAGATATGTGTGCAAGTTATTGAACATACTTTAAAAACAATATTACTAAAATATTATTTTTAGGTACTACAGTAATACCACAAGAACCCTAGGTATTATTATTGTCAATGCGAGAGTTTGTATGGACTTTTTTTTGGTGACTAAACCCGCGAGATCCGGCCCCTGAGTTTCATCCGATTCGGCCGAAACAGGAATTTTATCATATTAACTTTTTCAAGATTTCGCATGAGTCCTTTTTTAGTGGAAAAGTAACGTCAGAAACATAAGTAATAGTATATTATGTAACAAGTGAGCTAAGTTGCTAAGTAGAGTCGAGGCTTAATAATGAGCCGAGACTGTAATTAGCAACGCTCACGAGTTACATACGACGTTTTTCAACACACTTGTGAGTAAAAGACAGACATACGTGGTCATAAAATAACAAACACACTTGATAACAAAGCTGTGAATTGTGATTGAAAAATGGCGCCGAACCTCGCGCATGCGCGTAGGTTTTTTTTCCGCCAAATGTTTCAATGTCTGTATAGCATATACAGCCTATTTTAAGTGAAAATGTTTAATTTGGAGTGAGTTAAGTGGGGAGCCCAGGGTAGAGTCTTTTAAAAAAGAATACAAACGACTGCTCGGTAGAGCTGTTATGACTGAACTGACTTTATTTTTCCAACAAGAGTTTATGAATACAATGGCTTCTTATAGCTATCTTATCTAATGTTACAATGGTTATATTATAGTGTCTTATCCTATTACAAATTTATAGCTAATTATGACTACGTAACTCCTCCGCCCGTAGAATGAGGCGTACTGGTGCTTGGGGTTGGGGTGAATTTGCACTATCAACCCTGACGTCGTGCGCCTCTTGTAGGGGTATTTCCTCTGCTACTGCTGCTCTTCTTGCCTGCAATCTTCATACCATTTTCAAGACAAAGTACGTTATGGTGATAATCATTAGTAACATGTATAAGGGAACTGTGGTATTACAGTATTGGCATTCAACACTCTAGCTTTATTTTTAAGTGTGTTGATATGGTCTAAATTTATATTTTTTAGTTCGATAATCGTATCAGTATCGTTGGATAATTGGACTCTTGGTAGAGGTATTGTTTCTTTTATTTTTACAAATCTAAGGTGGGTTTCCAAGGTACGGTCCTGAATTCTAATTTTACATTGGTCGTTGATTGTTATTAAGTTGACTCCTTGTAAACGTTGATATTGTGTTTCTCCGTTACATCTAGTCCTGGCTATGGTTTCTCTTTTAACAACTACAATCCAAGTGTTTTGCTTGATTTGCTGTATTAAGGTATCGTTAAATGATGCTGCAACTCTAACGCAATTTATCGGCTCCTTTTGCTGTGTAATTAGTTGAGCAACACAGTCGATTGATTTTTGTAGTGGTTGCCACTCGACATGGTTACATATCTGCTGATCTTCGGCAATATTGGTGCAGGGTTCGTGCGGGTATGCAAACTCATTGTCTCCGAGTATAAAGAAAGGGTGTTTGGGGACAAGCATTAAGTTATCTTGGTTTGGGATAGAGTAAAGGTGAAGAAGGGTGTATAATCGTGGTGACATTAGTGGTATTTCTAAGATGAAGTTTAAGCTTTCGTTAGTGCCATAGGCTTTAACATGAATGCTTTTCTCAATATTATGTATATTAACTATTTTTGGTTCTAATGGAAGTTTCTGATTCAATTTTTTTCTCTATAATAAGCAGTTTGCTAAGGAGTTGACCTGGATTTACAATACTAGGGTGTAATTTATTTAGGTGGGCAAAGGTAATCGCATTTTCTAGCATAGCCAACCTATTATACAGTTGTTGCAGACAATTCTCTATTTGTATGTAAATACTTATAATATCTATCTTATTATTTATCTTATTTATCGTATTACCTAGGTTGTTTACTAAATTAGCGAGATATTTTTGGTTGTCTTGCATTAATTTTAAATTATTTTTATATTGCTCCATAAAATCTCTCATAAGTCCTAATGATTGTTTTTGATACTGGTTATTATTCAATCTGAGCTCATTAATCTCTTTTTCGAACCGTAGGGCATCCTCGTTATCTAGATTACCAGTTATAGATTTTATAATGGAACCTATTCCGTTAACAAGACCTCTTTTAACTCTTCCATGTGAATATAAGTGTTCATAGTAGTTATTCTTATTAGAACCTAGGTATGTTAATTTATTTTCTATAATATCCAATAAGTAATCTATTTGTTGTCTGTACACTATCCTATCGTTAATCGTATATTTATTATTATACTCTATTCTACTTAAGTTTAGAAAAACATCTTTAGTGTCCGTATATAATTCACGCAATTGGGTTAAGTTATACACGCAAATAAGGTGGTATGTGTCGATTTGTTGACGTACCGAAGCTTCTTTAATGATCATTAAGCCATTATGGTTTTCCACTGGCTCGATGATGGCTGAATTCATCCGAAGGATGCTTAGGATGGTGATGCATCTGGAACAATATTACGTCTGAGCATACGAAAATGTACACGTATCGTTTTAGCGTTAATATGTTTTCCTACTATTTCAGCTATTTGTTCTGGGTGTATTTTTACTATAGTATATGGCCCTAGGTATCGTGGTTCCGTCTTTTTACTTCGAGCTGTAGTCGCTATTCGTTTATATACTTGATCACCTATCTTGAACTTTGGTTCTTCTGTGTTTTTGTTAAGTCGGTTAATTATTTGTTCCTTTTCTATGGAAAGTTTATGTGTAACTAGGTTATGGGCTATTTCCATCTGTTTTCTATGATTATCCACATAATCCTGATAGTATTCTTGTGGGTAGAATATTTCGAGTGGGTTACGGCTACTAGTGTGACCATATAGTAATTCAAATGGTGAGAAATTCGTTGATGAATGTATCGTATTATTGTATGCTATAACTGCATTACGCATTAGGATATTAATAGGGTTTTTGTTTACTAAATTTTGTATTTTAATCATTTCACCTATGGTTGAATGAATCCTCTCTATAGGTGAATTGGAGTTGGGGTTATAAGGTGTTGTAAAATGTATCAAAATATTGTGTGATGCACATATTTCTTTAATTATATCATTATCAAACTTGTGGTCAGAATCCGTAGTTATCTTTGAGGGTATACCTATTACTGAAAATACTTGTAGCATAGCTTCTGCGATATGTATACTTGTAGTTGCCTGCAGCGGCACGACCTGTGCGAATTTTGTAAAATTATCTATTATTGTAAGGAAGGTTGTGTTGTCTGACATATATAAATCCATAAACATATGTTCCATAGGTTTTGAGGGGGTTGTTGTAAGTGCTATAGGTAGCTTTAAGGGATTTCTTTCGTATTTCGCCTTTAAACATATTTCGCATTTGTTTATATAGCTTTGAATGGATGCAAACATATTTTTCCAATGATAGTTCTTTTTTAGTCTTTTAAATGTTTCATGTATACCGCGATGAATGTTTTTGCCTTCATAGTACTTTTTTATAATTGCTATCTGTTCTTCCCTATCGTGGACTAAGGTAATCTTAGTTGTGCATTGATAAAGTTTGGGGCCTCGTGTATCAAATACTGTGTTGTATACTTGGCTGAAAAGTGGATACAATTCTTTATTATGAAAATAACAATAGAATTTCCTATCGGCTATTGTGTGTTCTTTAAGGAATCTAATTATTTCTTCCTTTGTATTATTAACGGGAATAAAAACGTATTTGATAGTAAAGTTTATTTATTTATTTATTTATTCTTCATTGTACACAAAAATAAGGAATATTTATACAGAACAATTTTTAAGATACAGAGCACAATAGGCGGCCTTATCATCGAAAGATGATCTCTTACAGGCAACCCTGGGTTGTTTGTGATACATGGTAATTTATAATAGTGATATACCTAATTTAAAAGATGCTAAGTCTTAAACTATATACATAACAATACTACATAAATACATGTACATAAACTACATAGAAATAAATATAATATATACATACACACTAAATATACTAAATACTCTATATCTATATATATACTAAAGTTGTTCTTAGACTTATCCTCTACTCTATATTCGGAACCGGGAGTACTTCTAATATGAAATTGCTTCAGTTGTTTATCTATCGCGTCTGGGCAATTAGGTAGCTCATTAATCTTTGACGTACTCGGTGTGTTATCGCTATCCGATTGTTCATTGTTCTGAGCAGGAGTAGTCGGCATATTTAATAGGTCTCTTATATCTCATCAATATCAGCTCATCATCTATCAGCTCATCAATATCAGTTTCATTGGTCGGGTTCAGGGGTGAGCTCGGTAGCATTTGAACTTCCGAAATTAATTCTTCTAAGGATTGATTGTTATTTGTTTCAGGGGATATGTCTAAGGCATTTATCTTTATTCTAGATAAGGCGTCGGCGTTTGTGTTGTATTTGCCCGTCTTATATATAATGTCATAATTATACTCTTCTAATTTTAATCGCCATCGCGTTAATTTCGAATTGGGATCTTTCACATTCATAAGCCAGATAAGAGGTCGATGGTCTGTGTAGATTTTGAACTTTCTGCCATATAAATAGGGTCTGAAGTATTTTGTTGCCCATACTATGGCTAGAAGTTCTTTCTCTATAGTAGAGTATCTAGTTTCGGTTTCAGAGAGAGTACGCGATGCGTAGGCTATTGGTCTATCAGATCCTATGGTGCCTTGAGATAAGACTGCGCCGATTGATATGTCAGATGCGTCGGTTGTTAGTATAAACGTTTCTGCAAAATTAGGATACTGAAGTATGGGGGCATTACACAAGACTGACTTTGATTTTTCGAAAGATTCTATAAGTTCTGGTGTATGATTAACTTTAGCGTTTTTCTTTAAACATTTAGTAAGTGGTTTTGTAAGTTTTGCAAAGTCGGGTATAAATTTCCTGTAATATCCTAGTAATCCTAGGAAGGATTTAATTTCTTTCTGTGTATTGGGAATGGGAAATGCCTTCACCGCTTTTATCTTATCTTCGTTTGGTTTTATACCTTGGCTACATAGTACGTGACCTAAATAGTTTACTTCTTTCTGTAAGAATTCAGATTTATCTAGTTGGATTTTAAAGTTATGTGTTTTGAGTCTGTCGAATACTTTTCTTATCTTCTGTAAATGATCCTGAAGGGATGTTGAATATATAATAATGTCATCTAAATATACTAAACATGTATCTACCAATAGGTCTCTCAAAATATTTGTCATAACTCTTTGGAATGTACTCGGGGCATTCTTCAAACCAAAAGGCATGCGAAGGAACTCATAGTGACGGTCTAAGCTGAACGCTGTTGTTTCAACATCATCGGGATGTATCTCAAGTTGATGGTATCCTGATGCCAAGTCTATTGTACTAAAGTATTGAGCTCTGCCTAACTTATCCAATATATCGTTTATGTTGGGTATAGGAAATTTATCCTCGATTGCTTTTTCATTTAATTTACGAAAATCGACTACCATCCTCCATTTAGTTTTTCCCGAGGCATCGGTTTTCTTAGGTACTAAGTGAATAGGGCTGGACCAGGGTGACTGACTTTCCCTAATAATGTTTTTCTTTAATAGTTCGTCTACTTGATTCTTTAATTCCTCGGTTTAAGTAGGCGGTCTCCTGTAATTTTTTGTATAGACCGGAGTGTCATCTGTTAATCGCAGCTTGTGTTTTACTGCATGCGTAAATGTCAACGGTAACTGCTCTGAATGAAATATATCTCTATACTGATAACATATTTTCTTAATTTCCCGCTTTTCCTCTTCGTTGAGGTGGTCAACTCTTAGTCGGGATAAATTATTTATTAAGATTTCGTCAACCCTTTTAAAGTTAAGTTTGTTAACCGAAACCTCTTTGGGGTAATTATTTATTATGCATTTGTTTAAAGGTTGCATTGGTAAAATAACTAGTTTTTTAAAGTAAATGGGTTGTTCCGATGTGTTACTTATTACCATATTGAACGATCCATTTTTAATTGTGATAAGAGATGGGGGTAGATATAGACCGTGTTTTGTTTCGAAACCATCGAACAAGTATTCGCCCTCTTCCTGGTTAATCATTAAATTAAAATTAGCTTGTGTTAAGGGATCTATTCTATATTTGTTTTTTATGTCTTTACTTATAGGGATTTCGGTACCGTTAATTTTCAATATCATCTTTCTCAAGTCAATTTGAGTTTCAAACTTTTCGAGAAAGTCTAAACCTAGTAAACCTATAAAGTCCTCATCGAAGTCAAATATTACGAAGGGGTGTACAGCGTTTGAATTAAATATCGATGGTAATTCTAGGTCAATTACTTGATTCGGATTGGAGGTGCCATGTACTGTAATAATAGTGTATGTTTTATATCTTACTTTATCCTGCATTTTCGGGTGTTTTCTTAACACTATGGGACTAATAAGTGATTTGGCTGCCCTGTGTCTATTAGAAATCTACCGCCTAACTCATTTATAAAGATTGATGGTAAACCGTTGTGATTATTAATATGGACTATGGGTGCTGTTGTTCGTTCGGACTTTCCGAAAAATTCAATTCGTTTGAAAGGTTTTCCGATAGCGCGTAGATTTGTTCAACTTCTGTTACGTTATCGTTTTCCTCGCAATGTTGTCATTTTGTTGGTAGTTGATTTTATATGGAGGTTTTGTAAACGGTTCCCTTTCAACGTAGGGTTGGTTTGGCTTAAACTGTGGTTTATTCATGCTATGATTTGAGTTTGAGTTAAAGTTATAGTTATGTTTATTCAGGGGTTTTTGAGTGGATGTTGTAGGATTATTTAGTAACCTATATGTTTTTAATTTTGTTTCCTCTTGTTTTGCGAGTGTTATGGTGCGCTCAAGGTTCAAAGGGTATTGCATTCTAACAGCTAATGAAAGAAGTGGATTTAATTGTCCTATAAAGACGCTTATAACCATTTTTTCGTAAAAATCTCGCTTTAATGGATCCATACTGCTAAGTGTGTATGTTAATTCTCTAACCTTTTCTCCAAATGTTTCTAAATCTAATTTATTTTTTGTAAATTATTTAATTCCTGGGTGATCATGATTTCATCCCGAAATTCACCGAATCTCTCCTGGAGGGTTTGTTTAATGCTCGCCCACGTCTTAAAGTCGGAAGATTCTGATAGTATTTCTACTGCTTTTCCACTTAATTTCTTAATAATTAAGCAAGCTATACCGGGATCGTTTTCCGCATCACTAACTATTTCTAGCACGTTCTCTACGGCTTTAATGAAAAAGTTAAGTGTTTTTTTGTTACCATCATACGACGGTAAAAGCGCGCTTATTTTGGCGTATTCCGCGCTCGCCGTTAACAATTTCTGGTCTATCTCTATAATAGGCATGCTATGAATAGTTTGTGATTCTTGTGCCATCTTTTTCTAAAATAAGATCCTATTAAACAAAGATTTTATTTGTGAAATGAACTATTACTTATTTTTGTAGGAATTATACCTAATGTGATAACGCAAGAGACAAATATCAAAAATGCACTACTAGAATTTTATACACCTTGGGGAAAGAAGGATTTAGATGGATACTCGGAAAACAAATTGTATGCTTACCCTATTATCATCATCTTCTATTCCTCGTTGATGCTGCAGACCAGGAGTTCGTCGCTCTGCTTGGAGAGTAGTTGTTCTTCAGCTCGTTCACGCGGTTTTTGTAGCGCGACCTGGGCTCGACCAGTAGATTCGTTGAGATCAAGACTGCTAGGTTACTTTATCGGACGTTTATAATTCTTCAATTTCTCCTAATCCTGCGCCAGTTAAGTGGGGAGCCCAGGGTAGAGTCTTTTAAAAAAGAATACAAACGACTGCTCGGTAGAGCTGTTATGACTGAACTGACTTTATTTTTCCAACAAGAGTTTATGAATACAATGGCTTCTTATAGCTATCTTATCTAATGTTACAATGGTTATATTATAGTGTCTTATCCTATTACAAATTTATAGCTAATTATGACTACGTAACTAGTGGTAAATGCAAATATTTTAATATTTTATAACAAATTATTGTAAATTGTGAATAATTTGTTTGATATACAAATTTGATTTACTAATATAAGGCGCAAACATTTAAAAACGTATATGGATTTGAAGTGGTATAAAATCTCTTTGTTGTTTCTGAAAATATTTAATGTATAACCCGGACCAATAAAATATGTTTACTCGCATGTAATTTGCACAAAGGTACAATTCAACTTTGTAGGATTCATTATATTATGCACTAGGGTATAATATATTATGCACGCGTGACTTATAGCCCAGTTTATTGTTCTAAATTCAATAGAATAAGGCTCACTTTACGAGCAAGTGTGTTGAAATAGTATATTATGTAACAAGTGAGCGAAGTTGCTAATTACAGTCGAGGCTGTGATTTGAGCCCGAGCCGCAGGCGAGGGCTCAATAATGAGCCTCGACTGTAATTAGCAACGCTCACGAGTTACATACGACGTTTTTCAACACACTTGTGAGTAAAAGACAGACATACGTGGTCATAAAATAACAAACACACTTAATAACAAAGCTGTGAATTGTGATTGAAAAATGGCGCCGAACCTCGCGCATGCGCGTAGGTTTTTTTTTCTCTGCCAAATTTGTCAATGTCTGTATAGCATATACAGCCTATTTTACGTGAAAATGTTTAATTTGGAGGGGTAAATGCAAATATTTTAATATTTTATAACAAATTATTGTAAATTGTGAACAATTTGTTTGATATACATATTTGTTTTATTAATATAAGGCGCAAACATTTAAAAATGTATATGGATTTGAAGTGGTATAAAACCTCTTTGTTGTTTGTGAAAATATTTAATGTATAACCCGGACCAATAAAATATGCTCTGTTTACTCGCATGTAATGTGTACAAAGGTACAATTCAACTTTGTAGGATTCATTATATTATGCACTAGGGTATAATATATTATGCACGCGTGACTTATAGCCCAGTTTATAGTTCTAAATTCAATAGAATAACGCTCACTTTACGAGCAAGTGTGTTGAAAATAATATTATTGAATGACGTGTAGCTTTATCCGATTAGCCTCAAGAACGTGTTGCTGGTGTTTGGTTGTGTGTAATGGCGAAGTATCCTAATGATAGCAATGTGGCGATATTTAATGATAATTTTGTTAATACGTGCCTAGTAGAAACATTTTTTTTTCAATAGAATGTGATGAACAGAATCGAACGACAAACATGGCAGAATCATGGCGTAGTACGATCAATAAAAAAGTGTAAAAACTTGCCTTGTATGGACTTCGAAGTGGACTTCGACAAATCCTATAATTTTGCAAAAGAGTGCCGTAGAGTTTTTGACAGTGGCAGCTGAATTGGTCAACTTTTTATATCACAAAACGCTTTAAACAATCCAATAAGATTTTATACTCGAAGTTTAATACGTTAGACCTAATTTTGAGCTTGATATTTGGCGTTCTAAAAGCCCGCTTGTTCCTGAAGATAGTTATCATCCATCAATTGAATTCGATATCTGCGTTATTATAGTCCTATCTGTAAAAGTTAAACCCCAAAAAATATATCTATAGAAAAGCCAATTTTGACGCAATTACCATGGAATTAATAATAAATTAACGTGGATAACATCAAACTTATCATATATTGTGAAACTGCGAGATCAAGCATTAGCCAAGTACCGTAAATCCCACAAAGAAGTACATAAAACATATTATCTGGATCTTAAAGAACTTGCCAAAACGACGTTCCACAGTGAAAAGCGGGCATACACTATGGCACAATCTGAAAGCGTCTGTGTTACGTGAGACGAGTACCTGAACAATTGAATTTATTTATTTATTTATTTATGTTTATTTGGGAAACAAACAGTTACAAATAGCACTTAAAGTTAATCACATTAATAACACATTAACTAGCGAAGTTTCCACAGTTTGATAATACATGCTGAGAAAAGTGTGTATTAAATTATATTAAGAATTATTCTAATTGAAATTGAATATTAACATATAGCTATTTATATTAACATATTAACAATTGATTTACATAAAAATTAAACTAAAGTAATGAGGTATTTATTATATAAACTCTAAATTCTAACCCTCTGTTGCAACTCTCTTCTAAATTTTAAAATTTTGAGATGAAAATGGTCCAATTCTGTCAGATTGTTATTATAAAAATTACATGCTCTCTTTCTAAACAAATTGCTGGAATAATTAGTCTTACTGAAAGGTACATAAAATAGTGACTTCCTTCTAGAGTTAATTTTTCTACAGTCTAAATTTAATCTACTTAATAAATAATCAGATTCAATTCTATTGTTCAATAACTTGTACAAAAACATTTGATCCTTTTCTATTCTCCTTATTTTTAATGGAATAATATTTAAATGATTAATGTTAGGAAATCTGTAATACATGCATTTGAGAAATTTGGTTTGTATGTTTTGTATTTGATCAATATAAACATTATACTGCGGACTCCAAACCGTGCTAGCATATTCTAAGATTGGTATTACAAGGGAGTTAAAAAGTATAAAATAAGTTGAGGGATATTTGAATTCTTTACAAATCCGCAACACAAAACCTAAAATTTTATAGGCTTTCTTTGTAATAATTTCGATGTGACTTTTAAATAAAAGTTTTGTGTCCAATTGAACACCCAAGTCTTTCACCTCGGACACCCGAGATAAAGCACATCCATCAATTTCGTACCCATATTCAATAATTTTTCTTTTACGAGTAAAAGTTATTACACAGCATTTTTTAATATTAAGATTAAGAAGATTTGCATGACAGAAATTGTTTAATCTTCTTAAATCTTCCTGCAATGCAATGCAATCTGAAACATTTTGTATTGGCCTAAATATTTTATTATCATCTGCGTAAAGTAGAAAGGACGAATTTTGAAAAATTTTGTGTATGTCATTGATAAACATGTTAAACAATAGGGGTCCGAGGTGTGATCCTTGAGGCACGCCTGAAGACACGGGCATAAAAGTAGAGCAAAACCCCTTGACCGTTACTGCTTGACTTCTATTACGAAGATAAGAATCAATCCAACGCAGAAGTTCACCATGTACTCCCATTGCTTCAACCTTTTTTACTAAAATGTTATGGGAGATTTTATCGAATGCCTTAGAGTAATCCGTGTATATGACATCTACTTGACAGCCCTCATCCATATACGTTATAATTCGATCAGTAAATTCACAAAGATTCGACTCGGTTGACTTTTTATTAACGAAACCATGTTGTTCTGAAATTAGTTTCGGACGTATAATAGGAAATAATATATCATGAATTATTTTTTCGAATAGTTTTGGAATCGTTGATAACTTTGAAACTGGGCGATAATTTTCAATGTCACTGCTATTTCCCGATTTAAATATTGGTACTACAAATGATTTTTTCCAAAGCCTTGGCATATGACCAGATTGCAGGCTGTAATTAAATAAAATATAAAGAGGCTTACTAAGAGACTTATAGCATTTCTGTAAAAAAATGGGTGGTATTCCATCGGGGCCATAACCTTTTGTTGTATCTAAATCCTTAAGATGGTTTTCAATTTGCAATTTAGTGATATGTATATTTGATATTAGGGGCGAACTGCAATCAGAAAAAGTTGTTACGGTTTGTGCATCGCGTTTGTCAAATACTGAAATAAAATAATGATTGAACAAATTGCTTATATCATCACCATTAGAAACTTTACAATTATCCAAAAACATACGATCAGGAATAACGTTAGATTTTCTTTTAGCATTAATAAAGGACCAAAAATATTTACTCGATACTTTCATGTTTTTTTCTGCTTTTGCAACAAAAGAGATATAACACTCTTTTTCAGCTTTTTTTTGTCTTTCACGCAATAAGCAAAAGATTTCATAATCATCCTTACGTTGATAAATTTTCCATTTTTTGTGCATTTTTAATTTTTCTTTTATTATCTTTACAAGTGGACGAGAGTACCACACTGGGTATTTGTTGGTATTTACTGTGAATTTTGACGGTATGTATTTTTGAATAATTTGTCCAATTATATCATAAAATGAATCTACTGCTTCATCTATGCTTATCATATTTAAATTCGAATCCCAGTCAACTTCTGATAAAGCTTTATTAATGCATTCGTAATCGGCCACATTAAATAATGTAATTTTCCGCGGAGGACATGTCAAAGAACTTACAGCATGAACAGGGAGGTCAATCATAAGTGCGGGGTGGTGAGAATCCAATGGAACTAAAGGGTGTTTACATTCCGACACTATGCAGTCAGTGTTGCAAATTATCAAATCCAAAAACCTACCGTTCATATTTTTTATAGAATTATACTGATTTAGATTATTAAATGATAAAAAAGATGATAAATCGAAAAGAAGTGGGCAAGATTCTGTAGCATTAAGTGTCAAGAAATTTGAATTACAATTTAAGTCCCATACGCCTTTGCTTAAATTAAAATCGCCTGCAAGCAGATAAATATTATCAGGATTATTTAAAATTTCAATCGAAAGAGTGTCATAAAACTCTTCCAAGGCAAGTTTATGATTACTTCCATGTGGAAAATAACCACCATATATACATAAAAATTCCGATGAACTTACTTTTGAAGTTTTTATAGGTATGGATAAAGATATAATCTCAGCCGCAGCTCCGGCAGGTCTCATTTGGGAAACGTTGTCAACGGATAACCCCTGCCGCACAGCAATAAGAACCCCACCGCCCATGGAATCACCTCGAGTCTTGTGATCTCTATCACATCTGAACACAGTGTACTTACTCGTATCAAATAATTCACTACTTAAAATACCTTGTATTAGCCATGTTTCAGAAATTATTATTATGTCATATTCAACAGTTAAGCAATTCATAAAAAACTCACTTGTTTTTGTTCGGAGCCCGCGCGTATTCTGATAGTATATTTTGACCGAATTAATCATTTTTAACGTAATCCTTAATCTCACTTAGCTGTTTACACAAATTAAAACAAATATACTTAAAGTTCATCTCAAAGCAAGTATTAACTCTATAGAAAACCATTACACTAATTTCCGGTAGCGCTAGACTCAATAAATTATACAATACATTCCTACATAAGAAATTTACAAATTGTTTATTTGAAATATTACTTAACTGTTTACACAAATTAAAACAAATATAATTAAGGTTCATCTCAGTATTTACTCCATACAAAAACATCTCACTTATTTCCGGCAGCGTTAGACTCAATATACAATATAATACTTTTTTACATAAGAAATTTACATATTGTTTGTACAACGGCCTTGTTACTGATGATAATATTATATTGTAGAGAAAATTAGTCCACTTCGTATTCCTTAATAAACAAAAACATAATTTAGATAAAAGATGCACAAAGGGAGAGTATTGAATAGAAAATATTTCAGGACATTGATAATAACTAGGCATAGAAATAAATCCAACACCTACTTCATTTTTTTTAAATCTTCTAAAGAAGAGATGTTGGTGACTTCGGAATTTTCATTACGACGTACCATGATGAATGATCCGAACAAATTAATGACTATATTTTTAGACGTCCCTGGACACTCAAATGTAAATTTATCATATCTGACATGTTACGAGCGTCATCTTTTCGTCAGAGCGTCAATTCTCGAGCCTGTTTTGAACATCTTGTATGGCACATACATATATTGCAAATCAAATCTGTCCCTGTCAGTTTCATTTCTATGCAGATGACGCACAATTATATAGAAATTGCTATCCATCCAATGTTACCATGACAATGAAATCCATAAATGAGGATTTGATAAATATCCATAACTGGCTCCCCAAACATTACTTAGTATTAAACCCCACAAAAACCAATTACTAGTTTTAGGATCAAAGAAACAAGTACTTAAAGTCTCAAAGTAAGATCTAGGTGTTCTGTTGAATGGAAATAAGGTAGAGACTATCACAGAAGTTCGTAAGATAGGCGTTATTTTTGACGAGCATTTAAAATTTGAGAAACATGTATAAAGGTCCAGGTACTTAGTGACAATTTACCACCTTACTTTATTTGACAATGCGCTAGTGCCTTAACTTCGCCGATAAGCATTATTTTCAATCGCTCTTTTGGTGAAAGCGTTGTTCCATTGAGGTGGAAAGAATGAAAGAGATTGCTTGAAGCTGCAGGAAGATAGTCATCTTATTGCGCAGATAATAAAATGAAGATCAACACCGCCAAATGTATTAATATTACTTTCACAAGGCGTAAAGCCGCGGTACACTTTGATTATACACTTGATGGTAACAAAATTAGGAAGAACACCAAAATGAAAGACCTTGGCGTCATTATAGATTCCAAACTCACTTTCTCCATTTATATGAACTATATCTATCTATCTATATCTTCATCTATATCTATCTATCTATCTTCTATCTATCTTCTATCTATATCTATATCTTCTATACTTATAATAAATCTGTAGAGAGGTCAATTCTGTACATGAAATATATTTTCAAAATAACTATCAGGGGGTGATTAGTGATCGATACTGATGCCAAAAATGCAATCAGTAAAATTTTTGTCTGTCTGTCTGTCTGTATGTTCCTTATAGAAACAAAAACTACTCAACGGATTTTAACGAAACTTGGTAAAATTATTCTTCATACTCCTGGGCAGGTTATAGTATACCTATGATCACGCTACAATCAATAGGAGCAGAGCAGTGAAGGGAAATGTTGGGAAAACGGGAGAAATTACTTCATTTATGGTTAATGGTTAAAGCTACATAGAAATCATGTATGACAGAAATATTCTTCATAAAATTATATAAAAAATATCTCAAAACAGTATATGTCTATATTTTATGGTTGACGCACAATAACACGTGTAAAACGCGATAGCTTAGCAGTTCGGAGCTTTCTGAATATATTTGTTTACTCTTACGCTTATAATACTCTCATTCATTCCTAATTAAAAAAAAATAACATTATTACCTATTCAATAAAAAAGAATCATAGAAATCGGTATAGAAACACCGAACTTATACATGAAATACGCTAATAACCCATCGCGCGTGAATACTGAATGATATAAGGATTATTTTTGCGTAATCGGTTGCTGCGCTCGACGCGGCTCGTGGCGCGGCGCGGTAGGGTATAAAAAGGCGGGAGGCGAGCGCAAGCTTTATAATTCATTCAATATTTGGTTGTTGATGCGTTCAGAGCGTTCGACTTTATTGACAGACAATAATTGATATTATAAACCGTGCTTATCAGCGCGACTTTTGGTCTTTAAATAGTTTATTTGAATTTCTTTCGTTGTTATTTTATAAAATAGGTATTAGTTGTTTTTTAAATATTCGGTCAAATTCCAAATTTTGGCTAATTTATGTTCATTTTTTTTGTATTTTTTAGGTAAAAGCGTAGGTACTTTTATCAATTATTGTAGTTATAGGTATTTATTTTTAAGTGAAGTAGGTATAGGTAGATAGCATTACACAGGCGTTTCAGCCTTATTTCCATTTCTTTTTTTTCATTCCATTTCTCAAATTTTAACAGGTTGCGGTGCAGGAGAAACCGTCTTTATTCCCAGAATTCCCATACTACCAAATAATTTTCCATTCCAATTTAAAAGAACGCAATTCCCAGTATCGGTGTGTTTTGCAATTACAATTAATAAGGCTCAAGGGCAGACTTTTCATGTTGCTGGAGTAGATCTCGGTGTCAGTTGTTTCTCGCATGGTCAGTTATACGTCGCTCTTTCCCGTGTTAGCAGTTCTAGAAATCTTCATGTTCACGTGCCGGACGGGTCAACTTCAATATAGTTAACTCGGAAGCTTTGCGCTGAAGTATTTTCGTTCCATAGATATTTAAGCCTCATGTGAAAGTGATCTAAACAATTAATTGTCAAATATTATAAAATGTCAATCCTTATCCTTACTAATATTATAAATATGAAAGCGTGGAGTTCAGCTTTCACGCAAAAACTACTCGACGAATCATGAGAGGTACTAGAAGTAACATAGGATACTTTGTATCCCGAAATTATCGTGAGCGGAGCCGCGGGCACAGCTAGTTATTAATAAGTCTTTTAAAAATCTAGGTTTTGTTCTAAGAGTAAAAAATAATTTCTCAGACTTATCATGCATTAAAGTCCTCTATGTCGCATACGTTAGAAGTATTTCAGAGTACTGTGCCTCAGTGTGGAATATTATCATACGAGCAGTCAGTTGAGCGAGTGCAAATGAAGTTCTTAATAGTATATTATGTAATTAGCAACGCTCACGAGTTGCATACGACGTTTTTCAACACACTTGTGAGTAAAAGACAGACATACGAGGTCATAAAATAACAAATACATTTGATAACAAAGCTGTTAATTGTGATTGAAAAATGACGCCGAACCTCGCGCATGCGCGTAGGTTTTTTTTTCTGCCAAATGTGTCAATGTCTGTATAGCATATACAGCCTATTTTAAGTGAAAATGTTTAATTTGGAGTGGTAAATGCAAATATTTTAATATTTTATAACAAATTATTGTAAATTGTGAATAATTTGTTTGATATACAAATTTGTTTTACTAATATAAGGCATCTAAAAATGTATATGGATTTGAAGTGGTATAAAACCTCTTTGTTGTTTCTGAAAATATTTAATGTATAACCCGGACCAATAAAATATGCTCTGTTTACTCGCATGTAATTTGCACAAAGGTACAATTCAACTTTGTAGGATTCATTATATTATGCACTAGGGTATAATATATTATTGCACGCGTGACTTATAGCCCAGTTTATAGTTCTAAATTCAATAGAATAACGCTCACTTTACGAGCAAGTGGGCTATTACACACTTGTGCTTTTTCTTTACCTTTCCCGCACTCGTGCGTTCTCTTTCCCAAATGTCAAAATAATGTCTATTAAAAAGAAAAAATCAACCACGAAGTTTTTACTAAAAAAAATTCATAGAAGTTTTTACGATTCATGCAAATATTTTTGAAAAGAAGCTACTAATTTGTTTTAATATCAGATATAATGATTTGATGCAATGAGTTAGGTTAGGTTTTATTTCATTTTATCTCATTAAATTCATTTTCATTTCATGTCAATACAAAAAATCTACTAAAGACTTGGCTGTATGGGCATAGTTCCCTTTGCCTATCCAGAATGGGTAAACAAAAAAAAATCTCTGTTTACAATCTTTCACGGCTGGCGCCATTTTGTATATTTTATAAAATTGCTTAATTTTTTCGCAACTGTATTAAAAATAGTCGTTCAGTACACGTGCGGAACCGTCATTGCAACTCGTTCCGACTGTCAACTCTAGCCTTCGGCTGCGCCTCGGCTCGTGTAGACATTTGTCGGAACTCTTTGCAATGACAGGCTTTCCGCACTCGTAATGAAATATACTATTTTAATACAGTTGCTCAAAAAGTGGCGTATTGCAGGGACGTATAGCGTTCGGAAAGTGGGCTTTTACGCACTCGTGCTTTTTCTTTCCCAAGTGTCAAAATAATGTCTATTAAAAAGAAAAAAACCAACCACGAAGTTTTTACTAAAAAAAATTCATAGAAGTTTTAAAGATTCATGCAAATATTTCTGAAAAGAAGCTACTAATTTGTTTCAATATCAGATTTAATGATTTGATTCAATGTGTTAGGTTAGGTTTCATCTCATTACATTTAATTTTCATTACATATTAATAAAAAAAATCTACTAAAGACTTGGCTGTATGGGCATAGTTCCCTTGCCTACCCAGACAGGATGTGTGAAGAAAACAAAAAATCTTTGCTTATATTCTTTTACGGTTGGCGCCATTTTGTTTATTGTTGAGTTTGTTGTGTTTTTATTATTTTATTAAATTGCTTAATTTTTTCGCAACTGTATTAAAAATAGTCGTTCAGTACACGTGCGGAACCGTCATTGCAACTTGTTCCGACTGTCAACCCTCGCCTTCGGCTGCGCCTCGGCTCGTGTAGACATTTGTCGGAACTCTTTGCAATGACAGGCTTTCCGCACTCGTAATGAAATATACTATTTCAACACACTTGCTCGTAGGTCGAAGGTCAGGGGGTGTTCTCTTCATTGGTCTGTCCGACTATGAAGAAAAGGCACTCGGGTAAGCGACCCCGGCCTCCCTAGCTACTGCGTACACTACAAACGTCCCCTCCGTGTATGCAGTATCCTTAAAATACCCTTTTCCTTTCTCTCTTTCCTCATCCTCTTCAAAACGGACCTTATCCTTTCCCATCCGACGAAGTAGGAGCAGATACTATGAGGAAGGGAATTAAAGATATACTACCCCAGGAGGGTACCAGGTCACCTGGAGAATCCCTCCCTGAGGCCACCTCAGGCAGCCCCATCGTATCTGGGGGGGGCAAAATTCCCGACGGCGACGTGCATTGCCACACGTCACGTCTTGTCCCCCCAGCAGGCAAAAAGAGGGCAGGGGAATGCCTTTTTGCGACGATGAATGTTTGCGGAGGAATAGACGATAAGATTGACGAAGTATGCGAGGTGATGAATACCAGGAAAATTGATGTGCTAGGTGTGAGTGAGTCGAAAAAGAAAGGTTGTGGAATGTCCACGCATGGCCGACTCTCTGCTTACTGGACGGGAGTAGAAGAGTTTGAGAGAGGAAGCCAAGGTGTGGGTATTCTTTTGTCAGAAAGAATGAGTGATTGTGTGAAAGGTTATGAGTATGTGAGTCCCAGGCTCCTGTGGCTGAGACTGAAAGTAGGCTTGACCAGGATTTTTATCCTGTGTCTGTATGCGCCAGATATGTCCAAGCCACAGGCAGTCAGGGAAGAGTTTTGGGATAATGTTAGAGATGTGCTTGGAAAGTGTGAAGATAATGAAAGAATTGTTATGTTAGGCGATTGTAATGGCTGGGTGGGAGTAAAGCGTGATGGGTATGAAAGGGTGTTAGGTAATTTTGGTGATGAAAGGATAAATGATAATGGCACTAGTCTGTTAGATGTATGTTTGGAGAGAAAGCTTGTGGTGACTAACACTATGTTTAGTCACAAAATGATTCATATGTATACATGGCAGAGACAGTCTGAGAGAAGTATGATTGACTTTGTAATTGTGGATGAACGGTTGAGAACGAAAGTCAAGGATACGAGAGTGTACCGTGGAGTAAATGTCGGAAGCGACCATTTCCTTGTGGTGTCACGAATAGCAGGTCTGCTTGAAAAATGGCGACATCGCCCACGGGTACGTATGTTTGGAAGGAAAAGAGTGAAAGTCGAAAATTTGCAAGAAGAGACTGTCCGTGAGAAATATAAGTTAGAATTGAAAGAAAGGTTGGAACAGCTATTGAATGATGAAGACTGCGAGATAGAGGAATATTGGAGTAGATTTAAGAATGGTATAGTAGAAACGGCCACCCAAATATGTGGGGTAAGTGTGAAGAAAAATGTGAGAAGAGATAAGAACGAGTGGTGGGATGATGAAGTGAAAGGTTTTGTCCTAGAAAAGAAGAAAGCGTGGCTAGATCTACTAGCTGTGAGGGGCAGAAATAGAATACGAGATGACTTGAATGATGATGAAAGAGTAGCAAAAGAAAAGTATGATAGATTAAGAAAGACTGTAAAAGATATTGTGAGCAAAAAGAAAAAAGAATGTAAGAACAAGCTTGATAGGAAATTCTCGGAAAACTTTCGAGCCAATTCCAAACTGTTCTGGCACTTAGTCAGAAGAGCCCGAGGGCAGGTTGGAGACTCGAAAGTGGGCGTGTTAAGAGATCAGGATGGGAATATTGTTAGTGAGCATGAAGATATTATGAATCAGTGGAAAGAATATTTCGAGAATTTATTTGAACGAAGTGCGAGTGATGTTTTGGAAAGTAGGCCCTCACCTTCGAGTGGTGTGGGCAATCGTGAAAGTGAGATAAGTATGGAAGAAGTTATGAAAGCAATGACAGGTTTGAAATTGGGTAAAGCGGCAGGGTATGATCGAATAGATGCCGAAATGCTCAAGGCGGGTGAAAGTGTCACTGCAAACCTGTTGTACCAGCTTTTTAATAAGTGTTGGCGGTCCGGCCGTGTTCCGGGCGACTGGTGCAAGGCCGTTATTGTGCCACTTTATAAAGGAAAGGGGTCACAGCAGGAATGCAAAAACTTCCGTGGCATTAGCCTTTTGAGTATTGTAGGCAAAATGTATGCAAAGATATTAATCGAAAGAGTGATGGATGAAACAGAAAGCAAGATCTGGGATGTGCAAGCGGGATTCCGAAAGGGGATGGGATGCACGGATCAAGTCTTTGCCTTAAGATCAGTAACCGAGAAGGTTCTGGCTAAACACCGAAAGGTTTTCTGCTGCTTCATTGACTTGGAAAAGGCGTATGACAGTGTGATGAGGAATGAACTTTGGTCAACTCTATCCGAGTTTGGGGTGGACAGTGACTTGATACGAGCACTCAAATCCTTATATAAGGACTCGAGTGCTTGTGTCAGGTTGAATGATGACTACACAGAATGGTTTAGCATCGATCGCGGTGTTAGACAGGGCTGTGTAGCGTCTCCATGGCTGTTCAACCTATTCATGGATAGCTGTTTGAAAGATCTGAAAGAGTGTGAATGGGGTTTAAAAATGAATGAGACAGTGATCAAAACTCTGCTTTACGCTGACGACCAGGTTCTACTTGCATCGTCAGCGTCGGAATTGCAGCAAGAGAAAAGGTGTGAAAGTGAATGTTGGAAAGACGAAAGTTATGGTTATGGAGAGGAATGAAGATATGACGGAATGCAATATTATGATAGGGGATGAAAAAGTGGAACAAGTGAAAGAGTTTGTATACTTAGGGTCCTTGTTTACAAGAGATGGGAAGTGTGAAGGTGATATTGAAAGGAGAGTAAAAGCAGGAAATTGTATTAATGGCGCCATATACTCGATAATGGCAAGCAAAATTATACCAAATAAGGCTCGTCTTGCCGTACTTGAGGGAGTTTTGGCGCCAACGCTTATGTATGGAAGTGAATCTTGGGTGTGGCAGAAGAGACATGAAAGCAAGATTAATGCTGTGGAGATGAGAGCGTTGAGAAGCATGTGTGGAGTGAAATTGAGTGATAGGGTGCGCAATAGTGAAATAAGAAAGAGATGCGGATTGAAAGAAGATGTAGTGACTAAGATTGAAAAGGGTATGCTACGGTGGTTTGGACATTTGGAAAGGATGAGTGAAAGTAGATTTACGAAAGAGGTGTACAGAGCAAGAATGGATGGTGCTGTCGGAAGGGGCCGCCCTAGGCGAACGTACGCCGATCAAATTGGCGACGTTCTTAAAAAGGGCCTAGTTAAAAGTACCCGTAACCGGCGATCATGTATGAAAAGATTAATGAACGTGGAGGAAGCGAAAGAGGTATGTATGAATCGAAGCAATTGGTGTTCCCTTGTCTCTGCCTACCCCAAAGGGAGACAGGCGTGAGGTTATGTATGTAAACTGGGCTATAAGGCACGCGTGCATAATATATTATACCCTAGTGCATAATATAATGAATCCTACAAAGTTGAATTGTACCTTTGTGCAAATAAAATGCGAGAAAACAGAGCATATTTAATTGGTCCGGGTTATACACTAAATTTTTTCAGAAACAACAAAGAGGTTTTATACCACTTCAAATCCATATACATTTTTAAATGTTTGCGCCTTATATTAGTAAAATAGGCTCGACTGTAATTAGCAACTTCGCTCACTTGTTACATAATATACTATTAAATTTTATGCTTGTTGCTTAGACTTTTTTGGTGTTTGTATTATGAATACGGGCGATAGTAGGGCGGGTTACCTAAGTGTGAAAGTGGTAGAAGAGCGCGGTCTTTTTGTGGCCGGTTGGTCTTTTAATGATGTATTCAACGCCAACGGGTGGTGTTAGGGAGCGCTTCAATTTTGGAGTGCTAACAAAAATGAATTTCGTGGTGGTTAGGCGGAAGTGTCTTCGATAGTACATATACGTTGACAGATATCTATTAATAGCCCGGCGGGATTGCTCCTGGTAGTAAGAGTTTAGATAAGATGATAATATGTGCACAATATAAACGTGAGTACTTTTATCGCTCATTAAACTATATAGATAAATCATATCTCTAAGATTTACTACTCCTTAATTGTGAACTCATCGAAGAAATAACACAATTTTCACAAATATGGACGTCGCGGAAATAGCATTACGAAAATTAATACATGAATATTTGAATAATATTTCGTGCAAGCCAAAAGAAGTCAAGGTAAAACCGATTTCAACTAAAGGTGCCAATTATAGCAGTGTACTATTCAAGATAACTGTGACGTGCCTCAACAATGACAAGTTGCATCTTTTCAGCAAGGTGGGCAACATGGGTGATAAACTAAGGGCAGAATTGCCTGTAAATGAGATTTTTACCCATGAAAAAGTTGTGTATGAAGAATTGCAACAGTCCTATAAAAATCTACAAGTAAAGTACCACATCCCAGAGACAGATCGATTCCCATTTGCTCATTATTATGGCAGCAGCTTAGAGCCCGGGACCGAAGTGTTCTTGTTTGAAGATTTAAATGAGATTGGTTATCAAATCTATGATCGCTTTGAATCCCTTGAGTGGGACCACGTGTCGGAAAACATAAAAGTTCTTGCAAAGTTTCACGCTCTTTCATTTGCTTTAGAAAACGGAGACCCTGAGTTATACAAAAAGATCACGGAGTTTGTATTTTCTACTGAAGCAATGATGCAAATGTTCGCGGGAGATACGGAAACTTTCATGGAAGGTCTCTCAGATCACCATAAAACCTTGTTGCGCAAGTATTTAGCGCACATGGGGGGCACGGCGGCTGCTGAACACTTGTTCAAGCCTTTTGGTAAAACTGCTATTATTCACGGCGACTACAGACCGAGCAACATCATGTACAAGCTAAAAGTAAGCATGTTTTCTTATATTACACATACCTACCTACAAATTATCATTATGATCAATTTACGTACTGATTGATTTATCAAAAAACACTTTCTGACGTCTTCCTTCACTAGTTTATACATAACCGGGGGGAATATTTTGAACAATCTGTCCGCAATCCAATCCATCTGTTTTTTTATTTATCCATGGTAAATAAAAACATTAACTTGAAAATATAATTTAAATGAGTCGTAAAAAATATGAACATCATTAAGCGAGGTCATAATATCCAGAAAGAGACACAAGAAGTATGGGATCCTCTCATTCGGCTCGTTTTCCAGTTTATGGTTTTAGAAATCTATTAAAAATCCTAGAGAATATCGGCTCGGTTTTAAATATTAAAATTGATAAGTTTGATGTCTACACGATATTTCGATCTGGCCGGCGTATAATGGATAAGAAACTACGTCCTATAGTAGTGATGTTCAAGAGTGTCATACCGAGGAACGATTTATTGAACGCTTGTAAAGATTTCCATAAGAATTGTAAAGACCCAGATAAGCGCTTACACTCATCTTTATTAGGCATTGATGGCGATGTCCAACCGGTTTACATTTCGGAACACATAACACCGAGGCTTAAAGCTTTAGTTTTTGCTGCTCGCAAAAAAAAAGCAAGCGCTAAATTACAGCTTCTGCTGGCTGAGTAGTGGCAAAATATATCTTAAAAAAGATGTTGATAGTAAAGCTTTTTGGGTCAAAGATGAGGAATCATTGAATACTCTGTGACTATTTATATTATACATACCATTTTATATATTCATTATATATATTCATGTATTATTTCTCATGTTTATTATAATAGTAGATTATGCATCAAGGGGATAAAGCAGTGTATTATGTCACGGGCATCATATTGAATCCTGAGCGAAACGAAGGATTCTTTAGATAATTCCCGAACGCAGTGAGGGAATTAAGATGTTAATTCCCGAACGAAGTGAGGGAATTATGGTAAGAATCCTGAATGAAGCGAGGGATTCAAGACTGCCCAAGACTAAGACACTGTTATCCCCGAGGAGCATACTCTACTTTATACACCACCTTGTAAGATAATTAGGTAATGAAACGCAGGAATTAAATCAAGTACTAAGGTATTTAATAATTTAGAAATTAAAGATAATATTAGAAACAATTGACCAGTTATGTAAAGATAAAGTGATATTTCTATTTGGTATATTCATTGTTTACTGTTGTCTTCAACATTGAGTAAACAGTCCATAGGCTGCTAGGTTTCTCTGTAGCAGACAACTGTTGAAATATACTAAAAACAATGACTCCGAAATAATTTTCACGGCTTTTTTAGTTTTCCAAGCAAAGAAATCTTCGTAAAATTTCATGTACAAATGCTTCGATTTACACGACAAAATATTATCGACGATACTATTTGCTTCATTTCTAATATCTTCTAGTGTTAAATCGTCACTCGAGCTCAACATATTTTATTTATTTGAATACTATTGAAATAAAAACTCTGAAAAAAATTTCTTTTAAAAAACCGCGCAATTTGACTTCTTATTTGTCTTTTTCAAAAGGCAAAAGAAACCGTCGCATACAGGTTTTTTACGAGGGTTTTTAATTTTTTCTTGGTAGTCGTTCCAAATGCAAAGGTACACAAACTTATACAGCCAAATTTAAAGTCCATATATTTTTTAATTAGGCAAAGCAACTAGTCATACAGCCATGTCCATGTAGGTATTATTAAATTTCGCTCCAATTGACATTCCAAAATCAAATGACATTATAACCCTTAGGATTAAAGTATATGTTATTCCCTGTAAGATACCTTTTTTAATCTTAAGGGATTAATATCTTGTTTTAGGTGGACTTTATCTCGTACATAATGCGAATTTTAAACAAAGGTGGTGAATAAAAATTATTTTAAAATTATATTTCATAATATTGGATAAAAAAGTTCTTGTTAAGCTTGCACAACTTCCTTTATAATATGCTTCTCTAAATACATCTTGGGAATTATTTGTTTATTACAGGACTTCTTTGTACATATAAGTAATGGCTAATAATTATTTCTTACATACTCAAAATATTGATCGATTCTATGAAACGTCGCTAAAAACAGATAATTTGGAAGAGTGTAGAACATTTCTAAAAGATGATAATTGTACATTTAAAATTATTTCATTGAATATTAGGTCGATAAATAAAAATTTTGATAGTTTTATAGTCACCCTGCAGGATCTCCAAAACAGTTTTGATATAATTATCTTAATAAAAGCCAGACCACCTGCTCAATCCCTTTCAGGATTTACAACCATACACACTCACATCAATCCTATTCAAAACGACGGAGTGGTTGTTTTCATTAAAAATGAATGCGACTTTTCTTATACTGAATTAAAAATCTTAGGAGCTAACTGTTTACAAATTAATTTAAAAAATATGATCATATTAGTCATGTATAGGTCACCATCTAGTTATAATATCGAATTTTTTTTAGAGTCTTTTGAAATAGCGCTAAAAATATTAAAAATGTTAAAAATTATTTTTTATTGGTGATACTAACATTGATATATTAGAAAACGGTCACCCACATGCTGATGATTATATCAATGTTTTGGCCGCACACAGACTTAAAATAGGTATAGATAAAATAACTCATGAAAAATCATGCATTGATCATTTCATGTACCGAGTGATAGATTTGTCTCCGTTTTTCTAGTTTATGATTCATCTGTCACAGATCATAGTATAACAATATGCAAGGTTAATTATGTATCAAAAAAATCTGTTTGAAATAAATTAATATTAAAAAAAAAATTTTTTGTAAACTTCAAGATAGCTTAAAACAGGAATTTTGGGAGGATGTTTTATCCTCACATAACGTAGATACTGCTCTTGAAAATTTCACAAATAAACTAGCATACCATGTTGACAACACTACTGATTATATTAAAGCTATAAGTCCACATAGAAAAAAAAACTTTAAACCTTGGATTACGGAAAAACTATTATACAGCATCCGGAAAAGGGACAAACTTCATAAGCTTTGTAAGAAATATCCATTAGATAACCTCCTTAAGGAACACTATAAAAATTATAGAAGAATTTGTAATTTAATTCTTAAAAAAGCAAAAGCTAAATACTAAAAACATGAACTTGAAAAAGCCAATGATAATCCAAAAAAAACTTGGAGTATAATAAATGAAGTGGGAGGTAGAATGAAAAAGAAAACCATTATATTAAAAATATAGAAGTTAATGGCTCAGTAATTGAAGTAAAGCATGCCTTTTATAGTTTCTTCACTAATGTAGGCCAAACTTTAGCTAAAAAACTTCTAGATAAATTAAAAACCACGGAAGATAATCTGGCCAGCAAGACGTTAGTAAAAAAAACTGATTGTAGCTTATATTTAAAACCAACAAATAACAAGGAGATTGCAATTATTATAAATAGTTTAAAAAATAACAACTCAAGTGGTTTGGATGAGCTTTCTGGTAAAATTATTAAAACCTGTAGTAATATCATCATACCTTGCATAACTCATATTGTTAATTTAAGTTTGAAAAACAATATTTTTCCTAAACTTTAAAAAAAAGAAGTAGTAATACCGTTATATAAAAAAGGCGACAAAACTAAGTTGTCTAATTACAGACCAATTTCTCTTTTATCATCCATTTCAAAAATAATTGAAAAAGTTATTAAAGTAAGATAATGTAATTTTTTTGAAACAAGGGGACTTCTTCATGTCATTTGTATGGATTCAGGCAAGGTCGGAGCACAAATGGTGCTATAACTGAACTGACAAGTTATCTACTAGAAAATCTAGACAATAAGCTTAAAACTATGTCTATCTTTATCGATTTAGCTAAAGCTTTCGATACCCTTTCGCATAAAATTCTACCTAGAAAATTGCAAAGCTTTGGGATCGTAGGCAAAACACTTGAATGGTTTCGTAGCTATTTGTCGGATAGGCAACAAATTGTAAGACTAGATGGTATATGTAGTGAACCCAGAAATATTAGCTTCGGCGTGCCCCAGGGCAGTGTTTAAGGCCCTGTATTATTCATTATGTACATCAACAATCTCTGTGAACTGGTACCTAACGCTCAAACTCTGTGCTTCGCGGATGACACAGTTATTAGCTTTAAAGGTCAAACTTGGGAGAGTGTACTGCAACAAAGCATTGTAGGTCTTCGCACCGTAAAAAAATGGTACGATAATAATCTCTTATCCCTTAAAGAAGATAAGTCTACCTTCATGTGCTTTGCTCTAACTAAAGCAGGCCTACCAAAGGAGGCGTTGAATATGAAAGTACATGTTTGCAATGACAGCAACGCAGATTGTAATTGTAAAAGTATTGGTAGATCAGCGTCTGTACGTTATTTAGTTATTGAGATAGATGAACACTTAAGATAGGACCCACATGTGGAATCATTGGCAAAACGTCTCAGGAGATTATCTTTTATTTATTCCGATCTTAAAAACATAATTATTTTATTTTATTTTTTATTTTATTTTATTTGGGAAACAAACAGTTATACATAATACTTATTTCTATTTACATTTGATAATACGTAAACCAGTGAAGTTTCCACAGTTTGATTATACATTTTGAGCGGTATATAATTTAACATTTAAAAAAAAACAAAGTCTGTAAATAATGTAAAGACAAAATATTCTAAATAAAAATCTAAATATTGGAAAAATAGAAATAGCGTTGTTATATGAACTTAATTCAAAACTAAAACTATGTTATTAACAAGTATCATTTTCTCACAAGTATTTTATATAATTCTTTTTTAAACTTTGACAAATCAAGGGTGTAATCTAGTTCTAACAAATTTTTATTATAATAATCACAGGATCTCTTCAAGAAAACATTTTTAGCATAGTTAGTTTTACTCAATGGGACATGAAACAATAACTTGCGTCTACTATTTGTTTTAGGACAGTTAAAATATATTTTTCAACACACTTGCTCGTAAAGTGAGCGTTATTCTATTGAATTTAGAACTATAAACTGGGCTATAAGTCACGCGTGCATAATATATTATACCCTAGTGCATAATATAATGAATCCTACATAGTTGAATTGTACCTTTGTGCAAATTACATGCGAGTAAACAGAGCATATTTTATTGGTCCGGGCTATACATTAAATATTTTCAGAAACAACAAAGAGGTTTTATACCACTTCAAATCCATATACATTTTGAGATGCCTTATATTAGTAAAACAAATTTGTATATCAAACAAATTATTCACGATTTACAATAATTTGTTATAAAATATTAAAATATTTGCATTTACCACCCCAAATTAAAAATTTTCACTTAAGATAGGCTGTATATGCTATACAGACATTGACACATTTGGCGGAAAAAAAAACCTACGCGCATGCGCGAGGTTCAGCGCCATTTTTCAATCACAATTCACAGCTTTGTTATCAAATGTGTTTGTTATTTTATGACCACGTATGTCTGTCTTTTACTCACAAGTGTGTTGAAAAACGTCGTATGTAACTCGTGGGCGTTGCTAATTACAGTCTCGGCTCATTATTAAGCCCTCGCCTGCGGCTCGGGCTCAAATCACAGCCTCGACTGTAATTAGCAACTTCGCTCACTTGTTACATAATATACTATTATTCCATAAATATTCTGAGTCTATGAAATTATTTATTATTTTATAAAGAAACAATTGATCTCTTACGATTCGTCTTAGCCTTAGGGAACAAATTTCATATTTCAATTCAAAATTTGGGAATCTATATTTTAAACATTCCAAAAATTTGTTTTGAATTCGTTGCAGTTGATTAATATATATGTCGGAGCTAACGATAAGTTGGCGATATTAAGATGTTAGTATGACTTCATGGTAACGGAAGTATGTTGGTAGCACTGTTAAAGAAGGCGCTAAATGCAATGACTGACTGACATTCGATTGCAGCGCCATAGGTTATATCTTGAAGTAGGATGATGGCAAGTGACGCAGATACGTTTAGGACGGCTAGGTGCGCGGACGTATCTCGGACTGACGGTCGATAGTAGCTCGGTATTAATTGAGTTGGTAAAGTAACTGACGGAACGGACTCGCGAATAAAGATTTTGTTGTGATTAAGCCAGGGTTATACCCAAGCCCACAGACTCGGTACTAAGTAACTGTCCAGCGATTAATTCTATCGTGTTTTATGAGTAACGCTTTTTCTTTTCGTTTTGTGTTTGTTTTCCGACATCAGAAGTGGGATGAGCCCATGCATAATTAGTGTTTCGGTTCATTTTGCGAATAGACTTCCGGGATCTGACCAAGCTTAACTTTCGTTTGTGATTGGAGTAAATTCACGTGACTTAGAGAGTTCACCATTTTGTGTGCCGTGTTTGTGTAAAAATATTTGCCATGTGTTGTTAATTAAATTCGTGATAACTTAGTGTGTGATTTAAAGGGATCCAATACGTTAATTTTGTTATTTTCATAACGTGTTTTTACTTGGTTCATTTCTATTGCGTGCGAGTTTTTGAAACATGGCAACTAAATTTCAATCGATTTATTTTGCGTTAATTTTGTATAGCTTGCGCTGCTGTGGCTCAATGCGTTTCTTTTTGAACCTTTAGTACCTACTTGGTAGATAGTAATGATATCACGGTTGAGCGGGTGAAATTTTGTGGTTAAGCGGCCTTCATAATGCCTTTTTAAATAGGTAGTCTGAATATTGAAGTTGTAGATTTTCTTTCTGATTATCGTGTATCCGTGACTCGGTAGAAATCGCTTTGTATCTTGCCGATCTTCGATTATTTTGCTGCGATTCTTAGGAGACACGTTTTCTTATGTTTTGGTAACAGTAAACTTGTTATTATTTTGGCAATTGAAACGTAATGTTACGAAAGTGTGTGTTTAATGAATCACGGAGATAGGTAATAACGCCAAGATTGAAAAGATTGAAAATTGAAAATGCGTTTAAATAATACTTTGAATTCGTTGCGATTGACAAAAGAGCTGGATTTTACTGTCGAACTGTTTGCGGTTGTCGAACAATTTTAATACTTTGTTGTTGTGAATTATGAAGTACAATGCAATGACTAGCCTGTGTGGCAATGACAGCCTGTGTGGCAATGACTGGCCTGTGTGGCAATGACTAGCCTGTGTGGCAATGACAGCCTGTGTGGCAATAACTAGCCTGTGTGGCATTGAGTAGCCTGTGTGTAGCCTTTGCATTGTTTGCTAATTGATTGGGTTGTTCTAGCAGCTTATGCTTGCTTTGTTTATTGTTCGTTCGCTGTCAAATTGTTTGATGTTACATTCAAAGTAAATTTCATTGTTTAATGTGCGGTTTTCTTATCGAAAGTATTGTAGTTCGTACAATGCGGTGACGTTAGCCGATTCCTACTGAGTTTCTTGCTGGTTCTTCTCAGTAGATGGATCTTCCGAACCAGTGGTAGCTTTACGTAAATTGTTAAATAGTGGATTTAGAATTTTGGTGGAAATATTAAATTGAAGTAAAATTTAAAAAAAATCTGTAGCGGTTAAAGTTTTGAATTTGCCAAAAGTACAAGTATCCATTGTAGTTGTAAAGAAAGATGTTATTTTTGGTGTTTGGAAGAGATTTAATGTGTTGTGGATACAGGTTCTCGTTCGCTGGTTTTGTGACTACGCCAGAAGGATTCTGGGTAGTGTGTTGAAGGAGTCATTGGTTGACTCAGGTTTCCCGTGGGGAAATGGTGTAATTGCTGTTAACCACGAACGATGTACCTTGTGGTTAATAATGAAAATAATGGATTTCAATGTTTGATTTGGAGATAATTGTTACTCATTGGTGCTTGGAACTTGGTTAACTGAAACGGTATTTTCAGTTATTAAAAATTCAAACTTGTGTGTTTTCTTTTCAGAATTTGCCTGACTTCATTGTCAGGAGTGGCCGAGCCGCCACTTTGGTATGATTGTTTCAGAATATCACACGAGGACGTGCTCCATCGCAGGATGGCCGTGTCGGAGCTAACGATAAGTTGGCGATATTAAGATGTTAGTATGACTTCATGGTAACGGAAGTATGTTGGTAGCACTGTTAAAGAAGGCGCTAAATGCAATGACTGACTGACATTCGATTGCAGCGCCATAGGTTATATCTTGAAGTAGGATGATGGCAAGTGACGCAGATACGTTTAGGACGGCTAGGTGCGCGGACGTATCTCGGACTGACGGTCGATAGTAGCTCGGTATTAATTGAGTTGGTATTGTAACTGTAAAGTAACTGACGGAACGGACTCGCGAATTAAGATTTTGTTGTGATTAAGCCAGGGTTATACCCAAGCCCACAGACTCGGTACTAAGTAACTGTCCAGCGATTAATTCTATCGTGTTTTATGAGTAACGCTTTTTCTTTTCGTTTTGTGTTTGTTTTCCGACATATATATCATACTGAGGACACCAAACCGTTGAAGCATATTCTAAAATGGGTTTCACCAGCGAATTGAAAAGTATGAAGTATAATACTTTTAAAATCTTTACACGTCCGAAGTATAAATCCCAACATTCTATGGGCCTTTGTTGCGGTATTTTCTATATGGATGGAATACAAAAGTTTTTAATCTAACTGAACACCAAGGTCTCGCACATCAGACACTCGAGATATTTTAATGCCACCAATACGATATTCGTAAGGTATAGTTTTCTTTTTGCGACAGTACGAAATTACACAATTAGATAAAAACACCTTAAAGTCTGTCTATTTTGCTCTTTCCCAATCTTTAATTTTATATGCTATTGCAGGCTGGGGTAGTTGCGGCTCAACTCTTATGAAAAAGGTTGAAGTTTCTCAAAAAAATAATTTAAAAACAATTGAAAGAAGACCTAGAACTTTTTCAACTGAATCACTATTTAAATTGGCTAAAGTACTGTCACCTCGTTAGTTATTTATTTGGCAATCTATTCTTTATTTAGTTCAACATTCGGATAAATTCCCAATTAACAGTAAAACTAGAAATTTAAGAAACACATAAATAAAGACCTACGACATCCCATTCAGACATTTTTCAGCAACTCGTACACATGTCTCACAAATTGCTCCCCGGATGTACGAACACTTGCCGGCGGAGAGAGCTTATTGATAGCATTAGGAACTATTTTGTTCAAACGCAAATTAAATGTATAACAAACGCTGTAAAATATAAAGTAAAAACATATCCAATAGACCAATTCGCTCGCTTTTACATCGCTCGAGTAGGTAACACCATAATACCGCTCCTCAAAATAATCCAAATAAATATTAAACAACAGTGATTAGTGCCTTTTCAGCCCACTGGGAAGAATTATGCGTGCGCTGAATGATTAATATATTGTGGTTCCAGTGTATTGATGCGGTTTCATCGTTTAATTCAAACAAGTAAGCCAATTCCATTTAATATTGTCTTATCAATTCCATTTAACTTAAAACAGTGGACAATCTTAAATCTACCTTCCATATTTGATATCAACGCAACACTGTACATCGATTGTGCATGCTATACTGTACGATTGCCGCTGACTGAAGTAACCTGTACAACGATTGTGCGTGTTGTACTGTACGATTGCCGCTGACTGAAGTAACCTGTACAACGATTGTGCGTGTTGTACTGTACGATTTATCACTGATTGAAGAAACGCTCTACAACGTTTGTGCATGTTGTACTGTACCAATACACTGTATGCTAACAACCGTTGTGCAATTTGTGTTTCCACTAATTGAGTAGAAAGTTAAATAAGTAAAAGAAAAAAAAAATGTCTTCGAAAGAAATAAATTGCGCCGGGTGCCAGAAAACAATCAAGGGATCTCAGTTTTTAAAATGTACTAAATGCAATGAATACTACGGCATTTTATGTGCTGGAATAAGCGAAAAACGCTTCATCAGTTTCTACGGCGCTTCAGGGAGTGAACGTAAGAAAACTTGGTCCTGTCCTGGCTGTCTTGCTAAGAAACCCAAGAGTGATAACTCTAATACTCCGGCAAAAAAAGAGGACTTCCAAACGTTAGACGAGACATCTGAAAGTAACGTCACATTTCGTCCTCAAAATTTACGCGTCGATAACGATTTGTTATCCCTGATAAACCAGGAAATACGAAAGGCTGTACTTAATGAAATTGGTTCTGTCAATGAGAAACTTCGTGAGTTACAAGGTTCAGTGCAGTACATCAGCAATCAATATGATGACCTTCTCAAAACTACCAGCGCAATAATGCAGGATTATAAAGCCGTCAAGGAAGAATGCGAAAAGTTACGCACTACCGTAGTATCTATGAATGAACGAGTTAACATCCTTGAGCAACACCTGAGAGACAACAACCTTGAGATACAGGGTGTCCCTGAACAAAAAAATGAAAATGTCGTCTCAATAGTAAACAAGATTGCTAATGTAGTGTCGTATACATTACAAGAGGCTGATATATCAAACTGCACAAGAGTGGCCCAAAAAAATAGAAACGTGGAAAGTAAAAAACCCAGAGCCATTGTAGTTCAGTTAAGAAGTACTCGCTGCCGTGATGAGTTTTACTCGGCCGTAGCTCGCTTTAATAAGTCACATCCTTCAAATAAGCTCGGATCATCGCTGTTAAACTTTAGCGGCCCAAATGCACCTGTTTATGTATCGGAACATCTATCCCCGGCAAACAAGTCCCTACACGCTATGTCCAGAATCAAAGCTAGAGCATTGTCCTACAAGTTTGTGTGGGTAAGGAACGGCCGCGTGTTCGTGCGAAAAGATGAAACATCGCCATTTATTTATATCAGAAATGAACAGGTCCTAGAATCCTTGCGCTAGAAATACTTATTTTACAGACTTTTGATGTTTTTTTTGGTAAAGATTATATGAGCACTTTATGTATCTACTTATGGATAAATTGTTAACTGTTTACTATCAAAATATTAGAGGAATGAAATCTTCAAAAAAACTTCAGATATTTACGGGTCAGTATTATCTAACAAC
This sequence comes from Stenoptilia bipunctidactyla, assembly GCA_944452665.1. Classification (NCBI taxonomy): domain Eukaryota; kingdom Metazoa; phylum Arthropoda; class Insecta; order Lepidoptera; family Pterophoridae; genus Stenoptilia; species Stenoptilia bipunctidactyla. The sequence goes on from OX101736.1 coordinate 25,562,603, forward strand.
TATGACGTAATTTGCTTATGCGAGACTTGGCTTGACGAATCTGTGGCGTCCTCGGAGCTGTTTGATTCTAGGTATATTGTGTATCGCAAGGACCGATCTGTTAATTTCATGAAATCTTTTAAAAAATCCCATGGTGGAGGCGTGCTAATTGCCGTTAAAAAAAGTTTGGTTTCCTCGGAGAAAACTGAATGTAACTCTATTCTTGAAGATGTATGGGTTTCAATCAAACTAAAAAACGTTACTCTGAATATATGCTGTGTTTATTTGCCTATTTATGTTTGTGGTGACTCGGAATGAACGAGTGAATGGAATAAAGATTGAGGCATCGAGGCGCCCTCTCGTATCTCTGTTATGGCATTTGACCGGTTGACAGCGCGTGCGAGTGGACGTGTCGACTCCTCTGACTAAGTACTGATTGTGTTTTATTTCACCCAGTGCTAGTAGAAATCGGCTGAACGCCACAACTGGCGACGAGGATAAATATGTGAGTACATATACTATTATTCTGCAAAAGCAGAACAAATGTGTTACTGTGTTTAAACTGGTCCATAATGAGCAATTTTTATATTTGATATGAAATACAAAAAAAAAAAGAAAGAGAAAGTGTAGATTAATATATTAATATTTGTACTGACACTCTGTAAATTTATTTCAGAAAATATTACAAAAGTCCCTTGACGTATAAAATTATTTTTAAAATAAATTTAAAGTGAATCTTACTAAGTGCCTTACTTTTATAATATGCTTTGAGTAATAAGCTTACTATCATATCAATATCAAAATTCAATAATAGTTGCATCTAGAATCACAATTGTTCAATACTAGTTAGGTACAAAAATTCTCATTGCATAAATGCAAATTTGCTCATTTTGGATAGATTGTTAATACATCAATACTTATGAAAAGTTTCGTGTAAAATTCTATGGTTATACAGTTTCATCATTAAAATGAGGTTAAAAAATTACTCAATGATAAACTAATGTAAAATAACATGAATTTTGCAAAATGTTTTTCAACTCTGGTTACCTGAATTTGATCAAGTAATCAAAAGTACAAAAACCCTAAATTATCGTTTGGAATATTCATGAGTCATCGTGTTAATAACAACCCATTCGAAGTGTTTTTGTCAAACAATGTTAAAGTTGAAAATTTCTTAGTAACAATGGATAATCAACCCATTAATAAGAAATAAATAGATTAGTCTTGTAGAAACAATAAATATAAGCGATTTACATTTAAGTGAATTGATAATTGATAAATCAGGTTGCCTGTATCAATCAATTTATGCAAATAAAATGTTTCTATGAGATTGTACAATGATGTTTTTGTCAAACAATGTTAAAGTTGAAAATTTCTTAGTAACAATGGATAATCAACCCATTAATAAGAAATAAATAGATTAGTCTTGTAGAAACAATAAATATAAGCGATTTGCATTTAAGTGAATTGATAATTGATAAATCAGGTTGCCTGTATCAATCAATTTATGCAAATAAAATGTTTCTATGAGATTGTACAATGATGTTTTTGTCAAACAATGTTAAAGTTGAAAATTTATTAGTAACAATGGATAATCAACCCATTAATAAAAAATAAATAGATTAGTCTTGTAGAAACAATAAATATAAGCGATTTGCATTTAAGTGAATTGATAATTGATAAATCAGGTTGCCTGTATCAATCAATTTATGCAAATAAAATGTTTCTATGAAATTGTACAATGTACTTCTCATCTAATGCAACTAAAATGTTCCCATGAGGTTGTACAATGTACTTCCCATCTAATGGTATAAGGAGTAGTGTTTGTGTATCTGCTAAGTAGATACTGTACACTGTCTCATGTCCGCAAGTTGGAATAACGTGAAACGGCCAGTCGGTCGAGCGACGTAGTCGGTGTCTGACGTTACCTAGGGCTCGGCGTGACAGTGAACCCGTAACCCAGGAGGGGCACTACATAACAACTTTTAAAACAACTGCACTAAAATAGTTATTGTGTCATCACAATGTTATGTTTATTAAAAAAAAAATATATAATTAATTGGCTGTTGTAAGTTTTCATTACATAAATACAACAAACAGTAAAAATATGATCCGTTAGCTCTTTACTTTTACAAATGTAACATTACTTAATATGTCATGTAACAAATTAAGGAAATAAGATTCGTCGGTTAACATAAACAAAAGCAACTATGTTGCTTACAAAAGAAAACTATTATAACTAGTTAGAAAGGTGTATTCATTCTGCCATTAGTTATTAAATTTTCGAAAAACAATTAATTTATCTGAAATGACACAAATGAGTGTAAAATAGAATAACTTACAATAATTTTTATAACGTATACTTATACTCAAAAAACTAAATATATTAAATTAAATATTTCCCTGACAAAATCGAGTCAACTGAAATTTCATAACGGAAATGAAATGTCATTTTGGTTAAATAAAGGTCAACTGAAATAAAGTAGATATCATATTAGATACAATTAAAATAAGCGTTAGAGCTTCAAGCGTGGTTTGAAAGTTTTCTTTGTAGCCACCGAAATTGATGCTACTTTACTGTATTCTGCAGGGCTGTCCCAACAAGAAATTTACTATAATATTCCTGGCGCACATGTCAAAGACAAGGAAATATAGATGTCTATAAGATAGCAGTAGGGGAGTAAACGAATATTTTGTCCTCAACAAAGTTACATGTATGAACGTCATGTGTTTCGATTAATGCGCCACGAAAATGTTAAAAAATTTGAAAAGTTTCTGGTTAGGCTTCGAAAGCAAATTTCGAAATAAAACTTCTCTAACGAAAATGATAATCTGATAAGACAGATTATAGAAAAGTGCAGTTGTTCAAAGTTAAGAAAGAAAGTTTTTACTAGGAGATAACTTTACCATAAATATGATAATTTCTGAATCAAAACGCCAAAAAATGCAAATTTATAAGTGCTCAAGCTTGGTATAAATAATGATTTTATTAATAACATTGGCCCTACATTATCCTAACAATAATGGCGTAAAATTGAATATAATAAGACTAAGATTGGAGGAAGAAAAGTTACCTACTTCCGAAAAGATTTCGAAGCGCGTTGGTGCCACGATTCTTACAAAACTTCAAGCTTCTCTTTTACGCTACTACCTAATTTTTATCCAGTTATATAATCACGGGAACCTTTAATTGGCTCTCCATAGTTTATATTAAACAGTATATAAGTTTGTAACAAAGCTGTTGGTTCTCCAAAAACATACATAAATAAATAAAACGCAAATAAAATTATTTTTATACCATGCATTTTCTTGGGTGAGTTAGGATATAGCTTATACTATATACCAAAGACCAAACTCTTACCCCATTTATTTTTGCCAACTTTTATTGGTCCATTAGAGCCACCGATATTAATTTAATAATGGTTTCTGTATATGATTTTCACTAATATTGCAGAAAGTTTTACACACTTTCAAAGTTAAGTGTCATTTCAATAAAACTTTACAACAAATTCACTTTGTAGTAATATAATGCATTAATTCAACTTCCATGCTGGACTGGGAGTGGAGGAGGAACGTGGAATGTGCCGGCTGCTTCTCTTCCCGGGCATGCCGTGGGAGTCGGTTGGGGGACAGAGGTTTTATTGACGGTTTTGCGGGCGATATGCTGGTCCCCTGTCGCTGAAATGGCCTCTCTCCATCATAATAGTACCTACCTCTGAATTTGTCAAACGAGACCGCAGATGGTTTCATAGCCTCTGGTGTTCTGCCTACACCGTGGGGGATGCAGGCGTGAAGTTATGCACTATGCAATTCACTTGGTTTTAGTTATAGTTACTTGTTTCACTTGAACAGTTAGTGGCAATAATACTATTATATTCGATTTTGTTTGATACTATTTCATGATTTTAACCCAAAAAATTAACAAAGAAATAACAAGAAAAACCAAAAATACTGACTGAGTGAACTGTGGAGGGTCAAGTTCACATGATTTCAAATTGTGTTATTGTATAACTAAGTGCAGTCCAGTTATTGTACTTTGCATCTTATTTGTTGTGTAGTGCTATTGGCCTAGCCGACATTCGCTTATATCTCTTGATTTAGTACCCTTATTGTTTTAGTTCAGACAAAATTGTCTGACTGAGATTACTGAAATTGTAATTAATTTGTAACCATAGTAGGTTAGAAAAGCTATAAATAAAGTCGATCATAACCTGGTTGTGTCCAGGTTGAAGGTTTACAGTCTTTCCCAGGCTGAGAATCAATATAAACTTTCATTATTTAAAGCAAGATGTGTTGATATTGATAAAATTTATCAAGGTTGTTAAAAAATTGCGTAATCAATTGTCCTTTGAAGCCACCGAAGATTTAGATAAAATCAATACGGACAAACGTAAAATTATAATTTATTGATATTATAACAAAAGCATGTTATTAAGAGCTTAGAATTTAAACCAGACTTTCCTATCACTTTATTAGGATGTACCTACTAAAGGCTTGAAAAAAAAAAACAAAAGTGATTCAAGTTTTAGAAACGACCACTGACAACTCAAAGCCATGTAAAACATTCCAAAGAGCTCATGTTTCTCACAGTCAAGGTAGAAATAACAAAAAGCCAAAAATTAATTTCTTTAAATATTCGTAATAGAAAGAGGTTCATCATAAATAATAAATTGTGTCTTCGATATTTGCTTGTATGGAACTAGCTAAAATATTACACAATACTATCCAATATTGAGCGAGGTTAAAATAAGCCAAGCCCAAAAGTCAGACTGGAAAAATGTTAGACTATCTTACAATGCACAATAGTACTCCACATTGGAAAAAGGCAAATTGCCTTCTTTATAATTCTTTTTAATAGGTTATACACAGGTTAGGTTATACACTCCTACTTACGCTATTCACTTGGAACATGACGTAGCTCATGAACAGGTCAAGGATAGAAAGAAAGAAAAAAAAAGGAAAGGACAAGCTGGAGTGTCATCGAAATGTTGTTGTTTTAAAGAAGATCGAGGGTATTTGGTGTGTCATTCCCAGACTGTTTTAATAGGTTGGGGAAAAAGTCTTTTCGCATTATAGTTTGCAATTCTGTATTGTATAAGAGAATAACTAAACTGAAATTTTAGTACTAGTTTCCTATTAGTGTAGTCTTTTATAACAATATGTTAAAATTATATTAGTTAATTAAGGTTATAAAATATGTTAAAATGTCTATAACCCTTCAATAGATTTAAGGATAAGCGTTATGTGAAATTGTTATTGTGTATTTAAAAAGATGATTGCTGTTGAGTTTCTTGCCACTTCTTCTCAACAGATCGACTTTCCGAAGTGGTGGTAGATTCAGTTCAATTTGTAAATAATGTAACTTTTTAATAAAAAAAGAAAAAAAAAGAAAGGAGAGATGTGGTGACTCGGAATGAACGAGTGAATGGAATAAAGATTGAGGCATCGAGGCGCCCTCTCGTATCTCTGTTATGGCATTTGACCGGTTGACAGCGCGTGCGAGTGGACGTGTCGACTCCTCTGACTAAGTACTGATTGTGTTTTATTTCACCCAGTGCTAGTAGAAATCGGCTGAACGCCACAATTATGAAACAAGTATTCAGTCCTCGCTAGATAAAACTCTAATTATAGGCGATTTTAATTGTCCTGGCATCGATTGGAGTAGCAAATATTCTACAAACCTAAATCAAAAGGAACGTGCATTGCGTGAATTTGTTGAAAGATTAGACTTAGCCCAATCAAATACCGTTCTTAACATTAAAAGTAGGTAATATTTTAGATCTCGTATTACATAACTCCCAGACGTCTTGTACCACTCAAGAAACTGCCGAGTTGAGCCGTCGTGATAATTACCATCCTCCTGTAGAAATCACCTTAAATTATTGTAAACAAACAAATTTAAAAATCAATGATGGCATTAGATATAAATTTTACAAAACGGATTTTGATGCTTGTGCCTCCGATCTGCGTAAAATATGTTGGGATGACTATGAAGATCTGAGTTGTGATGATTTTCTTAATTTTTTTTATAAACAACTTTGGGAAATAATTAAAAACCATACGCCAACTTCTAAATCTAAACGTTCATGGCCTTCATGGTTTTCCTTTGCTTTAATTAAAATGATGAAAGAAAAGCATAAATTTCACGTGAAATATAAAAAGTTTGGCAACCCTCGTGATTTTGATACATTTTCCTTAATTAGATCAAGGGTTAAGAAAGAATTTGACAAATGCTACCAAACTTACCTGCGTAATACAGAAGAAAATATTAAAACAGACCCAAAGGCATTCTGGAGGTACACAAAATCTAAAAAAATTACACACGATTTACCAAACCAAATGAGCTATGACTCAGTGAAGGCCAATAACGGTAATGATATAGCCAACTTATTTGCCTCTGTCTATAGTAAAAAAACTACAAATACATACAGCCCTGAATTTCCAGAAATGAATAATAATAGTATTTCCTCAATTCACATAACAGAAAACGATATCGTAACGGCTATTAAATCCCTGGACGTTTCAAAAGTTGCTGGACCTGATGGAATACCAGTAATATTTGTCAAACATTGTGGCTTGGCTTGGGTTCGACCTCTGTTTATAATTTTTAACAAAAGCTTAGTAACTGGAAAATTTCCTGCAGTATGGAAAATTTCCAAAATCGTTCCCATTTTTAAATAAGGGAGCAAAAATGATGTTAAAAACTTCCGACCTATTAGTATAATTAGCTGTTTTGCAAAAATTTTTGAAAGCCTCATAAATAAACATTTATATTTTAACCTCAAATCAGTCATAAGTAGTAGCACAGAATAAGTAATAGTTGGTACAGAAGAATTACTCCGCAAGAAGATCTAAATAAATTCGAGTCTTGCTACGACGCGATACGGTGGAATTCAGCTCGAACAGCATTACGTACCTGCAAATTTATATACCTAGAAGTTTTGTCTCTTTCTATCGCATGCCTCTTATCTTTTCTTACGCTGTTAGGGTTGCTGCCTAGTGAAGAATAATTAATCTCCTTATTTGTAATTAAGTATCTACCGATGTAGGTATTACTGTTATTCTACCTTTGTAAAAAATATTGTTTAAACTTACCTACAGTACAAAATGAAAAAAAAGTGACGACGAATAATTAGTAATACTACATGTTTTGTTTGCTAAATTGAACATAATCAAATCCAAACATAATCTAATTGAATATTTGTTTCGTTTTATGTCCATTTTTAAATACTATTTGCGACCTCGATCATAGAATTACTGTGAGTGCTATTAGGTAGGTAGGTATCTACAACGTCCCGATGGGCGCGCGCGTGATACACGACCCAATCGAGTAGCGCCGGCGGTGCGCTTCGCTGTAGGTAAATAACGGATGTACCGCGCGGAGTGAGCCAGGCCTGGTAGTAGGCAGCATGGATTTTTTTACAGGTCGATCAACTACCACAAACCTTCTGACATACACTCATCATTTAAATATAGCTTTCAATAATTACATACAGACTGATTCTCTATATACTGATTTTGCCAAAACTTTTGACAAGGTAGACCACAAGATTCTCTGTTTAAAAGCACACCACTTAGGCATACATGGTACACTCTTATGTTGGCTTTCTTCTTATTTATCAAATCGGTCCAATGTAGTTACTGTTCATGGCTTCGAGTCAATGCCCTATGTATCCATTTCTGGTATTCCTCAGGGATCAAATTTAGGACCACTTTTGTTTAACATATACATTAATGATCTCATTGAATCTTTTACATGTAACTGTATAGCTTACGCGGATGATATTAAAATCTATCAGGATGTTGTTAACCAAGACGATGCCTTAAAATTACAAAATAATATCGATAAGTTACACAAGTGGTGTGATAAAAATAATATGTTTTTCAATATAAATTTTTTTTTTGTGATCACTTTTACTAAAAACAAAAATCCGGTACAGTATTTATACAACATCAATAATAAGCAGTTAGTCGACAAAATATAGCTAAAGATCTTGGTGTGTGGCTGGATTCCAAATTAAGTTATACACATCATTATGAATACTTGGCGTCAAAAGCTAATAAACTCGTTGGTTTTATTTTCCGCACAGCTAAACCCTTTCGGAGGCCAGAGAGTTTAATAATAGTATATTATGTAACAAGTGAGCTAAGTTGCTAATTACTGTAATTAGCAACGCTCACGAGTTACATACGACGTTTTTCAACACACTTGTGAGTAAAAGACAGACATACGTGGTCATAAAATAACAAACACATTTGATAACAAAGCTGTGAATTGTGATTGAAAAATGGCGCCGAACCTCGCGCATGCGCTTAGTTTTTTTTCCGCTAAATGTGTCAATGTCTGTATAGCATATACAGCCTATTTTAAGTGAAAATGTTTAATTTGGAGTGGTAAATGCAAATATTTTAATATTTTATAACAAATTATTGTAAATTGTGAATAATTTGTTTGATATACAAATTTGTTTTACTAATATAAGGCGCAAACATTTAAAAATGTATATGGATTTGAAGTGGTATAAAACCCCTTTGTTGTTTCTGAAAATATTTAATGTATAACCCGGACCAATAAAATATGCTCTGTTTACTCGCATGTAATTTGCACAAAGGTACAATTCAACTTTGTAGGATTCATTATATTATGCACTAGGGTATAATATATTATGCACGCGTGACTTATAGACCAGTTTATAGTTCTAAATTCAATAGAATAACGCTCACTTTACGAGCAAGCGTGTTGAAAATTTATATTATTCACTTGTAAGAAGTATATTGGAATATAGTGCAATTACCTGGTCTCCTTTTTACAATATCCATATTGACAGACTAGAAGCTATTCAAAGACGTTTTCTTCGTAACTTGTGTTCTAAGTTTGATATGAGACGTAAGCTACTGACATATGAAGCCAGGCTTGAATTTTATCGTGTTGAAACAATGCTGTCAAGACGTAAACGCCTTGAACTGTGTGTAATTCACAAAATATTTAACAAATGGGACGCCTCGGATTTGTTAAGTCAGTTTTCACTAAAAGTTGTGGGTAGTCAGAGGGTAAGAACCTTGTTTTATTTACCTTTTTGTTATAATAATGTTACTTATAATGATGCTGTGTATCGCATGTGCAGATCCTATAATGAAAATTGTAAAAATATTGATATTTATGCTCAAAACCTAAATTCTTTTCTCAAAATTTCAACAATATGACAATAAATAAAGAGAAAAAATAAAGGCAATTCTACTGTCATTATGGATGCAGAGGAATATGACACGAAGATACGGTCGTTAATAAGTGATAAAAATACTTATAAAAAGGTAAATTACAACCCCACGGCTCGAATATCTCGCCAAACCACTTCAATAATCAAAGAATGCCAAACTATTTTACCCGATGACGTGTATAAACACCTATTGAGACCTCGTATATTTCAACCACCAAAAATATATGGGCTCCCTAAGGTCCACAAACAAAACGTTCCTCTACGACCTATTGTCAGCCAAATAGATTCACCCACCTACGACCTCGCGAAGCACGTCTCAGGTATTTTACAAGCACTAGTTGGTCACACGTCATCATTTATTAAAGATTCTCGCCATTTTATTGAGATAATAAAAAACACTAAGGTTAAAAACGACGAAACAATGGTAAGCTATGACGTTGAATCATTGTTTACCAATGTGCCCCTACAAGAATGTCTCGACATTGTAAAAACCAAATTACAAGATAGTAAAATCTCGCTGCAATACATCAAGCTAATAGAACACTGCTTAACTTCAAGTTATTTCATCTGCAAGGGCGAATTCTTTCTGCAGATTGATGGTGTAGCGATGGGAAGTCCAGTAGCCCCTGTAATTGCGAATCTGTGGATGGAACATATCGAGAACTTAGCCTTGAGTACATCTCCAGTTTGTGCTACCTTGTGGAAAAGATATGTTGATGACATTTTTTGTATTATGAAAGGTGGGCCACCGGAAGTTGATTTGTTCTTGAACCATATAAATTGTGTACACCCTAAAATGAGTAAAGCGCATTTAAGAACTTGAAAATAAAAGATCTTTGGCGTTCTTGGATGTAAAACTAACGATCAAGAGTGATGGCTATTTAAACTACTCAGTATACAGGAAACCAACACACACTGACAGATACCTTCACGCATCCTCTCACCACCACCCCCGTCATCTCAATGCAGTAGTCTCGTCACTCACTAATCGCGCTTATGATCTTTGCGATAAGGACCATATTCAAAGCGAGCTACAGCATGTGCAACAAGTCTTAATAAACAATGGCTACACCGTGAAGGTGTCAAATATAAAGAGAACAACGAGAACCAAACCAAATACACCCAAGGTGAAGCGCCAGCCCTCCTTCATGCCATATTTAAAAGGAGTCACAGATAAAATAGGAAGGATATTAAATAAGTACTCTATCGACACGATTTTCACTCCCTACAAGAAAATCAATCAGTGTCTGCGCTCACCAAAAGATCACATACCGCTTGAGACACCGGGTGTTTATAAAATTGACTGCAGTTGTGGCAGCTCCTACATTGGCCAAACGAAGAGAACTATTTCATGCCGTCTTAAGGAACACATCAAAGCCATAAAAAACTCAGACACAAACAAGTCAGCCATCGCCGAACATCTGTTAGAATCGGGCCCTAATCATTGGATTGAATTCCATAAGACTCGGATCTTATCTACGGAACGACACCACATACCGCGAATCGTTAAAGAAGCGTTAGAAATAAAAAAGTGCGAAAATAACTTTAATCGAGAAGACGGTTTTAAATTGTCTAGTACGTGGAACCCAGTGGTTAGGACTTTTACTAAACCAAAAAACAGCGAAAGTGGTGTGTCCGGTCAAAAACCCAGTGATACTGTGAGCGTGTTTTGCAAAAGTGACACTCATGTGAGTTCCAGTAGTAGCAGATCAAAACGAATAAGAAAGGGGGTAGATCGATATATCTGCCTCTAACTGTCATCGCCACCTACCTACATCTGCCAGTCCGCGATCATGGTGCTTGTAACAGCATCGAAATATCGGACGTGCGAAAATAAAATCGAAAATCGTGGTAAGAATCCCGTAAATACATTAAATCATAGAACTAAGTTATTCCGAATTCTCTATATTATATACTAAACTTATATAACTAGGTGTACTAATTTGTATCTATCTAAAATGAACACTATATTTTATATACGTATATGTATGTATGTATTAACTATAGCAATATAACAATTCTATCTATGAGTTATTAAATTTAAATAACTGTTATTTTATTTTTACATACTAAAAGATTTTAGCAATATACACTTTATTCTGCTCTGGTCAAAAACTATGCTCCTTAAAACCTGGCTAACCCTAGCACAGACCTTGGTCTATTGGGGTTGCCTTAGTTCCCACCTTAATTGCAACTGTAAGCGCTTACCTGAGTCTATTTATCTAGTGGTGTAATATGTAGTTATTATTGTGTATAAATAAATAAAAAATAGACGCATCATATTCAAAGTTTAGTCATTAATGCGACGCTGCAATGGAATGTCACACATTCATTCATTACATTTAGCGTCCCGTATAACATCCACATACATATAATATTGCTTTTTACACTAAACGAGGCCTACGTGTCCGCACCCGCCCACACCCTGTCTCTAAGCTGGAGCAGATGTGGATCGCGCTTATTCTACCAGGCAAGACGCGTATTTTTTTTTTTTATTTATTGTACAAAATCCTTCCACACTATATAGTTATATTGTCATATCGACGAAAACCCGCAAGGTTTATATTTCGAATGACGTGTTCGCTTACATAAAGTTATATTAACAGGTAGGTACAATATTTTAAACTAGCTGCTGCCCGCGACTTCGTCTGCGTGAACGCTATGCAGCACCAAACGCACCTACGATTATAACACTGCTAGCGTGATAATATGTAGCCTTTATGTTGACCCGACTTCTTAACTATCTTCATGCCAAATTTAAAGTAAATCCATGCAGTACTTTTTGAGTTTATCCCGGAAAGACAAACAGACAAACAGACAAAAATTCTAAAAACTATATTTTTTGTTTCTGTTTCGATTGTAGATCATACCCCAAGTATTCTTTCAAAAAAATATTCAATGTACAGTTTTGACTTTCCTACCATTTTATTATATGTATAGATTTGTTTATTTTATAGATACAATTAGTATTAGCTATTAGACACTTTCGTGTTATAATATTCTACACATACTACTATACATACTATTATTATACTAAACATATATTATTTAAAAACTTAAGATTAAACTTTAAAAGGTAAACTGAGGATTATTTTCTATTAAGTGCTTTTTGATACTAGCGATAGACTTTAAGCTAACTTGGTAAGATTGCAACAGATTCGATGGCAAGGTGTTTAGCACCAAAGGAAGAAAATAATGCGCCGATCTTTTACCATAGATGTTATTATATTTCGGTAATAAATAACTTTTGTCATTTTTTAGTTGTCTAAGGTAACTAAGTACTTCTTTTATATTTTGTTAGTGAATGATGCTTATTGTATTCTTCCTTAAGAGAAGCAATTTTTATTTTGTTATAAATGGATAATACTTTACAATATTTAAACAATTCAGAGTAATCTAATGAGAACTTATTTTTGATGTGCTTAGGTACAATTGTTTTTAATAATCTGATTTGTAAATTATATATTTTATTTAAGTAGGTATTGTAAGTTTTGCCGTAGCTACTGAGACCGTAATCGATAACACTATCAGCCATAGCTAGATATAATAATCTTAGAACTTCATATGGCATTTTATATTTCAGTATATACAACTTGCTCAGTAATGCTCTCAACTTGTCACAAATTTTTTCAATATGTGGTCGCCATCCAAACCTACAGTCCACCAACAAACCCAAGCAGGTATGATGTTTTACATTTTCGATATGTGAACAAGAACAATTACGGTTATTTTGATGCAAACAATCATGGGTGTGAGAGAAAATTTGCGGTGCACATTCTGGTATATTATGGCTACTATGAATGTGTATCATCTTTGTTTTTTCTGAGTTGATAACCAAGCCCATATTATGTGCCCGGCACATGATATGGGCCCACAAGATCCTAATTATGCTGCATTAGTTGTTGCGCGTGTTAGATATATATTTTTATAATAGTTCACTCTATTTTTAATTGCTAGAGTAAAAATTGCATTTTGTTGAATCTGTTATTTCGCTTATTTGTGCAAAATATCCACTTTATAATACCAACTTGGCAAAATGGAACTATGACAGATGATCTTTGTTATTATCAAAACCCACAATTATGTTTTCAACACACTTGCTCGTAAAGTGAGCCTTATTCTATTGAATTTAGAACTATAAACTGGGCTATAAGTCACGCGTGCATAATATATTATACCCTAGTGCATAATATAATGAATCCTACAAAGTTGAATTGGACCTTTGTGCAAATTACATGCGAGTAAACAGAGCATATTTTATTGATCCGGTTTATACATTAAATATTTTCAGAAACAACAAAGAGGTTTTATACCACTTCAAGTCCATATACATTTTTAAATGTTTGCGCCTTATATTAGTAAAACAAATATGTATATCAAACAAATTGTTCACAATTTACAATAATTTGTTACAAAACATTAAAATATTTGCATTTACCACTCCAAATTAAACATTTTCACGTAAAATAGGCTGTATATGCTATACAGACATTGACACATTTGGCAGAAAAAAAAACCTACGCGCATGCGCGAGGTTCGGCGCCATTTTTCAATCACAATTCACAGCTTTGTTATTAAGTGTTTTTGTTATTTTATGACCACGTATGTCTGTCTTTTACTCACAAGTGTGTTGAAAAACGTCATATGTAACTCGTGAGCGTTGCTAATTACAGTCTCGGCTCATTATTAAGCCCTCGCCTGCGGCTCGGGCTCAAATCACAGCCTCGACTGTAATTAGCAACTTCGCTCACTTGTTACATAATATACTAATATTGTATGATAAGATAACTATGTACTTAGCATATGTTTATTACTAAGTTTTGTTTCACTTTGATTTTATCTCCAATTCATTGATATAGTGGATTTGTTAGCTTCAACATGGCAGCCAACATAGCAAAACAATACGACATAGCCATTCAAATTGATCCTTAATATTGATTATTTTTATATTTTTGATAAAGTTAAATAACAACAAATCATTTCTCATGTATTTAAATATTAGATACAATTTACCTATAAGATTTACTGATACAAAATTAGATAAAATGTATAAAAGTTTCTCAGTTGTAAGTAAATGTATGGCAGTTAGGAAACAAACAATCTCACGGCGGGTTGTTGTTTTGTTCTTAAGCGAATGGAAAGTTTTGGAATTTCATATTTTTATTGCTTTCGAGGCATGGTAAGAAGTAAATGATTTGGAGAGGGCACTCTTCCTTTGAACGCCCTGCTGTAACGTTAAAAGTTGTCGGTCCGTTTATTTATACTTCCATAGTAAGCTGTGATCTAAGTGACTAGTGTGTTAAGCAAATACAATGTAAGTTATTTCTCTTTAATTCTGAATTGTTACTTCGTAATTTCTGTGGTAATTTTCCCAAGATAAATGAATTTAACTATCTTATTTTTCTACAAACAACTTTTCTTCATTGGATTTGTTTTAAAGTAAACTCGTTTGCATTAGATTGAGGTTATCCGATAGGTACCTACTTATCTGATAAACCTAATTTAATAACCACATTCAAATAAAGCCCTTACTTATTTGGAAATAAGCATTTTACTAATTTGGATATTCTTTTATAAATTGTTAACTTATGAAGTTTAATTGTACCTAAGTTTGTTTGTGAAAGAAAATAATACCAGTGAAGTTTCTTGCCAGTTCTTCTTCACTAAGGTTTTTCCGAACTGGTGGTAAATCATAAAAGAAATAAATATGCTATATGAAATTAAACAATCTGTGTTTTCCTATTTAACTCCTTATATCTCTTATTTATTCTGATAAATAAGCTAATCTACTCCTGGACTATCTATTGGATTCCTGACAAAATACTTATTGTTACTTATTATTGTGATCTGTACTTATAGTCCATTCTAATATCAGAAGTGGGATCAATTGTAACACCCTTATTAATACATGATGTTTGAAAGTTTCAGAGTGGATGCTGTCTTGATGAAAAGCCTTCTACAGTTAATTAAGAGATGCTGTGATAACCAAAGGAGCCATCGCTATAATGTTGCAATACTGAATTTTTATAACGATGGAAATAAAATAACAGCTGTGCTGAAACTTGGTGCAATTGAATTGAAGAGCTATCAAGGAATGTAATTGGAGTAAGGTCATGGCCATTGCAAAGGTAACACTCTTAAGGGCTCTGCTCTACTATGTTTGTAAATGAGGGCCCCACCCAGAGGTAGAATTTTGCCATATTTTTGTATCCAGTTCATAGATCTTTACCCTCAATCACATTACCCATCTTAAATAACTAGAGCAGTTTAATATTTGTTGGTTCAAGCAGATTCATGTTGTGAATTTGTGAGAGGAAAACTGAATAACACTAATGTTGTTTTTTAAGTACAGCTTATAGATAGGGACAGTGGGAATCTCGTAAATCCATTCATGCGCGTCACTAATTAGATGACGAGGCATTTGGCATCATTAAAGAGAGTCATAATTGCAATCGCCGCGCGGGGGATCCGGGGCCCGCGTAGGCCCCCCCGGGCACTCCACGGGATCGCCGGAAGCGATTACCTGATTTCCCAACACACGCTAGACTAGAGGGGTAAACCATGGATTCTCCATTACAGCGCCCGGTAGAGTCCCAGGTCCAATGAGTTAAGGCCATGAGTAAGTCCTCAATGGCCCAGAAGGTTCTCCGCACACCTGGTATATCACCCCTTTCAAACGTAGGGAGGCCAGATAACCAGTCTATGACTCTTTACCCGCGCTTGCTTGAAAATCTTCACGTTGACATTCAGAGCACTGGGCAGAAATCACATTGCGTCAACACCCGCAAGGGCCATCGCAATGCTTTGTTTTAATTAGACAGTCGGATTCCCCTTGTCCGTGCCAGTTCTGAGCTGACCGTTGAACGGCGGTCGTACAGAACCGCGACGTTCCCGCACGAGACGAGTTCGTCACGGCCTTACGGCTAGGAAGATCCGCGGAAGGCCGGAACGCGGGTCCGGATTCCGCCCTAGCGCCCCGAAGGACGTCAGAGCATCGACCAGGCCCGGTACCGACCGCATCCGCTTCCCGTCCAAACCCGACACGCCCCGGTCCTCAGAGCCAATCCTTATTCCGAAGTTACGGATCCAATTTACCGACTTCCCTTACCTACATTATTCTATCGACTAGAGGTTCTTCACCTTGGAGACCTGCTGCAGATATGGGTACGAACCGGCGCGACATCTCCACGTACATCCCTCACCTGAATTTTCAAGGTCCGCAGAGAGTATCCGGACACCGCCGCAAATGCGGTGCTCTTCGCGTTCCGAACCATATCTCCCTTCTATAGGATTCCATGGAACTCGAACGCTCATGCAGAAAAGAAAACTCTTCCCGGACCTCTCGGCGGCGTCTTCAGGCCACTTTGGGTTACCCCGTCGAACACTCGCTTAAAAACGAGGGAACGATTATTGAAACGGTTCCGCTGCCGGGTTCCGGAATAGGAACCGGATTCCCTTTCACTCAAAGGGCGTTATTTATATTAGATAAACACGCCACATCGACATAAGATTTCTCCTTGAGCTTAGGATCGACTGACTCGCAAGCAACTACTGTTCACGCGAAACCCTTCTCCACATCAGTCCTCCAGGGCCTCGCTGGAGTATTTGCTACTACCACCAAGATCTGCACCGACGGAGGCTCCAAGCGGGCTCACGCCCAGACCCTTCTGCGCACTCCGCCGCGCACGTCCTACTCGTTACGGCTTAATGACGCGCACTTGCGTGCGCGCCGCACATGCCCGTAACGGTAGTGTATAGGCAAAACGCTTCAGCGCAATCCATTTTCAGGGCTGGTTGCTTCGGCAGGTGAGTCGTTGCACACTCCTTAGCGGATTTCGACTTTCATGGCCACCGTCCTGCTGTCATGAGCGACCAACGCCTTTCATGGTGTCCCATGAGCGTTTTTTGGGCGCCTTAACACTACGTTTGGTTCATCCCACAGCGCCAGTTCTGCTTACCAAAATTGGCCCACTTGGCACCGTCATCAGATCTCCGGCTTCATCGTTCGAGTAAGCCGGAGTTCTCACCCATTTAAAGTTTGAGCATAGGTTGAGGTCGTTTCGGCCCCAATGCCTCTAATCATTCGCTTTACCGGATGGGACTGTCCGAATCGACGCCAGCTATCCTGAGGGAAACTTCGGACGGAACCAGCTACTAGATGGTTCGATTAGTCTTTCGCCCCTATACCCAGTTCCGACGATCGATTTGCACGTCAGAATCGCTACGGTCCTCCATCAGGGTTTCCCCTGACTTCGACCTGACCAGGCATAGTTCACCATCTTTCGGGTCCCAGCATCTGTGCTCAGAGCGCGCCTGCATTCACGGATTGGAAACGAGACGCCTCGGGAGTGCGAGAGGTCGACCGAGATCGACGCTCCATCCTCCCTGAGCGCGCGACAAGCGCACGCCTTCACTTTCGTTGCGCCTATCGGTTTATTATGATACCCAATGACTCACACACATGCTAGACTCCTTGGTCCGTGTTTCAAGACGGGTCCTGCGAGTGCCCGAAACAATATCATCGCAGACAGAGACGCGCACAGTCCGAGACAGCACGGCTGCGACGACAGACGCGCCGCACCACGGTCCGCGCTATGGCAGGACTGCGATGACGACGTTGTCTTGCGTCGGGCCGGACGCGCCGAAGGCGCGTGCGCGTTTCCTAGACAATACCGTCCGACAGTCGGTCGGCATCCGTCGCGGTCCTGACGCCCGCCGTGAAGCGAGACGCACAGGGCTCCCGAACGGAGCTTAGACCGACATCGAACGGGTCGCGATGCATTACTAAGAGAGAAGTGCACGCCGTCCGCGGACGTGGAACGCGCTCGCGTCGTGCCGTCCGATCGAAACCGTACAGCATCGAGACGCTAGCGCGCACGCCGCGGAATAACGATGAATCTCTCCGTTCGTTCATTCGAGTTTCGCAGGTTTACCCCTGAACGGTTTCACGTACTCTTGAACTCTCTCTTCAAAGTTCTTTTCAACTTTCCCTCACGGTACTTGTTCGCTATCGGTCTCGCGGTAATATTTAGCCTTAGATGGAGTTTACCACCCACTTAGGGCTGCACTCTCAAGCAACCCGACTCTGAGGAGAGTCCCTCTCGCCGCCGATCTCCGTCGCTACGGGCCTGGCACCCTCTACGGGAAAAGGGCCCCGTTCAAGACGAACTTGGACAGGAGAATCGACGACGAGAAAGCGGAACCTCCCGAACACCACATCTCCCGCGGCCGTTACAACCGCGGGATTCAGTGCTGGGCTATTTCCTGTTCGCTCGCCGCTACTAAGGAAATCCTAGTTAGTTTCTTTTCCTCCGCTTACTAATATGCTTAAATTCGGCGGGTGATCCTCCCTGATCTGAGGCCAACGATAAAAATTCGAGGCAGACACGATATCCGTCAGCGCTGCGACGACATAGACCGCGAGCCGTTAGGCACGCGATCGACGCCGACGCGCCCTTCGGACGTCGAGTCCGCCTACTTATGTTGAGGTGCGAGCGAAACGCATCACGCGCTCGCCACGGACCCGCGTCCCAGTTTCGTCTTTTCGCAAAAAAAAGATTCACGACGGCAGCCGCGTAAGCCCCCCTCCGGTCCCTCCCTTGTTACAAAACACAGGGTTATTTACACTGTTCATTGACCCGCGCACATGCCGGATGGCGTTTGCTCTACGAAAGCTGCGCATGGATTTTTTACTGGAGCACACGTTTCGCTAAACGCCGATCGCAAACTCAGTTAACGCAGAGATTTCGGGAGTGGTCGTTAAACCGCCACCCTAGTATATCTGCGAGCACCGAAGCGTCGATCGAGTCGCGATCGTGTGACCGTAAATACGCAGCAGCAATATTGCAGCCAGCTATATGCACGGAAACAGTGTGGGACACGAGAGTGAGAGAGAAGCGCTAGCGCGTCAGGAACACGGGAGCGAGCGGCAATGGCGCCCGCACCACAGTTTATAGTGTTTCCACGTTCGCACGAACATATCTCTCGATACGCTCATATGAATATGTCTACATGAAGATATTTAAACGGACTGTCGCCGCCGCCGGCTTCGTGGCTGTCGCGAGCATCGCTGCTGCGACACGCCACGTGCCGGCGGCGGGGAGACGAGCCGCCATCGGCGCGCGCAACGCAGTCGTACCTTTCTTACGACAGGCAGACATTGTTACGGCGCAATGTGGTGTATGTTATTTATACAGCCGGCCCTCAGACAGGAGTGGTCCTGGATGTTTCTCCACGGACCGCAATGTGCGTTCGAAATGTTGATGTTCAAATGTGTCCTGCAGTTCACACTACGACGCGCAGTTAACTGCGTTCTTCATCGACCCGCGAGCCAAGTGATCCACCGTCCAGGGTGATTGTTTAAAAATCCGTTAGGATTTTTACGTGTGAATGTTCATTCGAATATAAATAAAGAATAAGAGAGATAAAGTTGACGTTACATTCTCAACTCGCGTCAGTGACGGTGAAAGAAATACAAAAAAGTATGATATACATACACGTATATTTTACTGTATACATGCGTTATGTAACGCCAAACACGCGGCCGAGGACGACACGCACAGACACAGCCCGCACCGCGAAGCTATGCTGCGCGACGATATCGGCCTCGGAACCGGTGACGTCGTTACTCACACATATAGGTGTATACATACACGTACATATAATCATACTACCGCTCGGACCCGGGGCAGCTAAGCGACAGGGCAGCCAAGACGTAAGGAACGGTTCTCCGCCGCCTACGCCAGCAAATACCGCTTGCCGCCGCCGCCTCGCGTCCGGTACCCGCTCACCTTGTACTACTACAGCGTGTAGAAAAACACTCCGGTTCGTATAGGGCGTGCAAGTTTGTATGGTCTGGTGCGTTCGTTTGTTAATTTCTTTTAACGCGAGGAGGCTGAACGTGCTCGCGGCGCACCGGCACGATTCGGATTTGCACCGGCCGGGCGCGCTCGCGAGCGAAGCGCCTCCCCTCGGTGATACGAGAGGTGTTTATTGTGTCTTGCATAACGGATTCTCACAGTCCCGAGATGGGATAGTTCGAATAGCACGTTAATGATCCTTCCGCAGGTTCCCCTACGGAAACCTTGTTACGACTTTTACTTCCTCTAAATGATCAAGTTTGGTCAACTTCCCAGCAACGCCGACGGCCGTGAAGCCACCGCGTGTCGGTCCGAAGACCTCACTAAATCATTCAATCGGTAGTAGCGACGGGCGGTGTGTACAAAGGGCAGGGACGTAATCAACGCGAGCTTATGACTCGCGCTTACTAGGAATTCCTCGTTTATGGGGGATAATTGCAAACCCCAATCCCCAGCACGAAGGAGTTTCAGCGGGTTGCCCGGGCCTCTAGGCCAGGGAGAACATGCTGATTCCTTCAGTGTAGCGCGCGTGCGGCCCAGGACATCTAAGGGCATCACAGACCTGTTATTGCTCAATCTCGTGCGGCTCGAAGCCGCCGGTCCCTCTAAGAAGAATTTTAATACGTCGTCAGTGAGATGCGTGACGGAGCCACGCACACCGAAATAACGACGCCTATTTAGCAGGCTAGAGTCTCGTTCGTTACCGGAATTAACCAGACAAATCGCTCCACCAACTAAGAACGGCCATGCACCACCACCCACCGAATCAAGAAAGAGCTGTTAATCTGTCAATCCTTCCGGTGTCCGGGCCTGGTGAGATTTCCCGTTAAATAAAACACTTTTCTCAACAAACACTCGTCGCTCGTGACCACGGGGTCTGAAAAGACACCGAAACGTCGAGTCAAAATTTTAAATGTAAATATACGCGATAAATCCGGTTAAAAAGTGTTTTATTTAATAGTATGAATCGCGAAAACTTAAGACAATATTATGGAGATTTCCCGTGTTGAGTCAAATTAAGCCGCAGGCTCCACTCCTGGTGGTGCCCTTCCGTCAATTCCTTTAAGTTTCAGCTTTGCAACCATACTCCCCCCGGAGTCCAAAATCTTTGGTTTCCCGGAAGCTGCCCGCCGAGCCATTGTAGTAACGTCGGCGGATCGCTAGATGACATATTTACGGTTAGAACTAGGGCGGTATCTAATCGCCTTCGAACCTCTAACTTTCGTTCTTGATTGATGAAAACACCTTTGGCAAATGCTTTCGCTGATGTTCGTCTTGCGACGATCCAAGAATTTCACCTCTAACGTCGCAATACGAATGCCCCCAGTTATCCCTATTAATCATTACCTCGGAGTTCTGAAAACCAACAAAATAGAACCGAGATCATATTCTATTATTCCATGCACGAAATATTCAAGCAGCATTTTGAGCCCGCTTTGAGCACTCTAATTTGTTCAAAGTAAAATTGTCGGCCCATCTCGACACTCACTGAAGAGCACCGCGATAGGATTTTGATATTGAACCGTCGTTTTACCGCCGGCTCACCGACGATATGCTCCGCAGACGTGTCAGTATCACCGCGGATGCGGTGCACCGACAGCGCGGCGCACAAATGCAACTACGAGCTTTTTAACCGCAACAATTTTAGTATACGCTATTGGAGCTGGAATTACCGCGGCTGCTGGCACCAGACTTGCCCTCCAATTGTTCCTCGTTAAAATATTTAAAGTGTACTCATTCCGATTACGAGGCCTCGTAAGAGTCCCGTATCGTTATTTTTCGTCACTACCTCCCCGTGCCGGGAGTGGGTAATTTGCGCGCCTGCTGCCTTCCTTGGATGTGGTAGCCGTTTCTCAGGCTCCCTCTCCGGAATCGAACCCTGATTCCCCGTAACCCGTGACAACCATGGTAGTCGCAGAAACTACCATCGAAAGTTGATAAGGCAGACATTTGAAAGATGCGTCGCCGGTACTTGACCATGCGATCGGCAAAAGTTATCCAGATTCATCAAAATTAACGACTTCGGACGCGAGGCCCTCCGTCGATTGGTTTTGATCTAATAAAAGCACTCATCCCATCACTGGTCAGAGTTCTGATTGCATGTATTAGCTCTAGAATTACCACAGTTATCCAAGTAACTGAGTAAGATCTAAGGAACCAAAACTGATATATTGAGCCATTCGCGGTATCGCCTTAATACGGCTTGCACTGAGACATGCATGGCTTAATCTTTGAGACAAGCATATAACTACTGGCAGGATCAACCAGGGAGCTATCACACGTTAAACGTGCGAAGCGCCCTCGCCGCACCCGGAGGTGGGCGAGGACATATTTCACACGCCACTGGACGACGACCTCCCCTAAGTGGGGCGGAGCGCACGTCAGTGACTTGAGAGATTTAAGAGAGACCACCTGACCGAAAACAGCGTGATCGGAATCACGCGCTCTCGGCCCTGTGGTGTTTGCGACTCCACAGCTCGGGCTTTCGGGCTTACCCCATTCAGGGATCATAAAACACGAGCGTATGGAAGCGGTGGCGCCCAAGACCCGAGAGTCGAGGGCTCACAGCGACCAGCGACACATCGCGTATGCACAAGAACAGGACCCTAGGCACTCCGGTGGAGTCGACTTTAGCGCTCTTAGACGCCATACAACGAATGTTAACAAAACAACCAGAACTTATTCCAATCAAATTATTAACACGGCTAACAAGCATCGGATGATGTAATTATATACGATACAGCCCGGTGTAAGAGAGTGTCCAAACTTGAACAACAGTATTAATTGCGCCGCCGCAGCGGCGCGCACATGAGAACAGCTTCAATGGGTTCATTAGCGTCGACGCTTCCAACACGCACGGGTCGGTGGGTTATTACCTCACGAGGAGGGCACACCAACGTCGTTATCGCATTGAGCCACGTCGACGAACCTCGCCCCCCTCTCGACACAAACTCGCACGTATAGCTCGGACCCCAAACGAATTGGGTTGAACATACGTCTGTGTACATTGCATAATAATAAAAAAAAACCCAAGGGTCCAGTCCATATAGTTATAATGGGACAACATGCATATGTATGTGCTAAAGTAATACGATGATATTATATACCAAAAAACCAACACAACACACGCACCTCGCCACCAGTACACCAACCTAGGACCAACACCCCGGGCATCGAGAGCTAGCGAGCCGCCCCGCAAAAACGTTTCCGACTTACGAATATACAAAACGCCGCCGCCGTGCATATACACAAAAAATTTTAAAAACCCCCCGACACAAAAAAAGACCTTAAAAACTAACAAATAATATTTTAAACCTATTCTAATTATTATCGTCCCATATATAATTGACTGTAAGACTTGTGCTTTAAAATATTTTTATTTTCCGAGCTTCGTCGCTGCGTCGGGGACCGCTCAAGTATATAAAGTATTAAGCCAACAACAGCTAATTTATTATTACATTTAGGTATGAGCGATCTTAAGTTTCATGCATAGTCTACGCTCTACGCAATGCCGCGCGCGGCGAGCTCGGTGTGCGGCTTGCGGCGCCGGGGTGGGCGTCTCCAAGTGCGGCGACCCGAACGGGCAGACACGTGAGGGCAGACGACGTTGACGGTTGTGTCGATTTTACGAATTTTTCGGAGTGAATTCTTTTGATGCAATCTGCAACTGACAACTGTTTTTCTCACTTAGCGGTCCCCCGACGCGGCGACGACGCTCGGAAATTAAAAATATTTTAAAGTACAAGTCTTACAGTCAATTATATATGGGACGATAATAATTAGAATAGGTTTAAAATATTATTTGTTAGTTTTTAAGGTCTTTTTTTGTGTCGGGGGGTTTTTAAAATTTTTAATTTTACTTTTATTTTGTACTTTTTAAAGTAGGTTTTAATATTAGGAAGGTATTTAAAGTAATTAGTTAGTTGAGTTAGTAACTTAGTTAGGTATTAGATATCATATTAGTTTTCATTTACTAGATTAAGTCTTAACTAGTATGTAGTCTTAGGTTAAGTGGAATATAAGGTAGGTATTTATGATCAGTTTAAGCAATTTAGGTAGGTATTAGTTTCAGGTTAGTTAGGTACCACATACTTTCAATTTCACTGAAGTAACACGGTACGAAATTTCGAATCGATAGGACATATGGAAGGTAGTCAGATCCCCTCATCAACAATAAGAGAGCTGATGATCTTCAAACGGCTGATCAGGTCATTGTAACCTTACCATACACTTTCAATTTCATTGTAGTAATACGGTACCAAATTTCGAATCAATAGGATATATGGAAGGTAGTCAGATCCTCTCATCAACTATTAAAGAGCTGATGATCTTCAAACGGCTGATCAGGTCATGGTTCCCTTACCATATACTTTCAATGTAATTGTAGTAATACGGCACCAAATTTCGAATCAATACGACATATGGAAGCTATTCAGATCCCCTCATCAACTATTAGAGAGCTGATGATCTTCAATTGGCTGATCAGGTTATGGTTACCTTACCATATACTTTTAATATCATTGTTGTAATACGGCACCAAATTTCGAATCAATACGACATATGGAAGTTAGTCAGATCCCCTCATCAACTATTAGAGAGCTGATGACCTTCAAATGGCTGATCAGGTCATGGTTACCTTACCATATACTATCAATATCATTGTTGTAATACGGCACCAAATTTCGAATCGATACGACATATGGAATTTAGTCAGATCCCCTCATCAACTGTTAGAGAGCTGATGACCTTCAAACGGCTGATCAGGTCATGGTTACCTTACCATATACTTTCAATATAATTGAAGCAATACGGTACCAAATTTCGCATCGATAGGACATATGGAAGGTAGTCAGATCCCCTCATCAACTAGAAAAGAGCTGATGATCTTCAAACGGCTGAACAGATTTTCATGAAACATGGCTAAGAACACTCGGGATAAAATTATCTATAACACAAAAAAAACTAAACGAAAATCGGTTCATCTGTTTGGGCGCTACGATACCACAGACAGATACACAGATACACAGATACACAGACACGTTAAACTTATAACACCCCTCTCGTTTTGCGTCGGGGGTTAAAAAGCAGTCGCAATGACACCGATGAAATAACACATCGCGTTTACGAGCACTTCTTCATAATACACAACTTCGGTTCGATCTCGTCGTAACGTCCGCAGCTCACTCACTCCTATAAGTACGGATGTGTTCGATCAGATGCGCCGCACCTGAGGTAAGGAATTTTTTTTTTTTTGCACCACCGTGAATGTTTTTTTCGGTACCCATATATCGGACCGAAGCTAACCCCCCGCATCCCCTCCGCCTTCCCCGCGGGGTGATCTACCGGTTCGGAAGATTTCATCGAAATCTGACCATCATCGTGATGTGATCTGACACACACATAATCTGCAGTATGGTTTCTGTCGTATGGACTAACCATCTTATCATCCGCGGACTTAGATCAACCGGTTCTGCAGAGCCGCATCTATATCGGGCCATCAGCGATCTGATCTTGATGAATATTATGTTTTTTTATATCATTGTATTCATTTGGGTTTTCTACAAGTAACGTACACATCACACGAACACATTCGAAAACTACCCTAACCTAAACCTAACCTAACCTAATATTTGTTTCTTCCTTGAAGTGTCCCACGAAACAAAGATTATTGAAAAAAACAACACTTGGGTGT